>OY998179.1:142569342-143067903 GCA_963921935.1 Galeruca laticollis | reverse complement strand
AGCATTTCTTGCGTTGGCTTGCAATGGCGAGGCATTCCAGAACTAGGTGATCAGGAGTTTCATCCTCCTCCCCACAGAATCTACACTCGTCAATCTCTGCTAGATCTATTCTCATTAAGTGCTTCCTAAGGCAGCAGTGTCCTGTAAGAAAGCCCGTGAGGAGATGTATTTTATCTTTACTGAGGTCCAAATATTTTTTGGATCTAGCAGTGTCAAAGTTCCCCAGGAACTTTTTGGAATGTTCCGACCCGGGAAGGCACCGCCAAAGTGCTTATCTTTCGGTTTCCTCTTTCTTCCGAAACTCTTTCTTGAGGGATCATTTTGCTACACCACAGATAGGCTCCGGGCCAATAAAGGACATTTGTGCTCCTTCACTGGCAAGTGTATTGGCGTCTTCATTTCCCGTGATTCCCGAGTAGCCAGGAACCCAGACTAAAGAGACCCTTTTATTCTTGCCTAATTTATCAAGTTTTCTTTGGCACTCCCATGCCATTTTTGAGTTAACGACATGGGAGCTCAATGCTTTGATAACTGCTTGACTATCAGAATGGATCGATATATCGCATTTCTGGTAGTTTCTTTCTAGGTTCATTTCCACGCATCTTTCGATCGCAAGTATTTCTGCCTGGAAGACGCTCGGGAAGTATCCTAACTATAATGAGTATCTGGTGCCAGGCCCAAATACTCCAGCGCCTGCTCCAATGGTGGTTCTTGAACCATCCGTATACCATCTAGTGGTGTTTTCTTTGAGAGTTTGGGTGGTGTATTCCCTTTCCCAGTCTCTCCTCGTATTTAGCATCATGGTGAAATTCTTTTCGATGCTTACCTTCCTGATCATTTCGTCACTGGGAAGATTCGCTAATGAGGTGTATCTTGTCAGAGAGGACCAAGCTCCCTGATTTTCAATACTCTCATTGCCTGAACCTTCCTTAGATATTCTAAGAATTGCCTCTTGGGCAGATCTTTCTATCACCAGATGTAGAGGTGTGAGATCTGTAATGATCTCAAGTGCCCTAGTTGGACACGTTCTCATAGCTCCAGTGATCCACATACAGGCAAGGCTTTGAACTTTATCGAGGATTTTCCTCGTGCTGTACTGACTTGCTTTTGTGTGCCAAACTATTGCCCCATACGTAATTACTGGTCTCACAATCATAGCGTACATCCATCGCAGTATTTTTGGGTTACAGCCCCACCTCTTACCAGCTAGATTTCTGCACGCCATCAAAGCTCTTATTGCTTTACTAGCAGTTATTTCAACATGCGTATTCCACAGAAGCTTACTGTCTAGGGTTATCCCTAGATATTTAGCTTCTAACTTTTATTCTACGATTCCCCGTTTGATGATATGGGTTTCATGGCTGGGAGTGTTCTTTTCCGGGTAAATGGAATAACTATGGTGTTGTTTGGGTTGATGTTTAGCCCCACTGACAATCAACATTGCTCAATGATTCTGAGGCCCTTTTGTAATAAATCACACAAGGTGCTCTCGAATTGCCTCTGACTATTAGAGCTATGTCATCAGCATAGCCCATACATTCGAAGCCAAGCTCCGTTAGCCTGTAGAGGAACTCATCTACTACGAGGCTCCACAGGAGGGGAGATATCACTTCCCCTTGAGGTGTCCCCGAGTGGCTTCAACTGAGGTGGTTTGATTCCCCACCTGTGTTTCAGCCATCCTCGTCGTCAACAAATCTAGTGCTCCTTGGACAGACACAAGGCCCCAGATATATCAAGGAATGCTCACATTGTGATTTCTTTGTTGTTCAGAGTTCTCTGGATGACTTCGGTCAGCTGATACAGAGCCGTCTCAGTTGATCGACCCGCTCTGTACGCATGCTGACATTTATGAAGTGGTATATTCTCCAGATTATCTGTTCTCATGTAGTTATCCACTACTTTCTCCATCGATTTGAGTAGAAAGGATGTTAGACATATGGGTCTAAAAGATCGGGATCAGTCTCATCTTTTTCCCTATTTTTGGTATGGAGCCCTTCTCCATTTTCTAGGCATTAGACCCACTGCTAGACTGCTTCTTGTAATCTTCAGCAGGTGAGGAAGAATATCCTCTATCCCTTGCTGTAGGAATGCTGGAAATATTCTATCCACTCCTGGTGATTTATATGGTTGAAAGGTACTTATTGCCCATTCCAACCGTTGTCTGGTAAATATTTTCTTAGCAATGTCCCAATCTTCCTTGCGGGATTTTTTGGTGTAGTTCATTGCTATTTCGGTGCTTGTTGCTGGTTCACTACCTGGGAAGTGGGTTTTGAGAAGAAGAATCGATTGTTCCTCTCCACCTACCGTGTATGATCCGTCTGGCTTTTTCAGCGACATTGTGGGGTTAGTTCCCCCATTTGCCATGACCTTTTGTAGTCTGGCCGCAGTGTGAGTGGAAGTGATCTTTTCGCAAAAGGCTTGAAAATTAAGCCTTTTGGCCTTCCTAATCTCTTTATTGTACTGAGTAAGCTTCTCAGTGTACCTCTGCCAATTTCCGTCACGTTTGGCTCTATTAAAGAGCCGACGGACCTCTTTTCGGAAGTTTTACAGATTCTCATTGCACCAAGGAGCATCCTTTTCTGAACGAGCTTTTGAGAGTGGGCAACTGGAATGAAAAGCTCCCATTATTGCCTCACTGATCTGTTCGACTCTTTGTTCCAGGTCGCAGTGCGGGTGATTTACCCCATTCACTTCGACGTGTTCCAAATTGCCCTTCAGATTGGTCTTGTAAAGAGACCAATCAGTATTTCTAGGATTTCGAATTGTAGGAATCGAGGTGGTTTTTTCCTCTATCCTAAATTCGATGATCCTATGGTCGGAAAGTGATGGCTCGTTCATCACCCTCTAATCTTTTACATTTTTCCTAGCAGCAACATTAACAATTGTTACGTCCAGGACCCCTTCTCTTGCTCTCGTGACAGAAATGGGGGTTGTACCCACGTTTAAGGTCTCAAGGTTATTTGCTAAGAGATATTCTAATAAACACTCACCTTTTGCGTTGTTATTGGTGCTTCCTCACACGGTATTGTGTGCGTTGGCATCACAACCAAGTATAATTGGCAGCCGTCTGCTATCGCAGTGTCTCACTAGCTCTTGTACCTCTACTGGCGGTGTCATCGGCCCGTCTCCAGCGAAATAGGCAGAGGCAATGACGAGGTCTCGGTCGATACCCCCAATGTTGAGGTGAACCATGATTGGAACAAGGTCCCGTGACACGTATTCTGAAACACAAATATATTTTATGTGATTTCTTATGATTACACAGGCACGCGGAGATACTTGCCTTTGATCATAAATCAATTTAGAATCCTTACATACCAAACCTTTGATTTGGCCTTCTTTGTTGATCCATGGTTCTTGGATCAGTACAATATCCAGTTGTAGTCTAGCGAACAGCCTTGCAATCACGGCTGAAGCACTCTTCGCGTGATGCAGGTTAATGTGAGCTACATTCGTGAACGTGAAGGTGAATAATTATGGATGAGTTACTCAGCCTCTATTCATCCCCCTCCTTTCTCTCATCCCCCTCCTTTCTCTGAAAGAACTAAGCTGGATGCGAATTATGCGCAAAAAATTACTTCAAAACCGCTTGTCAATAACAGTTATTTTGCAAACCTGTGTAATCGAACGCACAATATACAATGAAATACACCTTATATCAGAAATATCTCTGCCCTGTCTGGAAGTTACCACAGAGAAATGACATTGAGTGCCAGTTTCACCACCTTCTGATGAGTGTCGGATAGCTTATTTACAACTTTTGTCTTTGTCACTTGACATAAAGTAAGAAAGGACAAAATTTACGTTAGAGCTATCCGACACTTCAGAGGTCGGTGAAACTGGCTCTAAGCGTAAAGAAATTGTAATGTGTAGATGTTTTGGTTACGTGCCCCTATTTTAAATATCTAGTTATTACTATTTCATTTCAACATTCGGGAAAGTATTATTTATATATATTTCTTCCGATTGCTCTTGAACGTATTATGGTAGCTTCAAATATTAAAACTAATTTAAAAAATTGTAAAAACAACATCGGAATATCCAGTATAAACAATTCAAATATACGAAATGATATCGTGCCTTAACATTATTCTCTCTGTTTCTCAATATTTACGTACAGTGTCCTACATTAAATTTTTCTTGGCCTGACCCGATAAAGAGGAAACGTATTCCTCAGCATAACAGGAAAGGGTACTAAACTGTTCACGTCCGACGCACTGTATAATTCAAATATCGGTGGGTAGAAGGAATGGCGCTTGAGGAAACTGGTGTTGCCAGATCACATACTATACTCGTATACCAATATTGACACTTTGTGTTTATGTTAGAGAGTTTTTATTATAAGAATATTCTACAAAATGTTCCGGAATATTTTTTGTTAATAGTGTATTGAACCATCTACGGGGTATTTTATTATTAATTGGAAATATTTAAACTGCTGAAAATATACATATGTGGCTACTTACTATCTACTACTGCTCATCAATGGTAATGAAATTAGCGGAATTTACAATTTGCTGTCAAAGATCATTTCGAGGTGACGTCACGACAGGTCCGCTATTATGCCGGTAAGGCATACAAAACGTAAGCTTCATTGTAAACAATAGAAAAGATCGATTTTTAAAGTGTGCATAATTTAAAATGCCGGCGTTATGTTCTGTTGTGGGTTGTTGAAAAGTCGCAGAAAAGGATCAAAATCGTTATTTTAGATTTCCCAAAGCCTTACAAAACCGAGGAGGAATACTGAACGCGACAAGAATGTTGGGTTATGACTTTGAAATGGGACAATTTGAGCGAAATATTCGTTAAAAATGCACGAATTTGTACAGATCATTTTGTATCAGGTTGGTAAATATTATTTGTATACGAGTATAAGAAATACAAAAATTATTATCCAAAATGTTTGAATTCATAGTTAAATATGCTGTTAAACCAAACGATTTTTGTACAATTTTTTAGAAGAACCAGCCAAACAGTATGTTAGAGATAGCCCTGATTGGGTCCCTTCTGTAAATATGGGATACAATAGCATCAAAACACAGGATGAGCAATGTGTAAAAAGGCATGTTTGATTGGTTAAACGAAACTTCTTAAATTGGTCAGTATTATTGTTATTTAAAAAAGTTGTAATCCTGTCATAGAGTTATTTATTAAGGTTCACTCACTACACTTGTTTGTTTAAATTCATTTTGACAAGTATTGTCAACTATTTGTCTGTAATTTTTTGTTAATAAAGCCTAACAAAAGGTTTAAAAGGTTATTCAACTATCTACAACAATTTATTGTACAAAAAGAATCACAGACAAAATATTATTGATGCTATCAATGCAAAGTGTTACTTTTGTGGTCTTCAAAAGCATTTTCGAGCAGAGTGTCCTGCGAAGAATACAGTTTGCAGAGCTTGTGGTACCAAATTTCATTGGCAAAACGTTTGTATGAAAAAGAGCAAAATCTGTTTATTTTCTAACTGTATTGTTTCTATACCTCCTTGTTTGAGACAAGCTGTTATCCCTGTTACTATAAATGGTACGATTGCTTACGGTCTAGTAGATACATGCAGTTTATCAAGCTTTATTAATGAAAATATGATTCATAAGCTCAAGATTTCTGTAACTCTAAGTAAACCAGAGAAAGTGTCTATGGCTTTTACATCACTTCATTCCTCAACAAAAGGTCAGTGTAAAATAGATCTTTGTCTACAAGGACATAAATATGAAGAGATTACTGTTAGTATTCTGCCAAATGTTGGTTCGGAATTAATAGTAGGTCATGATATCTTTAGAAGACACTCGTACGTGCAGGAGCAATTTGGTGGTGAACAGGAACCTCTTAATATTTGTAGTGTGGCAACAGCTACGATTGAACCTGTCCGAATTTTCACAAATCTCTCATCTGAATATAAGCCAATTTGCACTATATCTGGAAAATATCCTGGATTAGATTTGAAGTTTATTGAGCTTGAAATTTACAACTTATTGAAAAATAATATAAGAGTATTTCACCATAGAGAGCTCAGGTTTAAGTAGTATCTTCAAAAAGTCATCGTCGTAGAATGGTAGTTGACTACTCCCAGACGATAAATAGATACATTGATTTAGATGCCTTCCCTTTACCTAGAATAGACAGTATTGTGAATAGAGTTGCTTCAAACCAAGTGTACAGTTCTCTTGATCTCAAAAGCGCTTACTATCAAATACCCATAGTCGAAGAAGACAAGCCATTAACAGCACTCGAAGCATGTGGAAAGTTTGATCAATTTAAACGTTTTCCATTTGGTGTTCGAAATTGAGTCCCTGCTTTCCAGCGAGCTTTCAATGAAATTATCTCAATTGAAGATCTTAAAGGTGTAGAAGTATATTTGGACGATATAAATATTTATGGCAATAATCAAGATGAACGCGATAAAAATTTAAAACAATTTATGGAAGTTGTTTCTAAGTATAATCTAACGTTGAATATGGATAAGCGCAATTTCTCACTGAAAGAAATTCATCTTTTAGGGTACGTAATTAGATATGCATTCGCCCTGACCCTGAACGTCTCCAGCCTATCCGTAATTTGATTGTTCCTAATGATACATCGTCCCTATGGAGAGCACTTGGTATGTTTTCTCATTATGTTCAATTTATTTCTGGATTTGCTAGCAAGTTAAGTCAACTTACTAATAGCGCATTTCCTTTAAATTCTCAAGCAATAAAGGCTTTCGAAGAGTTGAAACTGGATATTCAGAATGCTGTTCGTTCATCTGCTGATGACCAAGCTACCTTTACTGTAGAAACTGACGCCTCGGATTTTGCGTTTGGAGCTACTTTATCTCAAAATAATCGACCAGCTGCCTTCTTTTCAAGAACACTATCTAAATCAGAACACTCTTCGATTGAAAAGGAAGCATATGCTATTGTAGAAGCCTTGAGGAAATGGAGGCACTACCTCATAGGCCGTTATTTTCCAATTATAACAGATAAACGGTCAGTTTCTTTTATGTTTAACAGAAAACACTTCGGAAAAATTAAAAATGAGAAAATCATGCTCTGGAAATTTTAACTTTCAAGTTATAACTATGAAATTATTTAGAGACCTGGCAAATATAATATCTCAGCTGATACTTTATCACGAATCTGTTCATCTACTACAAAAAATTTACAGCAACTACGTTATCTATATGAAGCCTTATGCCACTCTGGAGATACAAGATTGTATCACTGTGTAAGAAGTAAGAACCTTTCTTTCTCGCTAGAAGAGATACGATTCACAATATCCTCGTGTCGTGTGTGTGCTGAAATTAAGCCACGGTTTCATAAGAGAGTAAGTCATCTTACAAAAGCTACTCAGCCATTAGAAAGATTTAACATAGATTTTAAAGGACCGTTACCTTCATCTTCCAAAAATCGTTACCTTTTCATTGTTGTTGATGAATTTTCTCGTTTTCCGTTTGCTTTTCCGTGTAATGATCTATCTTCAAGTACTGTTATATCTAAACTTAATGAACTGTTTGTTTTATTCGGTACACCTGCATATATACACTCTGACAGAGGTTCAACCTTCATGTCACGGGAGCTTAAGTCATTCCTTGGTACTGCAAGTATCGTTACAAGTCGAACTACTGGTTACAACCCGCGAGGTAATGGACAATGCGAACGTTACAATGGAATTATCTGGAAGACAATTGAATTCGCTCTGAGAACTCATCGACTTGAAATTGATAAATGGGAACAAGTATATCAGGAAGCCTTACACTCTATTCGTTCTTTGTTATGTACGTCAATCAATGCAACATCTCATGAATGAATGTTAAGTTTTCCCAGAAGATCAAAAAGTGGAAGGACTATACCTTCATGGTTGATGAATTCGGAAACAGTCTTAATGAAGCGACTAGTGCTCCATTCCAAGTACAAGCCTTTTGTGGAAGAAGTGGAGTAGTTGGAAGGAAATCCTGAATATTCCCATGTTAATCTGTCTGATGGTAGAGAAATAATTGTTTCCACACGACATCTGGTACTTATAGGAACTTTAATAGAAGAACCTATATAAGAATTATCCTCCAAAAATGTAGTTTCATTAGAAACAAACACTTCAACTCCTCCTTCACATGCGGAATTTGGAAACACTGACTTTCATATTCCAATAACCGAAGTTTCTCAAGAATCTCTCAGAAGAAGTAAACGAGAAAAATACCCTCCTTTGCATTTGAACGATTATGTTACGTAGGTGGGGTGAATGTCATAGAGTTATTTATTCAATTTCACTCACTACACTTGTTTGTTTGAATTCATTTTGACAAGTTGGTTCTCAATTATTTGTCTGTAATTCTTTTTGTACAATGAAGTCTAACAAAAGGTTTGAAAAGTTATTTAACTATCTACAACAAATCCTCAATCAAAATCTTCATTTTCTTTAGGATGAGGGAGATGAAGCTGGGAATACTGTAATAATTATGGTATCCACAGCAGGTCAATTTACAGAAGCCGTAGAAATTTCTGAACTGTGCAACGAAAACAAAAGTCGAAGGAATGTATTCAAACGTATCCCGTTTTCTAAACATAGACTCGTTCCATAGAAACTAGCCTAATGGCCGGTTCAATAAAGTGCTGGTTAAACCACTGATAGTTACCAGTTAACTCTCCGGTAAAAGTTCCGATAAATTTGTATCTGTTTATCAAGTGAAATTTATCTAACTGACAGTTATTAGGCGTTACACAACTTGGCAATAGCATTTTGTGACGGCCAGCAAGAAAAATAAGATGAAGAGAGCATTTTTTAGGTTATCTTATTGTGGTTATGTTTGGTTATTTTGTCATTTCTTAAGTTTGTTGGCAAGAAATAAAATGAAGAACGAGAGAATGATTATAAAACAAGATTAATGTCACAGATAATATATACTCCCTATTTGTGGAAACTATAAATAAGAACAAACCGGAACAATTAAAAAAACTCTCTGCAAATTTTTCGTATTCAGAGACTGAGTTGCTATGTAGATTGATTACAAAATTCAGTACAATAATCGTATCAGAAAAAAACTGATACACTATCCTGGAAAGAAAAAAATGAAGAATGGGAAAAGCTGGTTATAGAATTTAATTTACAGAATGAAGGAACTCTCCAATCTTCCTCTAGCCGCAAGGAAAAATGTGAAAGAATAAAAAAGGATTTGAGGAAATAAGTTTCAAGAAATGAATCTGGAACATTAATAACTGGAGGGGGCGTTCCAAACATAAAGTCCCTTACTTCTTATGAAGAACTAATATATAATATCATTACGTTGAGTGTAGAAGGCTTACCATCTAGATATGACGATGACTGTAAGTTTTAGTTATTATTTTGTATAAATAAATTCATTGTTACATGAAAAATATTTTGAATCTGTAATGCGTATTGCCCAGGTAAGCCCAAAGGAGACAGAGTTCGATTAAATTAATTGATTTATTGCTATAAAGAAATATTATTTACAAAGATAAAATTAAACTAAACTACAATATTCTATATATACTACTGTGGTGCGTAATTATATTGAAAATCCCGTTCCGACGATCCGTACTCCTCCGTCGACCGATGTGTACTGACGAACTGTAGGCAGGTTGGTATAACGACTCGAAATTTCCACTGTGGTATACGGGATTCTCTCGGTCCTACGAATTGTTCAGACAGCCAAAGTTGAGAACAACCGATAGATCGATACTCTTTCGGTTATTGTCTTCAGATGTGAGTATATCGTTTATAATTAGTCAATTCCCAACTTAACGACTCTCTCGGTGGTATAGGGATGTAGTTATTCCGGCGCGTCAGTACCACACCAGAATTATACTAACATTTAGCGCGATCGTTTACAGATGGTCAATACCCATCTCAACGTCAGCAAACCCTATAGAGATACTGTAGAGCTTTCGATGCGTCAATACCGCACCGAAATTATTCAGCTTGAACAATCGTTTTCGTTTCCGTCAATACCAGAAACCAACGGCCGTTCGAGTGAGTGATGTATAAAAGTCGAATCAATACTTCGACTTAGTACGACACTCCACGGTGAATGGTGTAAAGCGTATAAGGTTAAAGTCAGTACCTTCGACCTACGCTTCGCACTGGAGGCGGCTGAACTTGTAGGAGCTGGAGTCCGTGAACCAAGTTATCGTCTTGTCTGTTGGCTTGCATTTTTATATACGTTTTAGCGGTGGTGGTGGAAGTCTCCTTCCTTTCCACTATCGATTCTTCGTGCGCATCTTGGCGTGGGGACTTTGTTGTTCTGGTGGGGTACCTCGTCATCGCTGCATTAACTGGTTACTTGGATCGATATTTATAGTAATGAATTTATATCATTACAAATCTGATGTTTTTTAATACTAACAATAATTTTAGATGTCTTGAAACAATCAGAAACAAATGTAGAAGACTTGTTGCCAACACCAACCGAGATCAGTGCAGTGGAAGACATAAGTAAATCAATTGTTTTCGATGTATATGAAGACGAAGATTATATTTTAGGAACCAATGAGAGAAAGTTTGGTAGTGAAAGGTGTTACTCACCTGAACAGGAATCTGAAAGCCAATCACTATCATCTTCTAAGAACTATAAAATTAGGCAAAAAAAGCAGGCCCAACCTGAGACCCTTTCTGCTAAATCTTAAGGTATATACAATGGACCTATAACATACATTTCTCTCTATTTTTGCTAAAAATTTTTCATGAATGATTACATGGAAAGAATTGGGATCAATTTATAAAATTATTTTTTTTTTAAAGAAAAATGCCATTCGTTTCTTCATCGCAAACAAGATGGAATACAAATCTACTTAAAAAGCCAACTTCCAAGGTGTTACAAGGTATGTCAATTAGGGTTTTTTTGTTATAGAACGTTTCTAGAAGTACATTTCTGTATCTGATACATTTTTTTTTGTAGTCAAGAAAAACCAGCTCACAAAATTCCAAGCTGCTGAATCAAAAAAGGAATTATTACAATTACAAATTGTTTATTTGGAAATAGAAATTGAATGTCAAGACTGCATCTTTGAAATAAAAAAAAGGAAAAGTGGCAGAAGAAATTAAGGGCATTCAATTAGAAACAGAAACAAAAAGAAAGAAAAAGCCAATAAAATAGGAAACATTAAGAAAGTTTTTAGATAAACCTGGTTTTGGGCTTTATTAGGAAAATCCATGTTGTTTTAATTATAAATGTAGTATCAATACTTAATATAATAAATAAATTAATGTTTCTTAATTTGATGAATTGTTTGTGGACTGTAAAAACACTATGAATATCTGGAACTAGACTTTTTATTACTCATTGGATAGGACAATAATTATTTTGAATTGACATTTACAAATATTAATTTCTGTCTGTCACTAGCTAACTGAGAACTGAATTACATTCACACAAATACACAGTTGTCATGTTTATTTTAAATATCTAAAAACAACTCCATTACGTACAAGCGTCTTTGGCGCTTCAGTGATTCTTTGTTTTGTTTATTCATGTATTTTTAACAATAATTACTTTTTTAAATTATTTATTATATTGTATATATCTTTTATGTATTATTGTATCTATGTTTCATTGAATAAAATTATTAACAATCATCAGTTGTAAAGACCGTATCATAGTTTAATTCCGGAGAAAATTCAAAAGGTGAAATATTCTCCAATTACATCTGCATCAATTTCCATATTTTTAGGTTCTTTTTCTTCAAGTGTATAAGTTTATCTGAAACCTAATATTTTTCAATCAAGGATAACGAGGAACATAGTTTATAACAGAAAATAATTCTATTCAGCCTTATAATATGTTAACAAAACATATGCCCACAAAAATTCAATTTTTAAATATTCAAAAACACCCATGAACCGGAGTATCCGACTTACAAAGTCTTCCTTATTGTAAAGAATATTCCGGTGATCCGACATCTCCGCTACATTGAACCAGAAGCGCAAGGACAAACAATCGCTAAACTTCGTGCACCTCCGCCAGTTTGGCACGCTATCCGTCTAACGCCGATCGCCGAAGAGAAACGTGAAAACCGTGAATAGTGTGTGTCGAGGTACGTGGTTAGTGAGAAAGAAAACATTTTTACGTAGTGTTTTGGTCCCCGCGTGTAACTCGCGATATCAAAAACATCGGACAAAAATAAAATGATAGAATTATCTGCCAAAGAAATTAGCTGTGATTTGTGTTTTTGTGATAGAAAGTTACAATGTTTATAAAAGTATTATGTAGTGTTATCGTGACTAGTTTCTTTGGGAATTTGTTATATGCATCACCAATAGATCCTGTTCGTCACCCAAAAGGTAACTTAAATAACATATTATCAATGTTCTTACTTATTGTATAGCTTGGAACAAGCTTTGTTCATTAATTATATTGAGGAGGTTAAGAATGTTCTTACGTAAACATACAAAAAAGTTGTCTTTAGTAACAGTTTTTTTTCGTTGTACACACAGTAAGGAGTGTTGCTTGTAAGTGTTGCCAGCTTTATTTAATATTGTTATTACATTTCAAGTTTTACTTGAATTATTGATGTAACAAAGTTTAAGATATTTGCAGTATTAAATGATTTATTATTATAATTAATGAAATGAAGAATAGGACGAGAACAATAAAAATATGAATTAAGGATTTCAAAAATGTTGTACAAAGTATGTCTAAACTTATTATTTGTATAAAATAACTGACAGGCCAGTTATGTTACGTTGAATTGATTTGAATATAAATGAAATGATTGATTGAATTGATTTGAATATAAATGATAAAAATGATTCCGCGAATATGGATAAGATGATTTTAATGCTCATCCATTAAGGTAGTTCCTGAGCCAGCTGTAAATACACCTGAATATGTATACAATCATATTCACAAATCTACAAGAAACATAATTGAAAGATGCAATGGTCTTTTGAAAATGAGATTTTGTTGTTGTCTGTAAAATTATAAATTCTTGTGCATTCTCACATAATTTATGTATTGAATATAATGTACCAGAACCAGAAAATAATGATGACGGAGAAGACATTGATTTTAGAATTTATGGTAATACCAACTTATCTGACATATTTAATATTAAAATATTTACTTTTAGCTGTATTTGGAGGAAAATGATATTGCAAGAATCAATGAAGATCTTGTTAGGGGTCGTGCAGCAAGGCAAACTTTAATTCATAGCATATTTAGACATACGATGTAATTATAGTATATATTTTAAGACATTTAATAACATTTTGATAGTATATAGTCTGCTAGGAATGGGATTTAGTGGAGTACATGTTCAAGAAATGATTTTAGCACTTTTTGGAAATTTTATTGAAATGTGTTTAAGTGAGTATTGGTTGTGAAAAATTCCAACAATAAATCATAGGAAAATCTAGATAAAAAGTTATAATACTAACCTTATTGGAAATTTTTATTTTTAACAAATGATTCTGGCCCTATCATGGATTTTACTCACTCTTTTTGCAGTATTGTTGAAATTATTATTGGATATTAAAAATGATTTATATTCTATATTTCTAATTCTTGTTTTAAATGTACTTAGTTAATTAAATCACCAGCCTTTTCTTTTATAATCTATTCCAGCTATGTTATAACTCCTCAATAAACATGAGATATTATAATTGGTTATTCAGGATTTCACAAATCTAGGTAGGTACCACACAAAATATTATTAAAGTATCTATTGTAAAATAAGTAAAATTATTATACACAAAAAAATACACACATATACATCTGTCCTATACCAAAGACAAACAAATACTGTTGCGACAGGTACTTTTGATGAATTATATTCAACAATATCACAAAACTAAAATTAACTGAAATCCTTAGAAAATTAAAATATTTTTAAGAATCTACAACAAAATTATTTATGTTAAATTATTTGTGTTTGCAATTTTTTCAATAGAAGTTGCTGATTTTTCTCTGGCAACTGCAATTCTTGATAAAAGCTCAATTTTTCATTATAATACTTTTCTTTCATATCAATTTCTTGTTTATACAATGTATTAAAAACACTAACTACCCTCGCATTACGAATTTTTGATCTTTTTGGAACTTTCCTCTGACTTGTTGTTGATGATGGTGTATTATTCTCTATATTTGATATATCTTTCTCAACTTCATCAACGAAAGTTTGTTCTTCATTGAGTAAGTCCTGTTCTTGTTAATCAGTTTCAAAATTGAAAGTCGCAGTAGATTCTGGTACTGCATGTCCTCCAATTGAAAAACCTTTTATTATGTCCAATATTGATAATTCTGAAGGTGTTAACTCCTTTTCAGTAGGCGGTCCTCCACCAATACCTCTATACTGTTTGTTAATTTCACTTTTTTTCAATTTTGTACTAGACCGCAAATCTTGCCATGTCTATAAGAATGGGAATATTGATTAAATTATTACCTAATTATTGAAAATTGTATACTTACCTTCCTCCAATTGCGCCAGTCTTTATTTGCACCAGGTATACTATTTAATATCAACGTGATTTCTTCTCACTTTACAATAGCATCTTTAAATGTAAAAGAATTCGAGAATTTACCACTAATTAATGCAGGATTCTTTTTTAAAAAATCGATCATAGTTGTTTTGTGGGTTTCGGTGATTGATGCAGATTTTTTACCACTATTCATTGCAAATATTAAGTAGGTATATTGTTTGCGAATAGATGTGAAAAATCCAACAATTATAATCAAATAATATAAACATAAAGTTTTTACATTGTTGACATATTTCATTCCTGTAATTCGAATACCAATATCGAACTCGATACGAAGGATAGTCGAGAATACGGTTTTACAAAATCCTTCGCACGCACACCCTTCGGATCGGTTAGTATTCGTACCGATGCGAAGGAAGTCGAGAATAGCGCTCCCGTATAAGAGTATATGTTCGCGTATCTAGGGGTTTTCCCTGAATCACTGTTACCAGCCAGACGTAAAACGCTGTTGCCAGAGTTATAGAAAAGTTTAGAGAAACTCAAAATTTTGAAAATCATTGCAAAACTTTTCGGAAGTAATTGCACAAGTGCATAAAAAATACCGATAATTTTGCATGACAACGTGTTGTCTAAAAACTGCATGAGTTCATTTTCATATTTTGGAGAAAGAGCCCGATACCTATAATTCCCAATGAATCACATCCGAAACAAGACATTTTTAAAAATATTTTTTGACTTTACTTGTCAAACTGATTTTATTTTTAATTATCATGAAATCACAATGGGATTACCGTGGATACGTAAACAATGCAATTATCGCAGTGCTTTTTCGGTTTCTACAGTACAGTTACCGCTGTAATCAATCGATAATTGCACTCCTCTTATGGGATTTTTTACACACGAGCGAAATATTCAGTGTAAATTGTGTAGAAAAACTTCTCTAGAGAATATTCTCGGGAGAAATTTCTTACAGAGTATATTCTCGAGAATATTCTCCTCTCACATCTCAACTGTGGCTACTAAAACATGATGAATTTATATCAAAAAATACTCGATGAATTTGTTGTTGATGTATTACTGTCCAAATATGAACCATATCGCTCCAAAATCGGCCGGGCAATTTGTTGCAAGCCATTGGCTACTAAAACACGACGAATTTCGATCAAAAATTACTCGAGGAATCTGTTGCTGGTGTATATCTGTCCAAATATGGACTACGTCGCTTTAAGATCAGTCGGGCAAGTTGTTGCAGATAATCCATCAGAACAGTGGATTCAATGTGATAACTGCAAGAAATAGTACCACTCTTCTTGCGTTGGCCTTACCTATATTGATGTTAGACTATAGGGGTCGAAAACACCTCCTGAAGTCAAAATTGCAGCAATATTAAAACACAAGATCAGCTTACCACAACATCAACCTCCAGACGACTACAATGCTCCCATTTGAGAAAGAAAGAGCCCTCAAAATCCATGTCGGAAAGAAACATTTCAAGTTCTCTCAAACAGACATTGAATAAACCAATGACTCGATACCGCAAGCTGAAAATACTGTTGAAGATATAGATAACAGATAATAAAGAAAAAAAGAAAGTGAAAGTGTTGAAGCGCATTCCAAAAGGAATAAGATTTGCTGCAGCTACGAAGCTAATGACAATATTAGATAACTGTGTCCACAAATATGATCTTTCTTCAAGGATATCACAGCTGACCTCATTAACGCCTACCGCTTGACACCACACTCCCGTGTGGGGGCAGGCTAGAATATTCCCCAACGTATATCCTGCGTGTCGTAAAAGGCGACTAAAGGGAATCGAAACCTGTCGGTAACAGTACCCTCTTGTCAACCAACAGCTTCGGGTGGAGCAGTTAGCAAGAGCCAGGGCACTCGATTTTCCTAGAGATGAGAAATTGCTCTAAAGGCGAATGAACCGATATCTGGTCGATGACATGAGGATGCAGAGAACAAATGGGAGACTGTTGTATTAGAGATCTGATTTGATATCCCAACTCTTGAAATGAGTACAGGTGCCACGACTATCCTCCATTGTTTCCACGCGCATACTGACGTTCTTCGGCCATATTCATAGAGGTGATATAGAAAAACTTGTTATTCAGGGACATTTTCCGAACGGAAAGCGTCGTGGGCGTTCTCCTACACGTTAGGTGGATGCGACAAAACAATTGCTAGGTATTAGTGCCACAAGAGCAATTCAACTGACAAAAAATCGCGAAAGATGGAGAAATACCATTTTCAAAGAAATTGACAATCCTCTAATTGTGTCCTAATGCATTTTATGACATCGCAACATGTCTGACAAGACATTGTGACTATGATGACCACTTGACAACTGATTACTGAGCTTGCTAGGTGCTTCTTAAAATTTGAAAATCTGAAGTTCTCAAAATGAGAGAGCCAGACCGACATATACAAATATATTCGAGATCAGGAGAAAAAGAGCTAGCCAAAAATAGAAAAATATAAGTACATAGTGTCTCATTTGAAAAAATAATGTTATACATCTTATATATTTTTTATTTTGTGAAATAAGTTTGAAACAATTTAGTTAATTTCGTATAATTTTTGTATGAAACATTTTTATGTATCTCTATTAGTTAAAAAGTTAACGGGGGGAGTCAAATTATAGTGAAAACCTCGGTATAAAATGACCCACGCGTAATGGGGGAGTTCAAAAATTTACTCAGAGATGTTGATCTCGAAATAACACGAATTTCAGAAAATGATAAGTTGACAGATGCTTTGCTGGAGTTCCAATATTAACATTACGGCTCTTCCCCTAGACTTTTTGATGGAGATATCTGAAAACCAAAATTTATTTCACTCGGCTGGAATCTATAGATGATTTACGTCAGCGAGTTGTTCAGGAATATCACGAGACAAATGACCCAGAAACGTTATATAATGTGCCAAAAGCTTTTGAAGCTCGATTGTATTATTGAGTGGAAACCAATGGAAGTCAATTGGAACACCTCATGACATCATTTATTACTGTTGCTAATTTGTTGAGAATTAAACTGATTCTGTTGATAAATTGAAATTATCCGTAATTCTCTAATTTTATTCTAGGTATCATACATTTTTGGAATCTACTTCTATGGAAGAATACAAAATTCAAATGCGTACAGGGTGTTTCATTTGAAAAATGGAAGGGTGGGGAAAGTTATAACGACTACATACTTATGTGCGCAAAAACGTCCCATTTATATGATTATGACGTATTTGCCAAGTTTTCCTCAGATTTATGTATATATATATATATATATATATATATATATTCATTCTTAGATCTTTTGTTATATATTTGCTTGAATAAATAAAATAAGTATTGATTTCTAGTCCTCTGGTTTACTTTAATTTACCTTATTAAGTTATTGAGTACCAGCTTATTTTCATTTACAACATTCAAAAATTTCCCGTAAAGACTTTGTTTCAGATGTCATTTAGTACATGAATACTCCTAGTTTGACAAATCGTCCTCAAGGGACCGGATAATAGGGCGTTTTATAAATAGGACGCTGACATTTATTACATGAACTGATACAACACAAAATATTAAAAGTAGTAAAACGTAACATTAGATAACTATTTAGTGATAAGGAGTAAAGCAGTCCTTGCAGAGCATTACTTAACATTTGATACAAAAGGTAAGAGGCTTCAACTTGCAGGTTCTACCTTGGCATCTTTTTTGTTTGTCTCTTCGTTCCGTGGAATGTACATTTCGGTCATATGTGACAACATGACAAACTTTTAATGCTGAAGACATATTTGGCCTTTTCATTCCATACTTGGCCTCACATCTAATTTCATAAAGGTTACAGCAATCTCTCTTCTAAAATTTAGAAATATTTAGAGAGTTGAGCAGTCTAAAGAGTAAAAACTACCCAATACCATTTATTTGCCCGTATTTTGACACTTTTTTTTTCAATTCAAAATAGCCATTTTGAAACATGCTGTTAGGTACAAACAAAATAAAAAGACCCAAAAATACGACTTTTTCATAACTATTTTTAATAGAAAGAACGGAAATGTATAATGAAACGATGTTTTTTAAGTAAACCTAAACTAAGAGTTGCAGAAATAGCAATGGAATATACAATTTTTGTGTTCTGATTAGATAATGCAGATACCGGTACATTAACGGCTAAAGATGTTTGAAAGTGCTGTAGTACATCATTACCACGCATTTTTGTCACTTTTTCTTCATGGTGATTTTCATCCATTTGAAGATATGGCGTTATTAATTTGGAATTGGAATGGCCAGAGATTTTTATAAGTTGCTGCTCGTCGACACCCTTTTTAGCGAGATTGGAGACAGCCGTAGCTCGTAAGGAATCGTTAGTTTAATATTCTCTGTATTCAAACCTGATATTTTGGCTTACTGTAATTCGTCCAGCGTGAACATCTTTAAACCATTTTCTGTTCAACTTCCAAGCGGGATTTATGGTAAGAAAAAGTCGATATGTTTTAATTCCATCCCGTTTTTCTAAGAATTTTTTGTATAATCGAATAGGACACAAATTAGGATTGATTTTATTCATTATTACCAATTTCGGTGAGGCGCGTAGTTTTTCCCCTCCTTGCGTTGTCTTAGTAATTACAGGGTCGTAAATAATTCTCCCGGTTTTTTCACCTATGTTATTTTTTTCTTCTTTAAAGTATGAAATACAGCACTTGTAGCCTTCTCCACCAACTCAAAAGCTAAAACAAAAAATACGTTCTTTTGTAACCCATCTGGGGTGTCTTCATCACAACCACGAACCATATTGTGAATTTCATCGTACTTTAGAAAAACTGCACTCTCTTTTCTTTTCGCTGGATCAGTTTGTAATTGGCATCTTTTTTGTTTGTCTCTTCGTTCCGTGGAATGTACATTTCGGTCATATGTGACAACATGTCAAACTTTTAATGCTGAAGACATATTTGGCCTTTTCATTCCATACTTGGCCGCACATCTAATTTCATTAAGGTTACAGCAATCTCTCTTCTAAAATTTAGAAATATTTAGAGAGTTGAGCAGTCTAAAGAGTAAAAACTACCCAATACCATTTATTTGCCCGTATTTTGACATTTTATTTACCAACATTCCAATCATATTGATCTACTCCACCCATATGACGATTGTAGTTCTACAGAAATTTTCCTTTTCTACAGCTTTTCTATCCCATCAGGGAGATTCAGACAAAGGTTCGATGCTATGATGTGGCAATTTGCAATGGTGATACATTTATTGTAATTTCATTTCAAGATGAAAATGTCACCACTCGTATCAAATATGTTATCAAAAGTTCCGCGACGCTCTTTGGCTAAGCTCTTGGAATATTTTAGTGGACATTTTTCTAGTCTATTTTCTCGCAACGTGTAACCCTATATAAGGGGGTGTTTACGGATTGCCGGGTAGGGTTGTACAGTTAGAGACAGGATTCCAAAATAAAATAAGTTTATTCTTATAAAGATATTTACAGACGCTATTTACATATCTACAACAAGATTAATACCTGGCCTAAAATTAAATATCGATACGTATAAGGTTACGTATCTAATTGTTTCTCGTCGACCGGGGAGATATACCTACGGAATAGTGGTTTGGGCGATGCAAACGCTGAGACTTCGGTGCACGGGTGTAAGCGGTAATACGGGTTCTGGATGCTCGTCAGAGTCAATACCTCGGGCGAGACGAAGTACCTCTAAGTCAGTACCTTAGAGGCGGGAAGTACAGAAATATGTGAGAGTCAATATCTCTCACACGGGTGGCCGTCGTTTGGTAGGTCAATACCCTACCAAATGGAAAGAAGGATGCTGGGCAAGTCAATACCACGATACCACGATTTGAAAACCCTTCATACACTAATTTTACAGATAGTGAAATTGAATTTTTAAATGGAAGTACAGCATACCACCAAAGTTTACGAATAATATTATGCAAATTATAGCTACAGAGTCAGAAATAGCTTTAAAATCTAATTCAAACAATTTTCCTTATGAGAAATGAAAAATTGCCAATTTAATCAAAAATATTGAACCTTCAAAAGTTAAACGTCAAACAAAAAATGGCATTACAGTTTTAAATGCAATAAAAAAGAAAGTGGAAGATAATAACCTAAAAGTTACAAAATCTGATAAGGGGAACACAACTATCATATTGACAACTGAAAATTATAATTCAAAAATATATACCTCTTTAGAATCTAGCGATGTGAAAGTTCTTAGAGCAGACCCAACAAAGAAGTTTTCTAATAATGTAAGGGATATTGTTAATAATTCAAACTATCTTCCAAATGATAACGAAAAGAGGTCCATGATACATAAGAATCCTCATTGTCCACAATTATATGGAACCGTCAAATATACATAAAATGACGAAACCAATTAGACCTGTAGTTTCTTATTTTAATACTCCTAATAATATATTGGCAAAGAAGCTTAACAATATACTCAATAGTTACGGATATGAATCTAAGTACTCAATTAGAAATTCAATAGGTCTAATCAAAAAATTAAAAGCATTCAAATTACAAGATAACGCTAAGCTTATTTCATTTGACGTTACTAATATGTTCACTAATATTCCTCCTAGAGAATGTCTAATACTTGTAAGAAAATTACTAGAAGATAAAAATATTAATCCATGAATAATATCAGATATACTTAATTTTTTTGATGTATGTATTCATCAGAATTATTTCACTTTTGACAATAACATATATATTCAAAATGAAGGTTTACCAACGGGAAGCCCTATATCGCCTATTTTGGCAAACATTTTTATGGACAGTTTAGAAAGGAAAATCTTTGAAAGTAATACTTCAAAAAATGTTTTATTTTGGTAAAGATATGTATATGGCATATTAGCTTGTTTTAGAGGAAGTGAACGGCAATTAGATATATTTTTCAACCACATTAATAATTTACACCCAAAAATTAAATTTACATTTGAAGTTGATGAAAATAACTCAATCAATTTTCTTGATTTGAAAATTCAAAGAGTTAATAATGTACTTGGTTATGCAATTTACCGAAAACCAACACACACTGATGTGACAATTCCTTATAGTTCCAATCACCCCATGTCACATAAACTAGCGGCATACAATTCAATGTTACATAGAGCTTTTTCAGTTCCTATGAACAAATGAAATTTTGATAGAGAGATTAATACAATTAGAAAAATAGCAACATCCAACGGTTATCCATTATATATAATAAATAAGCTAATTACTAATTAATAAAAAGAGGAAAAAGTGGCATTACAACTAATATTTCCTAAACCAACTGAAGAAATAAAAACTTATAAAACCATCACATATGGAGGAAATATTTCTAATAATATTTCAAAGACAATATCTCTAGCAACGAATACAACAATTTCTTTTAAAACAGAAAGTTACGTAAGTACAAAATTGTTAAATGTTAAAACAGAAATTTCAACATTAAATAAATCAGGTATATATAAACTCAAATGTCCAGAATGTAATGCTGTCTATTTGGGTCAGACCCTTGGACATTTTGAAATCCGATACAGTGAACACTCACGGGCATACAGATTAAAACAACCAGATAAATTACATTACGCAAAACATCTACTTGACACCAACCATTCATTGACAACTAATACAGAACTAGAAGTACTATATGTTTGTGATAGGAAACAAGTACTGGATTTCCTTGAAGAGTTGGAAATTAGAAGACACTTAAGAAACCCACAATATGAAGTCGTCAATGAACAGATAAATCTAGGTAGCTCTCCAGTTAAACTGTCTTCTTAAGTTATAATTGTAGAGATCAGCAGATATAGTTTTCCTGGTTTTCTACATCATTGCACAGTTATACCGATCTTAATTGGAAAAATGATATCCAGGATATCACCATATGGCTAATAATATCTAAGCTTCAATATTTGTAATATTAGATCTTCTTCTTTTTTCTATCAACATAGATTAAGTCAATCACAAGGTAGGTCACTTCTTGGTCTAGCCAAAAATGACTACTAAACATCAGGTAGGCATCAAATGAAATGTAACTTCTGTCATTCTGACGATGATATTCAGTTATCGAAACAATTGTGAATTTTTTAGAATTTTCAACATTTTCCATTATATTGTGGAATTAGCTAGAAACGTTGAGTTTCATTCAAAACACTAATATTAGTAAATTCCACGAAGTAAGGGTCGAGACAGTTAATTTCATTAAAACTATGATTGAAAATAGTAGGTTGCAACCTGAGAAGGAAAAAAGGAGGTACTTATAAACGTTTTAATGAATGGTGTTTATTGCATTGCAAGGTACAGCAAATATGTTATTTCCAACAAATGATTTGCCATTGTTTCGGCTACACCTCTCCTGGCCTAGGTACACAAATAGTTATTTTTCCCAGATTGAGATTGGACGTCATTTTTATTACATTTATCGGTCATAGAAGTAACACTTTTACTGTCTAGACAGAAAAAATTATTTTTAATGCATTTTATAAAAATATTTGCTGACGAATCGTCCCAATATTTTTATCAAAATATCCTTCTAAAAATAAGTTGGTTCATCTTTATAACGGAAAAATAAGGGAACATTAATGTTCATTTTACTTATAATAGTTTTATTAAGACCTTCCATTACTCATGTTGCTACAAAACTTGGTATGGTTGCTCCCATGATACAGCTATCAATTTGTTAATACAGTATGAAGATTATTTGAAAAATCCATAATCATAGACTCAATCTAATGACTGTATTCTAGAGTACCGCTTTCTATTGTAGAAGATAGTTGCTTTAAGTGTATGTAAATATTTGTTTTCCAATTCTATAATTTTATTTTGTGAATCCAACTTTGCTTCAATTTCGAGGTACTCTTTACGCTTTCATTACTACCTCTAATTTTTTCCGATATTCTTTCAGCGAACTAATGAATAACACATCTAACAATGATTTCTTTACGACGGCTAATTGTTCACTAAAATGATAAAAGAATTGCAAACGTTTTCAGTGGGCACAAGATCGTTGCTTCCAAAATACGAGCGGACTTGGATCGTGGTTCCAAATAAAAATGCATAAGGGAAAAATTATCAAAACGGTGCAAAATCTCAATTTTCAATTTATTGGACTTAGATCCTTCTTCCCTTGTGGTATACAACTGTAATTGAAATGTTTGTATATAAAAATACTACAACTAGTTAAATACATACTTATTAACTAGATATTTTCATATTATTAATTGAATACTTGTAAACCATGAAAATATGATTTGAATTGCAAACAAAGAGAAGAATACTTGTCTACCAAGATAGTTGTAAGCTGTAAATTTTAGCATGCAACCATATTTTTGGAAAAAAAGTATTGTACATTGGTTTCGTTGAACGGAGTACCTCTACTTAAAATGATGGATTGATGACTCCTTTTCGCTTAATAAAACTTTTCAACCTGTCATTACCCGCTATGTCATTATCTATTCAGGTTTCTGGTACCTGATAAAATATTGCACATGTGTGTGGTCAGTTCAGTATGGCAGTGGGTAGTTATCCAAAATAACTATCAGTGCAGTTTAATAAATACCCTGCTATAATTGCTTCTTGTTCGGCAAAGGAACACTGACCGGGTTTTTTTATTCCACTTCTAATTTCTATGTAGCCAAGTCGTATATCTAAGATTGTGATGCCTCGGGCAGTTTTATATTCATACGCTCTCATGCTGTCATAAACAATGCGAGAAGAATTGTATACAAACAGTCAGGTATCATGTGAAAATAAAATTCTACATACGGAGCAAGTATTATCACGTCAAAACTATCCCCGCCGATTTGTTTATCATAGTACCGAAAACATATTTTAGTATTTAATGAAATAATTGTTAGTTACATGAATTAAGCGTTACCGATCATAAAATATACTAACAAAAATCAATGAAATGGAATTTGTAGTTGAAAGTGTTTGTTACCCTTCTAAAATTACTGAAACTGCACCTGAAGCGTAATTGATCGATCCTGAAACGTATGGGAAGTTGAACCAATTGTTTTAGATGTAGTCTTCTTATATATTAAAAAAGTTTATGAAAACTGAAGTCAATCCGTCTGGCCGTTCTATCCGGCCGATTTCCTTCATTTTTTTTTAAATGAAACGTATTTAACACAAATATGTCATCAATCATTTAAATTTACTCAACTCCCACCTTACACAAATTATACTCAAACGCAATTCTTACCTATACATTTCTTATGGGACACTTTCACTCAAGCAATACGAATTCTCATAGTTCCTCTTCTATGAATGGATCTTGATCGTTTCACTCTCAGAACACTCCGTGTATCCAGCTATTTCTTTTGAGCTATTATCTGCTTAAATTTGTTGAGGAAAGTTATGCGTGCACAATCAACTTTACATTGAATTTTTTCAAGATTTCCCTTCACTCAAATCTCTATAACTAGAGTTTTAATTAACGCAGGCTGTTGACACGAGTCTAAGAACACTCAGTGGATCAAGCCCTTTCTTTTGAGCTATCAACTGTTTCAATTCGTTGAGTTTACTTTCAATTTTTTCCAAATACTGCTGCCGACGCACAGCTAATATTGTCTTGAAGGAAGTACTGTAAAATGATTTCATGTAATAATTACACCTTCACCAGTGTGAATTTATCCACGGATTTTTTTTAACCATCCACGAATATTTATTCACAAAATAAATTGTACTTCAAAAAAATAATATAGGTGACATATAATGACATTTTAATAGGCTACATAATTTTACTACCAAAAATTGAAGATTTAGTGAATAAAAAGTTTTCAAATAGCTGTTCTTGTACATATTTCACGATTCTGAATCGAAGGCCCAAAAATAAGAAAACAATTTATTCAATACGTATATTAAGTTGCGGCAGCTTTTTTAGGGTGGAGCGCCCGGACTGGTACCATAATTTTTTACTATTTAATTGCTAATTTATTACCCAAAAATAGATTTTATTGCTCGTCATGAGAAATGCGACACTCCCCTACCTTAATATTAAGCTACGGCAGCCATATGCATTATCTCCGCAACGGTGAAAGCTATCGAAACGAGCTTGGCGCGATGATTTATTGCTAATTAATTGCTGAAAGATGGCATGGGTCCCGAATCCGGAAAACCACCCTCAAGACTCGAACTCGACAACCCCCTAGCGGTCTTAAGCTACGGCAGCCCGGAAACGCTATCTCGGCGACGAAAATAGTTACCGACGCGCGCTCTTCGGGGCAATTTATTTCTAATCAATTGCTGAAAGATGGCATGGTTCCCGGATCCCGAAAATAACCCCCAAGAACCGGATAGCCCACCCCTCGGCGGTATTAAACACTGGCAGCTTGATACTTAATCAATTTTGTAAGGCTACGTTGTAGGTCAGAAAATTGCCCTTTTTGTGTCAATAATCACGAAATGCGCCGTCTCGTTGTCGAAGTTCCGGTCACTCTGAAGCTTGATAAAAATCATCCATTTATGAAAACATCTAAATGGATTGTAACCTCATCCTAAAGCATGGGAGAATCTTTTCAAAAGATGAAAACAGTTCAAAAAAATTATTGCAATTTTAAGTTTATTAATATACGCGGTATATAATAATTTTTCATTGAAAAAATGGATGGTTGTGAAAAATACAATTAAATTTATTCTAACTTGTTGTTTTTCTATTTTTTACGAGCGTACGTTTAAGAATCACTGAGTTATTATGCCCGCAAAATCGGAAAATCGAAAAAATTTCTTTTCGAGATAAACGGTATGCTTTTATTATATATATTTATTCTACCCTGTGTAGTTTTTGAAAACGATTTCTTAACTATTAATTATGTTGTACTCCACCAAACCGTTTTGTTTACGCTGCTCCCCATAAGAACCCGTGTATAAGCGACGAATGTAGGCATTTTTTTTTCGTTAACATTTAAACGAAAAAAATATTGGGAAAATTTATACTGATGTAGCATGCTTCCAAGTCCCACATATAAAAAATATCAGATAATTATATGATTAAACGAACTCGCCTGTAAGTGAAGTTCTATCATAACGATTTCAAAAAAACCCCTTAACCAATTTGACATGCGAGTTCTCATTTTTTTTTCGTTATTGAAATCTTTATGCTGCCCTTGACTTACATTTTTGGATTTGATACTTATTATAAGTTTATAGTCGACTTTCCATAATTTTTGAAAATTGACAAACAAATTTTTGTATCTGTGAAAATCATGCTGAGATAAAAATCAAACTTTCATGACAGGGGAACTATAGGGAATTGAATAAAAAAAAGACGGCCTATTTCAATACCGCCAAGGGGTTATCGATATCGAGTCTTGGGGGGTGGTTTTCGGGTTTCGGGACTCATGACATCTTTCAGCAATAAATTACCCCGAAGAGCGCGCGTCGGTAACTATTTTCGTCGCCGAGATAGCGTTTCCGGGCTGCCGTAGCTTAAGACCGCTAGGGGGTTGTCGAGTTCGAATCTTGGGGCTGGTTTTCGGGATTTGGGACCCATGCGATTTTTCATCCATTAAATAGCAATAAATTACCCCGAGGAGCGCGCGTCGGTAACTATTTTCGTCGCCGAGATAGCGTTTCCGAGCTGCCGTAGCTTAAGGCCGCTAGGGGGTGTCGAGTTCAAGTTTTGGGGATGGTAAGCGGTATTCAGAACCCATGCCATCTTTCAGCAATTAATTAACAATAAATTACCTCGAAGAGCGCGCGACCGTAACTATTCTCATTGCTGAGATAGCGTTTCCGGGCTGGCGTAGCTTAAGACCGCTAGGGGGTTGTCGAGAGCAATTAATTAGCAATAAATTACCCCGTCGGTAACTATTTGCGTCGCCAAGATAGCGTTTCCGGGTTGCTGTAGCTTGAGACCGCTAGGGGGTTGTCGAGATCGTGTCTTGGGGGTGGTTTTCCGGATTTGGGACCCACGCCATCTTTCATCAATTAATTAGCAATAAATTATCGCGCCAAGCTCGTTTCGATAGCTTTCACCGTTGCCGAGATAATGCATATGGCTGCCGTAGATTAATATTGAGGTAGGGGGTGTCGCGTTTCTCGTGAACCGCTTGAGCAATAAAATAGATTTTTGGGTAATAAATTAGCAGTTGAATAGTGAAAAATTATGGTACCAATCCGGGCGGTCCCTCCTAAAAAAGCTGCCGCAACTTAATAAACGTTTATTCAACTATTACAAGGAACACCTAATAAGAAACCTATCAACAAAAAATTGTGATGTGAGTATTTTTTACAACGTCAAAAAAATTCATAGAGATTAGGATTGAGCGCCGACGCGCATCGTGCGTTTTAAACTCGAAGCCCCAAATTTTTTGTCAAATTCTCCTCAAATATTTAAAAGTACACTTAATTAGGAATCTAATAACAAAAAATTGTGATGTAAGTATTTTTTATATCGTCAAAAAAATTCATGAAGATTATGATTGAGAGCACACTCGCATCGTTCGTTTTGAACTCGAAGCCTCAAAATTTTTTCAAATTTCCTTCAACTATTTCAAAAAACACTTAATTAGGAACCTATTAACGAAAAATTGTGATGTAAGTATTTCATATACAGTCAAAAAAATTCATAAAGTTTACGATTGTGCGCCGACGCGTATCTTTCGTTTGTACCCCAAAATGTATTGAAATTTTCGTTAACTATTTCAAAGGAGACTTAATTAGGAACCTATTAACGAAAAATTGCGATGTTCGAGTTCAAAACGAATCGTAATCTTTATGAATTTAATTTTTTGGACGTTATAAAAAATACTGACATCACACTTTTTCGTTAATAAGTTCCTAATTAAGTATCCATTGAAAACGTTGAAAAAATTTTGAAAAAATTTTGGAGCTCCGGATTCAAAACGAGCGATGCGCGTCGTCGCTCAATCGTAACCTTTATGAATGTTTTTGGACGCTATAAAAAATATTTACATCACAATGTTGTGTCAATTGGTTTATAATTAGGTGTTCTTTGTAATAGTTGAATGGTTTTTTATTATTTTTGGGTCTACGATTCAGAATCGTGAAATATGTACAAAAACAACTATTTGAAAACTTCCTATTCACTTAATCTTTAATTTTTGGTAGTAACATTATGTAGCTTATTAAAATGTCATTATACGTCTCCTTATTTACATTTTTTTGCAACAGTACAGTTTATTTTGTATAAAAATATTCATGGATGGATAATTGAAATCAGTGGATAACTTCAGACCGGTTTATATTTTATATGTATTAGTACAGGGTCGATCATCAATAATGAATGCCGCGTGTGAAAATGGACATTTTGTGTGGTTTCAATCTTCTGCATAGAGCACAAACCAATATCATTCGAATATGTGAAAATTCCCTACTGAACTTTTATGCAGACATTGAAAATCGCTGTGTTTTCTGCTATTACAGGTGAGCAATTCACAAATGCGATTCAGTAGTTTTTATTTTTGACTTGATATTCGTATGTTGTGTGCATCTTGTGTTTATTCGAACTTCGTTTCCAATTGGGAATATGGTTAGAGAGGTTTTGCTTTCAAACTTGTTTACACACTCACCATATCCAATTTAATCTTCTTCATAGTCTCATTTAATTAAACTTGGAACGAATGTTCAATCAAATAAATTATATCAACAATTCACATTTTAATTGAGAATAGTTAATAGTAAATTGTGAGAATTGGGTCAATTGAATAGTAATGTTTGGTTGCGGTTTGTTTCCTTTCTATATTCCAGTATTTTTTCTAGATTAAATTGAATAAACAAAATATTGCATACCCCTCTTGAGATAAGTATTATCAATTTATACCAAAGTGCGTAGCTAGATGTAGAGGGTTCATACAATACTTTTCCGCCAAACTTTATCTTATAAGTCAGAAAAGTATTGGTTTTTCCCAAAAAAAGTTGGAATCTAGAATTATTTTTAATTTTTAAGTTATATATTCTATTTTCAGTGACAAAAACACGAAAAAAAATCATGTGTATATGTCGTCGTCGTCGTAATCACCCAACTAGCAAAGTTGTTTCATTACACTTATTTAAGAGAGTTAGGTAACATTTATAAATCAGGTATATTTAAATACATTATGAAACTATTGTTATAAACACTTTTAGCATATTATAAAATAATTTTATTAAAGCAACAGATGCCGCAATTTTATTGCCATTGAAAATTGTAGTCACAGATACAACTATAAAATAATTATATAATGATTACAGTGGAAGCTGTTATATATCTTTTATAAAATAACTAATAAATATATTAGATTTGGCTTGGTAGTTTTAGGAAAGCAAATCGCCTAGAAACTCTATGTCGGGATTAAGGGACTGGAAGAAAATCAAAAGGAGTGGAGCGTTTCAGAAAAAAATAAAGAAGAACTTTGAATATATTATGATTAGCAATAAATAAATTTCTAATAATACGCCTGTTTGTTCAGATAGTCATCCAGAAGAAGTAATGATGAGAAATAATGATATTATGCCAAACGGAATTCTAAACTGCCTAGATGACCCACGCAGTGACAAACTGCCATCGATCACGGCGTGGAGAGTCTTGGTCAAAGATACCCCCTGAATTGAAAATCCACACAGGAGAAAAACTAATTATAATGGGGAGTAGGTATTGCATGCATAACACTTCTTAATTTATGTTTGACCCACAAGAAATAGATTTATATTCTAAATATGAAAACTCACCAATGTGGATATAAAGTTTATTAGCCAAAATATATAGTAAAATTCATGTGCTAACCAAAACAACGGAATTCGTTACTTTGAAAAGCAGCGGCGCGCTGTGGGGTTTGAACAATTGATGAAGTTTCGATCAAAGTACACCCAGAATTTCAAGTATCCCCATGTTACGTTACAAAATTAGGATAGGTCTGAATTGATTCTGACCAGTTTGTCATGCCCGCTTAAAAAAGGTACAATCCTGTTAAGAAAATATAATAATTATTATGAATATTCCAACTTTATAGTAATTTTATGAAGACTTCTGCTATTGCTCACGCTTCTTATCTTTACAGAAAAAAGTTCGGTGTCTGTTGAGTCATAAAACCTTGGTTTAAAACGCTTAAATACGAAACAAATGATATTGATAGTTTTTTTTCTCTTTTACATTAGTTCGAATCGTAAATCCTTCAAGGTTGATATTTCAATACCCATTTTCTCACGAATTACTATAATTGAAAAATATTGCATTAAAATTGATAATTATACGACCAGCCGTTAATTTATTGGAAAATATCAATTTATAGTATATTAGAATAATTAATAAATAATAGAAAAATAACTTATGGACAACTTGTAATATACAGTCACAATGGATTAATCAGCAAAAGCGGATAACAACAATCTCCAAACTTACGAAATTTTATTGTTGTTCAGGCAGTGGCAATGAAATATCAAATAATTGTCATGCGATATTTTCATTGGTAATTATTCGAGTCTGCCTCTGGCAGAAATATTGACGATTTAAAAGTGGAAACTAATTACAAAAATAGTTTATAAGAACCGAAATACAAGGTATCCCAAGTTATCGTTTACAGGCAATATCTCGCTTAATTTAAAATATAATCCAATACAGTTGAAACTGGTGAATGGCATCAAAAGTCCTTCCTAATGACATATAAGAAACTTTATTTCACCTAACAGTCCTTTGGTAGCCACCCCTTACTTTCTATTTTCACATGGCACTCCCTGTATATTTTCGTTTAAAATTGCTTGTCACTCTATTTGGAATACAACGATATAACATATCTGTTAGTTTTTTTATTAAATGAAAAAGACTATCCATCTCGAATGTAGTCTGTAGGTAAATAGCAGTAAGTAAAACTCAAAATCAGTACTACAGCATATATTAGTGAAAGGTGAAGAAGGGCAACTAGTTTCGGCTCACTGAGCCATCATCAGGCCTGTAAAAGGTATTAAGATAAAAATACGAATTCACAACATGTCGAATTACCTTAATGAATTGAAAGAGAAAGCCGTCACATGTCCGTGTCATCCAGCAGACTCCGACATATGTCAGTGGAAAATATGGGGATTTACTGTAGGGGAAATCATCAATAAAAATAGTAATGAAAAAATCTTCATTACTATGTAAAACGTCGAACACAGTAAAATAAAATTGAACAAAACAAAACAGGACAACATTAAGAAAAGTCATAAAAGAAAACAAAACTGGATATCGTCGTATGACAGAATATGTCCGAAGCTAAGCCCAGAATTGTAGTGTGTAAGAGCACTAAGCACAATGACTCAGTAAATCCCAAATAGACAAGATAGTCGGAGAACTGACAAATAACAAGGACCAATGACGGCCCTCAATAACAAAAAGAAAGAAAAATCTTTAAAAGAAGAGATGAATGAGACAAAGTAACTGTCATGTAAAAAAATTATCTAAAACACAGCAAATGTAAGAGCACAGAGTCTTGTTACAATATCATAAAGTGAAAGTAAAAACTATATTAAGCCACTACAATTAAGAAAAAGAAGAATAAACATAAAAGGTCAAGAATATTCTAATAAGTCGTGACAAATAAGTTAAAATTTATGAAATGAGAACCTTGAAAGAAAATAACAATTGAAGTACATCAAAAATCAATATAAAATAAATATAAAGTGTAAAATAATTGTGGATGTCTGAAATCTGAAGTAAGTATTTATCAGTATTAAAGAAGAATCAGAAAATGACAATAATCGTGAAAGAAGAAAGGAAATAACTGAAGTTGACTGATAAACAAATACATATCATGTGTTATCAAACTAAGAGCTTCAAAAGTTAAGGAATAAATAGTCCTCTAAAGATTGTATATGTTCATTCAAACATAAGATCGAAGGATCGTTATATATGCGACGTATTTCAGACATCTCTAAAAGATTAAGTCGAACACCCTTCACACACTGATGTAAAAGTCTGACATACTGAAAATTAAAATCATGTAGTTCTGATAAAATATGGTTTGCAAATGATGAAGGAGTATTATATATGTGTTCATATATCTTTTGATATAAAACTGATGTTCCTGCAACCGAGACTCTGAACTACGTCCAGACTGGCCCACATATACGTCATTGCATGAACCACAAGGTAGATGATAAACCCCTGACCTATGGAATAAAGGTACCTCATCCTTAGTGTTGATAAAAAATTGACTCAAGTTAGAATTGGTTTTAAAGGCGACTTCAACACTATGTTTTCTAAAAATGCTGGAAAATTTACAGGATAATGGACCCACGAAATTCAAGGTACCTGAAAATGAATGGTCCTGAGATGGTGATATAGAAGTGTAAAAACTCAGTCTAAACTTATGGTACAATTTGTTAAAAATCTTATTGGAAATGTGTAAAGGAAAATTGTTATTTAATGCCATCTGTTTAATAATACTTATTTCCCTATTGAAAGAAGAATCTGAAAGAGGTATTTTGAAGGCTCTAGTAAGAAATGAATATAAAGCTGCATATTTACGGGATGAGGGATGGTTTGAATGATAGTCAATAATTTAATCAGTTGTGGTAGGTTTTCTATATATATCAAATTGAAAACAAGAGGTATGAATGTTGCGCATGATGAGTAAATCCAAGAACGGCAAGCGATTATCAACCTCAAAATCAATAGCGAAGCTAGTTCGTGGGTGAACAGTATTTAAAAAATCAAGAAAGGAATAAGCATCTGAATGACTATCTCGAAAAAGGACAACACAATCGTCCACATATCTGTAATAGAACAAAATTGAATCTATGAAATTTGAGTTATTTAACAAAATTCTCTCTAAGTTAGAGAGTTAGGGAGATAAACAGCTACCCATAGCCAAACCCGTGCATTTTCTAAAAAAGTTATTGTTGAATTTAAAAAAATTTTGCTCCAAGGCAAGACCAAGAACATAACAAATATCCAAAATTAAAAAAGGATCGATATGATTAGCAAAAAGTAACTCTCTGATCAGCATAATACACTCATCAGGGGGTATACCAGGAAATAAGTTTTTGACATCTAGAGAGATTAAGAAGTAATCGTTAGGTATAGAAAAGTCTTTAATTCTGTCAGATAAGTCAACTGAGTTTTTTATGGAAAACTGATTTTGGAATGAAGTAAGATGACGAAGTGTATCATTCAGGAAAGAACATAATTTGAAAGTAGGGGAATTAGTGAAACTGACGACTGGTCTAATGGGTATGTCAGGTTAATTGATTTTAGGTGAGCCATATAATAATGGGGTAGTAGGATTCATAGGGGTCATATAATAGGCATTCTTATTAAACGAGGTGAAAACATGATTAAAAACCTCAAGTTGTGATCTAAGATTATTGTGAAAGGGGACAGTGGGATCAGAAGTTATCTTCAGGAAGGAGGCGTCAGAAAGAAGAAAACTCTCAACCTTATCAACGTAAATGGATCTATCTAAAACGACAGCCTTCATCAGCCTTGGTAACAATGAGGTGTTCATTACGAAACCTAGTCTTCAAGTTAATAACAGACTTCCAAGTGGGGGAGTGATGTGATGATTGGTAAATAAAATTGTTGGAAACTTTAGCTAAAGTTTTATTGAGTTTGGAAGAAAGATCAGATCTAAGAAGGTCCTTGATAGCCGAGTCTACGTTATGTAAACTTGTTCACAATCTAAGGCTAAAGTTCTAATGTTCAAATGAGAATTCACAGAAAAAAGGTTATGTTCAAGGCCTTTGTTAAGTAATTCAATTTCAGGTTCCGAAAAAGTGGAAGAACTCAAGTTGAGACATCGGGGATGAAAATGGAAATTTGAAAAACCGAAAGAACCTTGAACAAAAGTTGGACTTTGGGAGTTAGCATGAACCGATGGAATACTACCACTTTTCAAGCGCTTAAATTTGTGAGTAAGGCGATCAAAGTTACTGTTACCAAAATCCTGCACCATATCCCTGATATGTCTATCCAAAATATCAAATTCAATGTGGGAAATGTGCTCGCTCAACAAGAAAAAGACAAATTTCAATTTAACATTAATGAAATCTAAATGATTATAGAGACCCTTGACTTCCTGTATAAACCAGATCCTTTTGGCAGCTTGAATTGTGAAATGCGAAGTCCTAGTATTGACACGAGTATGCAAAGAGATTGAAGGGGGGTAAACTCTGTGCTTCTTACATCTCTGTAAGAACCAAATCTTGTGCAACGTCCTCTTCCTATCCATCATTGAATCCTTGTAATGTTGGATGATAGTAGCCAGATTGGCATCTTATAAATGAAAAAGTCTATCCATCTCGAATGTAGACTGTAGGTAAATAGCAGTAAGTAAAACTCATCTGACGGCTTTCTCTTTCAATTCATTAAGGTAATTCGACATGTTGTGAATTCCTATTTTTATCTTGATACCTTTTACAGACCTGATGATGACTCAGTGAGCCGAAACTAGTTGCCCTTCTTTACCTTTCACTAATATATGCTGTAGTACTGATTTTGAGTTTTACTTACTGTTAGTTTTTTTATTGTTATTTTCATTTTATGATATTGTGCCTCACCTAATTATCCTTGTTGCTTTCGACCCTGCTTTTAAAAACTTCACGGTAAACAGTAGATTAATCTTTTGTTTAAAAAAACTAATGCTTTTTGTCTCAAAAATTATTGACAGTTATTAATAATAAATGTAAAACAACAATCATTTTCGAATAGTACCTAGGGTGTTGCAGTGAATCGACGAATGAAATTTTTATACTATCCACAAAATCAAAATTATTAATCTTGCTATAAGCACAATCCTCTCACATTCTGTCCAAACGAGTACATTGATATTCTATTGGCTTATGGTGAATGCAGGAAAAAAGGCTTATCAAATCGGTGAGGTTAATCAGTTTCGATTTCGCTGTCCCATACATAGATAACATTTCATATGAAATAAGCAACAATTTTAGATTCTGCCAAGATAACACTAGGGTTCCTTTTCCATATCAAAACACCATAAAATCACTTATTTCAAAGACCAAAGATAAGTTACCCAAACTCAAACAGAGCCGTATATACAAACTTTAGTGTGGTGATTGTGAGGATGCGTACATTGGTAGAACCATAAGACCTCTTAATATACCTATCAACGAACATTTAAATAAACAGAACAATCTGACTTTGGTCATCACCTCACATTTAATAAACATACTTTCTCATCTGGTGATAATAGCAAAATATTGTACAAATGTTTTTCACGGAATTTTCACAAACTTAACCTTCTAGAAGATCTAGAGATATACAGATATAGTTCATTTATGATAAAAAGACGATGAGGTTGCAAAACAGAATATTGTGATAATGCCAAGCTGTAGTTTTTCCCTTCACTCAACGAAAACTAGAAAAGTCAATCTGATAATAGATTGACCATTCTTCTTTTTCATTCTTCCGGGCCTCGTAGGGCGTAAGTCAAAAATATTTATTTAAAAATAAAAGGCTTGTATGATAGGCTTGATTAATTTAATATAAATATTTATTAATGGAAACAATGGATAATATACAAGAAACAGTAACCAATCATTCTATATTCGAATTAACATTTAATTATTTTACATAGAAGAGGGCTTAATGACAAACTGTAGGTCCTTATACCTTATTCTATGATCTATATAGAACAATCTTCAAGAGCACTGCACGCTAAAAGAAATCAATACAAGCTGTAATGATCTTCATGCAAATTTAAATATTGTTTCTTTATACAATATCCATTATATTTATTATGATAAAAATAGAATGGAAAAGAAAAATATAGATACACAAAATAAAATTTGGTTACAAGATATAAAAATAAAAAATCTCTCATTTTATTAGTATTATTTATGTAGAGATACTGTGGTCGTTGTTTTAATTTGTGTATTATAAAATAACTGTACCTAATTAATTAAATAATAGTTATTAGTGATTTTGAAAAGGTGGAAATAAAGCAAATTGGATAAAAATATAAAAAAAATAAAACACAAGATTTCCACTACTCCACTACAAAATCATCACTACCTTCATCGTCACTGTCAAAATTAATAATGAGTGGAGGCTCATCCTGTCTATCAAATACTACTGCTCGATCCCACCCATCTTGTATAATTTTTTCAGTGTGCTCTACTGTCTTTCACCAAATATCAGGAGTCACTTTTTCTAAAGACTTTTTCCATACACCTATTGCTTGTTCTGTTGAAGAACCATCAGTTCCCACATAATCTCTATAAAAAATTTTAACTATGCTCCAAATATGTTCAATTGGGTTGAACATACAGTGGTAAGGGGAAAGTCGAAGCACTTTGTGACCAAACTTTTCAAATAATATGTTAGCTTCATATACTGTTGGTGGTTTATTCCTACAAAAATGCATATATTTAAACATAATAAGTTATCTACGTATTACCATAATATATTGAAAAATGTTTATATCAACTTACCGTTGTACTAAATTCAATAATTGGGTTTTGAGAAAAGTATTTTTAAAAGGAATATCATTTTGTATCAATCAGTCCTGTATATCAGCCTTTTTGGTAACTGTTGTTGGTATTTTATTGATCACTGTACCTTTGATAACTTGCATTATCCAACTGCAATTGTTGCAGGTTTTCCCAAGTTCACTATAAGATGGTATTCAAACCAATGTAAAAAATGATCTCGGTTAATTTCACCGTGGTTATCACCATCTTGTTTTTTGGAAGAAAAAACCAGCCCTGCTTCAGGAATAAATCCAGAAGAAGAACCAGCATGCAATACTATATACCTACAATAAGGAAATAACAAATTACTACTAGGTTTCCTAGATAGACTGCATAGCTCAAAACAACTATTAATATTTATATAGATTCAAATAAAATAGTGTTACTAGTAAATATTTGGAAAGGTCTTAATATAGCAGGAATGTTAGTACATCATAAATTAATTGCTAAATTTTATTATTCAATTACCTTGGACCACCATTTTGGTTTTTTTACGATTCTATGATTAGAATCTTGCCAAGAACGTCTTAAAATATCCAGGTCTCATTTAAAAACACAAATTGATATAAACCTTCCCTTTTTATCTTGACATATTCATGTAGAAAATGTACACGTTTTAATGCAATATGTGGCAACTTCATTAAACCACGACGAGGATCATTTTTTTGGGTATTTGAATCCAATATTTTTCACTATCTTCCAGACTGATATTAAACAATCATTAAAGAGTTCACTCTCCTGGAATTTGTCTCTTAAAGTTTTCAAGTTTATGTGTCCCTCTGAAAAAATATTTTCTTAGTTAATTGTGAATAAAATAAAACAGTAAATTCAATATACTCACTGTTTCCATACATTTCGTATATAAAATTTCGGAATGCATTTTGATCAAAGTTATCAATTTCACCAGTAGGTTTTATGCATTGTCTTTTTTTAGGTGGGCTTTTAGGCTGTTCGGTTAACAGTGGCAACGCTAAGTTGTAAAGCTTCTGCAACTCTACAATATAATTACTTCAATTTATGAATGAATAATACATTATCAAGTTTAATTAACCTAACCTAACATTAAAAACATTCAATCATTTACATTAAATATGTAACAACAATATTAATAATGGTGAATACAAATAGCGAATACTATTACTTACGTCTCTTACAGCAGTAAGCGGGAGAAGCGGGCCTCTATTTCGGCATTCTCGTTCAAAATAGTGCAACAAAGATGTTACCATCTCTTGACATTCTCTGTTCAACTGCTTCGGCATTTTATTAACCACACACTGCAGATTTGCCTGAATAATTAGTTATGAAAATAACTGTTTTTTGATCTTGAAGAAGCAATGAATTTGAAAGCACCAAAAAAACTTGTAAATATTCGACCATGATCGAATATCAATAAACGTCAAAACACACTGGGGTATTTTACCTGTTGATTTGACAACGTCTTCAAGTTTTGCCAACCCGTTAGCCATAAATTGCCCTGGCTGTTGATGATAAATTGTATTCACGGTTGGTAAATTAATATTTATTATGATAAGCAGGAAAGTAACTAAAAATGACATCATCTTCTTTTTATCGTAAATAAACTATAGTGAAGAGGGAACAGTTGTTGTGTCAACACTCAGATTAATTATTAATTCAACTTTTGCACCTGTTTTCAAGATGTTTGTGGCGTACCGTCTCGATCAGTTTGTGCTATTTGTTTCATATAATGTGTATCACGTATTTATGTAATTAACTCATTTTTAAATTGTATCAGTCAATTTAATTAGTTTTCATTCTATTAACTGTCACTCAGTAATTTCCAATATTTTTACGAACATTGCAATTTTAGACAATACTATTTTATTAATAATCCTCGTTTTGAGATTGGGTTTTTTAAGTCAACAAAAATGTTACTTTTTCTTTTCTTTCAACAACCTGATTAAAAATTCCATTAGATGGTCGATATATTTTGAAGGAACAGGTAAAAAATTACCATTATAAATGTAGTTTGTCTCGTGTCAAAAAGTTTGTCATTTCAATTTATTTTCATATTTTTAATTTCACGATATTCACTTGACACACACAATAATGAAGATAATTTTAACATGTCTCTGGACCGACTGACGAAGTGAGTTACATTTACTGTTATATTAATTTGATAGGACAGTAGTTTGTAGTGTATGTAATTTATTTTAGAGCCCTGAGGATGACGTAATGTCGAAAGCGCTATGATTGATTGAATTAAAGATTACACTCGTATTTACAATTTTAGTTCTCCCCAAGAGTGTGTACACTACATAATTTGAAATTTTTTTAAATAGTCTAACTTCAAACTTCCTTCCATCTAAATATGATTTCAGCAGTGGAAAGTAGAGTGAGTTTTGTACAAATGTCCTCAATGTCATACCTTATCAAGGGCCTGGGTTAATTGATGACATTACTGTACAGTGTAGTGGATTGGACGGAAACCTCATTGCTGATTTGGGATCCATTCTGGAGGTGGTATATGGTTCTTTAATACTTTTGAAATCCATCTTAAAAGTGAGAATCTGATCTCTAATCACATATACAGTGTTAGGAAAATTCTGAGGGCACATATGTTTTATCGTCAATGTACATATAAATTCAGTGTATTATTCTTTTTCGCTAACAGGATATCATAAAGTGGAAAACGTGCAATAGATTTAAACATATGTCTGGTAGGCATTTACTTCCAGTTTTCAATAAACAAGAAATGCATTCAGGCTATTACTAGCCAGTTTACCACAGCAAAATGTTGTATAAACAACAACTCATTATGTAAAAGTTCGCAATTAAAGAAGTTAAGGTTAGAAATACAGATGTGTAATGTGGACAGTTTAGTTTATAAAATGGGAAATAATAAGATTGTACTAAACTTGCAATGAACAATAAAAAAATCAATATTACTTTCGTTTATCCCTTCATTATAACAACAAGATTAATTTACAAAGAAATAATTCAGAAGTAATAATCTAATTCACTATAGTAGTTCGGTTAGTATACGCTAAATTGATTTGAACAATAAATTAAAACCTACCTAGTAAGTATTTGAAATAAGTGTATCCATATTATGAGAAAAATGCTTCCCCATTTAGAGTTTTGGAAATTTATATATTGATATTATTTAAAGCCGTTTTATCAAACAAAATTTTCAGCTCATGACAATAAGCATCAACAATTCATGGCAGTATACTGGGTGATGTAATATGCCACTAAAAAATCACTGGAGGATAGCGTTGATTGATAACTTATATCAATCAATTAAAAAAATTACGTTCGTCGATATTGAGAGTGCAATTAATGAATATAAGCGTAATAATTTTCATTAACACCATAAGGAATAATCTATGGTAACAATACGGAGTCCAAAAGCGACAATATGTTGTAATGAAACAAGTATATTCAGTGTATCAGCATTTTCGTTAACAGGGTATCATAACATGCGAAATAATAAACCGCCTGTAATTCGTACGCTCCTGATATAACGATTTCGTCTACAGGCGTAATTCTTCTATTTTTATCTATCCCCTCTCTTCATTTTCAATCTACACGTTGGCAGTATGCCCTTAAATTATTCCTTTTTATTTATAAGACAAATCATTCTCCATTAAATTAAAAAATATGAAAATGACCGAGGATATTAATTGATCCCATTCTTTTCCAAACTTTTTCCACCCCTAACTACTACGGGTCCAACTATGACACATTTTATTCGTGATTTAGTTGTCCACAATTCACAATTATATTAATGAATAGCTCATCCAAAACATTACACAAATAAAGTATGTACCTTCCTTTGATGGCTCAGTTTTCAGGAATTATTTATTTTATTTAAATCCCCTGTCGCTTGGCCCATTGAATAAAGTTGGCTCTTGCGGCACTTACATATTTGGTTACTTTTATTAACTCTTGTATTACAATGTATTATACTTGTCACAAAGACATGTAAAAATCATAATTATAAATAGCAATACCAATTTTTTTCTACCCCTGTTTTTTGAAGATCTATTCAAAACTAACTGTAGAATATCATTTCATGTTTGTCGTTTGAAACTAAATTGCGGGCCTCTTAATTATCGATTGTTGCTGTTTTCATTATATATTTTGTCTGGTGTGTGGGAAGAAAGGTAGGTTGAAAGATTGCAGATCAATGTCCGGATTACCACGGTAAACTGTGACTTTTTGTTTAAGTGTTTGTCAATCCATTACCAAAATAGTTTTAAGTAAAGAAAAATATAATTTTTTAACCCTGTGAAATCTATTCAGGGTATTGTTGTTATAAATGAAACTGTTTCTAAATAATTTCACTATACAGGGTGATTACTAATTGGAAATAATTTAACAGTATAATCCTGACATTAAATTACGAAGATTTAACTCAAAACACCTAAATAAAATGTAGCTGCTTACTGAGTTACATGGTGTTTTGTTTGAAAAGTTAAAAATTATTTGTGTTCAGTACTCTGAACCTATTTTGCATATTCATTTCATATTTGGCAGGAAGTGTTGACACTGTACACCCTACTAAATTATGTTAAACAAACGACACGGGCAAGTGACTGGTTAATCGTTCCAAAATTCTATGCCACTGGCTGGAAAGAGTTTGATAGGGGCGGCAAAATTTGAATAGCCTACTCGCGGCAAATATGTGAATCCGCCACTGGTATAAATTTATTGTGTCGCGTTATAAGGGGTACAATTATTGGACTATATTTTTTTTATTAGGCCGTAATGGTAATTTCAATTTGGATTTTCTATTGGAGGATGTGTACTTGCAACCAGGCAAAATATGTTTTTGCGGCTCATTTTTCAATCAATGTGCGAGAACACATCAATCAAGCATATACAGACCAATGGATAGGGAGAGGAAATTTGATTCCCTGGCCTGCGTAGATTTTTATTTGTGGGGGCGAATAATTTCTAATTCCTTAAGTAGTGTAGGCAAATTAGATAAAAGAAAATTCCGTGCTTCCCGAAAAATCGTATAAAGCTGGAAAGTGTTTTAATACCTTGAGAGGGCTCCAAATAAGATTCCTGTTAGTTTGCGACGGATTCTGGCTTCTGCTTGTTTGGATAGTAAAAAACCGGGGAATTTTCTCACATGTTTAAATTTTTCGCGTATGATTCCTAATCGACGCATAATACTGAAAGTTCTACTCTTAGCTTGTTCAAATAAGATTAAATTCTGCGTCGAATGGTGTTTAGTTTGTTAAATTTGGTCTACTGGTTTAGCCGTAATTAATTTTTGAAGTTGGGCCATTTTTACAAACTTGGTCAAAAAGTTGATTCTTTGTTTAATTTTCGTCTAAAATCTCTTAAATGATGCATCCTACAGAAATGTTTACACTAAGCTTGTGTAAAAAAATTTAATTCTTCGTTGGATAGTGTTTAGCCACACTGGCTGTGAAGATCATGACTGACAACGTGGAGACAGAAGTACTGCCAAAGTCAACAGATTTGATCTGGTAGCTTGGGAAGTGGAATAATATCGATCTTCCAGGGTGGAGCAGATTCATGGAGACCATCACATGACCATCAAATGAGTCTTACAATATCTCATGTATACTGTGCCTCCAGTTCATTAGAGCCCCTCCCTCACATTTCGATACAATCTACACAGCCCTCATAACAGCTGCTAAGAAATGCAAAGTGCTCCGACAATGCTGTTGTTTTGTCGTAGTCGTAGTGAATCCCTCAATTAAGTGAGTTTTTTCCTATTCCAGAGGTCGCTATCGAAAAAGAATTTTGCGTCCTTACCACCTACAGAAGCGGCTGCGCGGCAGCACTCCTTCAGAGCTTATTTACAGGTCCAGCAGTACAACGACTGATCCACGGGCCCCACAAGAACTTCCCAACTCCATATTGTGCACATGTAAAAAAGGGTGAACAGCATCATGCTCCGGTAGGAAGGCTGGGATAAAATGCACCACCATCTGCATAACCTTCAAGGGGCACGCATGCCTCAATTCCATCCCTGAAGATCAGGAGGTTAGTATATTGGATGCTACTCAGTATGACGAGGAGATTGATATCATCGGAGGAGAACAAGAAATGAATCGCCATTCTCAAGATTCCAAGGATGAGGACCTAGTTTTCGTGATCGGCGAAGAGCGACCGTCTTTTCCCAAACGGCGAAATATATCGCCAACGTTATTACCTTGATTTTTCATGTGCACAACTAATACCGTTACCGTTTTCAAGTATACACCCTTTTGTTATCTTCAATAGAACATTATTCATTATAATGCCTTCTTATGTTTTGAAACCCATAACATCATTTTGGAATGTTCCGGTGCAGACCCTATGAAAGGAATAAATCGCCTGAGAGAAAGGAATAATATAGCAAAATATGAAGTAGGACAGAGGTGTCCCACTGTCCCACAAACGGTTACACAAGCTACCAGTAATACAAATTTTTGTAGGATTCGCTGTTTTGGAGTTTTAAGCCGAAAAATAAACAAAGAATAAAGTTTTTAGCCAAGTAGGTAAAATATGGCCCAAATTAGGCGCGATTGCGGCTAAATGTGTGGGCCGATCTTGTTGAACTGAAGACTGTTCGACGAGGAATGAAATTTTCTTTGAACAAGCTCGGATTAAATATTTCTGTAGGATGCATTATCTAGGAGTTGTAAGGCGAAAATTAAATAAAGAATTAACTTTTGACGAAGTTTTCAAAAATGGCCCAATTTCAGAAATCGATTTGCGGCTAAATCGGTAGACCTAATTTAACAAATCGAACACCATTGAACGCGGTATTTAATATTCTTCAAACAAGTTTAGAATACAACTTTTTGTATTATGCGTCGTTTAGGAGTTATACGCGAAAAATTTAAACATGTGCGAAAATTTTGCGGTTTTTTTACTCTCAAAACTTAAGCAGAAAACAGAATCCGTCGCAAATTAACAGGATTCTTTTTTGGGATCCTCTAAAGGTATTGAAATACTTTCCAGCTTTGGACGATATTTTGGGAAGGATATGTCTATTTTGACTGGCCTAAAGGAAATCTAGCTCTTGTTTCTTATAACAAATATGTAGTACTTCTATTTCTGTGCTAGGTGTTATTGATTGTTTGGTGTCAAGTAGATGTTTTGCGTAATGGGATTTCTCTGTTTGTTTTAATGTGTATGCTCGTAACTGTTCATTGTGTCTGATTTCAAATTGTTTGAACTATATAGCCAGCATTAAATTCTGGACATTTAAGTTTATAAATAACATACTTTTTCAAATAGGGATATAAAATGGCTGAATGTTTACAAAGGACGAAAAAAACAATATTTCTGTACACTTATTTCTCATGCCTTCATAAGCGTTGAACTAATTAAGGCAGCAACATGCGAAATGAGTAGATTTGAAAAAAAACCTTCTAAATTATTATTTGTTCATTACCTACAATGCAATCAACCCCTAATGATAAAATTTTTCAACGAAAATCAGTTGGCAGATCTCCCTAAACGTAATGAAAACGGTCTAATTACCCAAAGGGAATTATTCCGTCAAAATTTTAATCACAGGACAAAAAAATTCAGTTTCGTTTTCCCGTTTTTTTCACTCTCTGAAATAATAGTAAACGTGGAGACCTGGGAGATTTCTATTATATATAACATAATGATATATCTCCCGTTGATACAAAGGCCTATTCTACTCTGTATCAGTTAGATTCAACAATCCCTTTATTCTATTCTCACTGTTTTATTAAAACTTCCATTTTGTTCCGAAAATTCGCTCAAATTTTATTAATACTACACAATTCTTTCACATTGTTTGATATTCCAGAAAGCGAATATATCAAAAAGAGACTCGTTTTTTTAATTGAGATAAATCACAGTATAAGCAGATGTTAGAATTGCAATTCATAAGTACACCTAAATATGAATAGATCACCATTGAATAGGATCATTGACAGCTCCGCGCTTTTAGCACCTCATATTATATGGAATTTCGATTGACATATTATACTATCTAAAAGATCGGGAAACGGTAATCAAAAGTCAATTTGTTCAGTTAATTGGTCAGTGATAGAGAATGTTTTATCAAGCTTCAAACGTTTTTCAAAGTCAATGAAATTGATTTTCATTACACGTGGTGAAATTTTGTTCTGGTGACCTGTGTTATTTTGGGTTCTGTGATTTTCAAAATATTATTTATCTATACCCAAACAGGTTTACAACCTTATTACATGGATATTTGAAATTAAATAAACAAAAATTTACTTGATATTAAAATAATATAATAGTGTTTTAAATGAAACTCACGGTTTCTAGTTAATTCCACAATATAATAAAAATGGTTGAAAATTCTAAAAAATTGACAATTGTTTCGATGAATCAATAACATCGTCAGAATGACAAAAGTTACATTTTATTTGATGCCTACCTAATGTTTAGTAGTTATTTTTGGCTAGACCAAGAAGTGACCTAACTTGTGATTGACTTAATATATGTTAATAGAAAAAAAGGAGAAGATGTGATATTACAAATATTGAAGCTTAGATATTATTAGGCCTATGATGATATGCTGGATATCATTTTTCCAATTAAGATCAGTATAACTGTGCAATGATATAGAAAACCAGGAAAACTATATCTGCTATTCTTTACAATTATCACTTAAGAAGACAGTTTATTAAAGGAGAAATCCAAAGATTTAACTGTTCATTGACAACTTCATATTGTGGGTTTCTTAAATATCTTCTTATTTCTTCAAGGGAATCCAGTTCTTGTTTCTTTTCACAAATATGCAGCACTTCTAGTTTTGTGATAGGTGTTAATGAATGATTGGTGTCAAGTAGATGTTTTGCGTAGTGGGATTTATCTAGTTGTTTTAATCTGTATGCTCGTAAGGGTTCACTGTATCGCATTTCAAAATTCCTAAGGGTCTGACCCAAATAGAGAGCATTACATTCTGGACATTTGAGTTTATATATACCTGACTTCTTTAATAGTGGTATTTTTGTTTTTACATTTAACAATTTTGTACTAACGTTACTTTCTGTTTTAAAATAAATTGTTGTATTCGTTGATGAAGATATTATCCTTGAAATATTATTAGAAATATTTCCTGCATATGTGTTGGTTTTATAAGTTTTTAATTCATCAATTTGTTTAGGAATTATTAGTTGTAATGCCACTTTTTCCTCTTTTTTATTAATTAGCTTATTTATCATGTCTAATGGATAACCGTTGGATGTTGCTATTTGTCTAATTGTGATAATCTCTCAATCAAAATTACATTGGTTCACAGGAACTGAAAAAGCTCTATGTATCATTGAATTATATACCGCTAGTTTATGGGACATGGGGTGATTGGAATTAAATGGAATTGTCACATCAGTCTGTGTTGGTTTTCGGTAAATTAAATAATCAAGTACATTATTAACTTTTTTAATTTTTAAATCAAGAAAATTGATTGAGCTATTTTCTTCAATTTCTAATGTAAATTTAATTTTTAGGTGTAAATTATTGATGTGGTTGAAAAATACATCTTATTGTCGTTCACTACCCATAAAACCAGCTAATATGTCATCTACATATCTATACCAAAATAAAACATTTTTCGAAATATTACTTTTAAAGATCTTTCTTTCCAAACTGTCCATAAACATGTTTGCCAAAATAGGTGATATAGGGCTTCCCATTGGTAAACCTTCATTTTGAATTTATAAGTTATTGTCACAAGTGAAATTGTTCTGATTAATGCATACATCAAATAAATTAAGTATATCTGATAATAATAAGATGATCTATATAAACACTATAAACACAAGGATTCTAGAACCAAGACGACAGAACTCACACCTCTCAATTTCTACATTTGATTGAAATAATTTGACAATTAAAAATTTAGAATTAAGTATTAAGCATTAAGTGGCGACAAGAGCAAAATGCCCACACAACCTCTCACGATACTCAACAATGGGTACTGTCCAGTCAATGTCAATAAATGTATTCAGATTACTGGTTAATGTCAATATGGCTTCTAATGGAGCATGTACACAAGTTCTTATTCTTTTGAATAATAATTGACAGCGGGTTGGCCTCGCTGGAGCTTTAAATGGTATTATACCGAACAGAAATTTATATCATTATTAATTATCTTATAGAGAAACATCATACTTGCAATTTTCCTTCTATTCACCAATGAAATTAGTCCAAATTCCTCTCGCAATCTAGATGAACTTATTGTCTTGTCATCTGGCCATTCATAGTACTTCTTCGTGGTATTTTGGCCCCTTTAATTAAGTACAAGTGTTTCCTTTGAACCTAAATGCATTGATAACTGGGTGGAAGTGTTGGTGAGTGAAAATCTGCACTAAAAATCATTTTATAGCTATACATTCACTCTGATACCAATTTTGTTTGTTCAGTTTTTTGCGACTTTGTACTAACTCAATCCACCAAAATAATTGTTGTGTTTAATTGTTATTAGTTACCTCGAATTAACGATACCTGAATTTTTATCATTAAATACTTTCGGAGTTATAACGAAAATTGTTTATTATCCTATAATAGAACCAAACGGAATCTTATCACCAGAGCGAAATACGAGCCATTCACAGAGAAAAAAATCGCTAGCCATTAGCGAATAATCACTTGGAGTAGCAAAAGCAAACGATTAGATAGGGGACAAATCACTTATTAATTTACCATAGAAAAAACCCTATTGCTAAAATTGAACATTCACAGTTAGTATATTGATCACTTATCATAGATATATTTGCTAGTAGCTATTTAATATAATATCGTTTATTAAATCTGACATATTTTATACCTATCCTTAGTGATTTATTTATTTATCTCTAATAATTTTATAACCTATAATAGATAAAATGTATATTTACCCTAGTAATACAGGTTATGAGGAGTAATTGAAAAGTTTATTCACAGTAATCGATTTATTTATTAACCTAAATCTTGGCATTTAGGCTTATACAGGGTGACCACTTATATTTCCCCTATTTTGACTGCCTATAAATTCTAAAAGGTTCAGGAGGGAAATATGCGGTTTTCACGGAATTGTTTCATTTTAGTAGCTACAAGTTTCGTTTGAATAGACTGATTTTTTCCTATTGTTTTTGTTTACGAAACAACAGAAATGGTGAATTTTTTACAATTTTTTTATTGACTTTGTTCATGGAACGACCAGTGTATTTTTTGTAGTTTGATAAGTGATCTTCACCTATATGGCGATGGAAACTTTTCAAAATCGGTTAGCAACTGACGGAAATTGTAAAAATCCGCCATTTTTGTTTTGACGTGATCAGAAGCGAAGGAAAAAACCAATCTACTCGACCATAACTTGTATTGAAATGAAACATTTCAATAAAAACCGCATATTTGTATTGTGCACCGTTTAGAATTTATAAGCATTTAAAGTTTATTAGGGGAAAATATAAGAGGACACCCGGTACTCAAAATTAATCCAAAGGTAATATTTTATATACCAGGTATGTCAAATGTATTTTATAAAATATAACTATAAATTAACAGATTTGGAATACACACTTCAAATTTCATATTTTTTCATCATTAGTTTTCCATATTTGCCAAACACTCAGAAATAGGTTAAAAAAGCAAATTCATAAAAAACATTTATTTTAAACTTATAAAAAATTACCATATGTTTTTTTTTGAGTAATTAAAAAATAACAATATACAATTTTTTCAAAGGAACCAAAAATAAAAGTAAGTTAAAAATAATAAGGAACGTTTTCAGTCTAAGTAGAATAATACAAATCATACAAAAACATTTAAATTTGAAATGATTAATTTTCTTAACAAAAAATACGATATTAATACAAGTAACTTGAAAGTAGTAAGTAATTAGTTCACAGTCTAAGTACCGACAATACGAAAACATGTAATTTTTAAACTTATTAATTTTCTTAAATTAACCAAAAAGTCGAAAATAAAAGTTAAAAATAGTATAAGGAACGTTTTCAGTCTAAGTACGTTACAAATCATATAGGAACACGTAAGTTATAAAATTATTAATTGTTTCTAAATTATACAAAATGAAAAATAAGAATAATAAGGAAGATTATCATACAAAAAAATCCTATAAAGGGTGCGGTTGACAAAACCGTCGGTTAGAAAAATCTTGAAATCCCAAAGGATTTCAAATCTGAAAATTGGTTTTAGAGATTTCTCCAATCGATGGCTGCAAACTGTAAGACATTTTAAAATTTCCATTTTTCCTAAACCAAACGAAAATGTGATTATTAATCAACTTCATATTGAGGACATGGTAATTACACGGTTTAGACGAGCAGTATCTCGGAACTGGACAGTAGTACAAAATTGTAATTTTTGCGGTATAAAACGAATGCAGCAGCTTTTCTTTTGTTATTATGTTACCCAATGACAATTTTGTTTTGGATTACGTGACATTAGATTCAAACTTAATGAGACCACCTGTTTATTTTTACATTTTTAAGTTTTTCTCGATAACACGATTCCAACAAACTAGCACACTTGTGGTCTAAAACGATTAATTACAGGTACAGCTGCTTAAAAATGCTTTTCCCTCGACAAATAAGACAAGCAATCTCTCAGAACTAGGCAGTTCATTTTGAATTTGTAATTAAAATACAATTCTGCAAAATTATAATTGTATTTAATTTATAAATTTAAAATAAACTGCCCATTTCCGAGGTATTGCTTCTCTTTACCATCATGGGACAAACATTTTTAATTAGCTGTAGTTCTTAAATTAGTAGTTTTACACTACAAGTGTGCTAGTTTGTTGGAATCGTAACAGAGAAATGTTAAAATATACAAGATGTCCCATTAATGAATTCGAATGTAATATAGGTACAAAAAGGTAATTGGTAACATAGTTACAAGAAAAGCTGCAGAATCTGTTCTAATATACAGCCCCAAAATTACAATTCTGTACTACTGTTCAGTTCCGAGATATTGCTTGTCTAAATCGCCGCGGGACACCCTGTATAAAGATTTGTTTTAACTTACGTGAAAAATAAGAAGATATTAAAAAAGTAATGTTAGTTCTGTTATTAGAGTGACCATCTGAAAATAAAATTGAATCTCAGAAAAGCAATATAGATTATCAATTATTTTAACTTCATATGCAAACCTATGTTCATTAAACGCCTCGCCTAATAGTGAAACCAGGAAACCACTCACCGCACAAAGAAAGATGGTTCAGACTTAATGATACCAATGTGACGCCAAATTATCTGAACGGAAGAAAAGTGTTAGATATAATCAGCACTGAAAGCTGTATAACTGTTTATGGAGAAAGGGAAGTTAATTTTGCTACTGATAACTTTATTAAAATCCTGAATGAAATAATAAAAAATCTACTTATTCTAAAAAACATAAAACTTCCAAAAAGAAGAAACCGTGGATCACCAACGGCCTTATAACTTCTATTGATAATAGAGACAAATTACACCAACTTTTCATAAGAGATCCTTTCAACTTCGAGAAAAAAGCTGCATATGATAATTACAAAAATAAACTTACTTCATTATTAAAAAAAACCAAACATGAATACCTCAAAAGAAAGATTAATGAAAACAAATCATCTACAACAAATCTGTGAAACGTCATTAAGCAGTTCTGCAATAAACCGAATGCAAACAAGACAATAATGAAAATTAAATCTGATAATGGTGATGATATAACTGACAAACTACAAATTGCAAAACACTTCAATCAATACTTCTCTAGTATTGGTAAAAAAATGGCTAATGCTATTCCTCAAAGTCCAGAAATAAAAACAAAAACTAAACATGTCTATTCCTCTATATTTCTGAAGCCAACAGACCACAACGAAATAGAAGAGGTTATTAGAGAAATGAAAAATGAAAAAGCTAGTGGCCTAGATGGTATATCAAACAAAATCCTTAAAATAACCAGTAATTCTGTGTGTCAACCGATATCGTATATTTATAACTTAGCTTTAGTTAATGGAAAAGTCCCTAATCACTTTAAAAAGGCAGTAATAAAACCAATTTACAAATCAGGAGACAGACATCTAGTAAGCAACTATAGACCTATATCTTTGATTTCTTCAGTAGCAAAATTGTTTGAAAGAGCTGTAAAAAACCGCTTAGTTAGTTTTATTGACAAGAATAAAATAATCTCTTCTCACCAATTCGGGATTCAGGTGGGAAAATCTACTCAGGATGCTATCGCCAGATTAACATCCATCGTTTATTCAGCTATTGATCGGAAAAAAATCTTGTTTGGGAGTGTTTGTTGATCTGCCAAAAGCTTTTGACGCAGTAAATCATAGATTGTTGCTTGATAAATTGGAAAGTTTTGGAATTCGCGGCATTGCGCTCGATCTTTTCGAAAGTTATCTCAAAGACCGCAAACAAGTTGTTAAATTTGATGGGCCGATACTATTCTTAATTTCCTTGAACGATTTGCTACAGTTGGACTCAATTGGAGTAATCTTGTCATTTGCTGATGACACAGCGATTGATTACGAAAGGCTAAACTGGTCTGAAATCCAACAAATTGCGTCTGATGATATGGAGAATATCCTTAAGTGGATTGAATCGAACAGAACAATTTGACTGTTAACGCCACTAAAACTAAAATTAAACCATTTACTTTGTATAAACCTGTTCTACCGGAATATAATACTATCTCTGTAGGAAATCGTACTCTAGAGCTCGTGCACATATTCAAATAACCGGGCATACATATTGACTCCTTTTTGAAATGTGACGTTCATGCTCGCAACATCACCAATAAGCTCAGAGGCCTAATCTACAGATTCAAACAACTAGTAGAATGTTCATCTCATGAACAACTGAAAATTATATAATCCGCTTTTGTTGAATCCATATTACTTCATGATATCATTGGTTGGGGAGGAATTAAGAATAATAATTATCTAAGCTCGATCAATATCATCCAGAAACTCATTCTGAAAATTATTCTAAAAATACCACGCAGATTCTCGCCCAATCGAGTATACATTAATTCAAAGGTAATGGACATTCGACAAGTCTTTTGCTTCAAAACTCCTCGTTTTTGTACACAAACAGGCAATATACATATAATATACCACATACTTACGGAACGAGACAAAATACACAACCCGCTATATATGCCCCTGTTACTCATAAAGCACTTGGCCAGAGAAGCTTCTGCTGTATTGTATTGAAACTATGGAACACCTTGAGAAAATATAATTCAACTCGTCTTTTCCAAAACAAATTAAAGGAATGGATATTTTCAAATGACAGAAAGTATTTCGCTAATGCCGATTTTAGTTATATAAATGTTATTTTATACCATATGTCTATATATGTGTATATGCGTGTATATTCTTAGTTTATAAAAATATTAACTGTCTCAAATGTATGTCTTTCACCTTGATAAAAGTTATTAGTGCCATAATTAATAATAAATAATAAATGTAAAAAAAATTATTAAATTTGTAATTTTTCATGAGTCTAAGCACATTTTAATATAATACTCGTTATTACTGTTTATGTTTTGTAAGTTTCAACATTTGTCAAATACATTCAAGATATACTTTATATAAAGAATCAATACCCGAAGACAAGTTCTTTGATGAACTTAGTCGGGTACTCCACTACTCTTGTTTATTTAATGTACATCGCATCTGTTCATGAACACTATACCGATGGCTTATTAAATTTTGTATCTATGTAATATTATTATTCAGATTGTTTTATAATTATTATGTTATGTTAAAATATTATATGAAGATATGTATTTTTATGTAAACATATCTATGTATGTATTTATAGATAAATAAACATTGATTCATTCAATATGTGAAAATTTAAATGGAGCTAGTTCATACTACATTTTTGAGGTAGATCGTAGAATCTTTTTGTAATACTTATGCGTTGAAATAGTAATAACGGATCAATAGATACTTTCATAGTGCTGGATATTGTCAAGACAGGAAGAACTCTACCAGCACGTTTTAGTTTTCTCAGCCGTATTCAACGTTTAATTGCAATATCCGTCACATAGATATCATTGCGCAAGTATGCTTTTTAAATAACATTTTCTCGGAAATCGTTAGTCTTACGGAAAATCAATGGAACGTTTTTAGTAGGCAATTTCCTAAGCTACAAATTTTTTCGTAAAGAGTTATCGTTACTGAGATATCCGCGAAAAACTGTTAATCGTCACTTTTGACATTTTTAACGGCACTTGTATCGTTTGGGATTTTTGAGACAACAATAACAAAAGCAACGATCATCCAAAAATTCAACATTTTCTTAACGTTTTTACACATATATTGACTTCTCCATCTCCCTTTCTTGAGTATCTCAGTCCTTTTCTAATCATATTGTAGAACTCAGTTACACAAACAAGTTTCTGTCTTCCCGTTCCAATGCAAGTTGTAAGTTCAGCCTATTTAGTTTTATTTTAATTTCTGAGCTATCCAAAACTAATGTAGACACGAAGACTAAAGAAATAATATATTTGATCATATCATCATAATAAATTTATTGACATCAATAAAAAATACGCTCAAGGTATCATATTTCCAATTAAACTTTTCTCTCGCAATTCAGTGAGAATATTATAACTCAATTATTTCGAGGTATTTCCTGTTTTATTGTCAAAACGTTATGCGGTTAATTGAATTTAAGGCCGCTGTAAAATTTTAATGGAGGAAAATTTTGCGATCGATAAAAAACTGAATTATCTTTTGAAGCCAATAGTACAATAATTTTTTCAGCCGCTTTTAATGAGGTACACGAAAAAGGCGATTAATATTACTAAATATACGGAATAAAATAGAGAGAGAATAATTTATTCGATATGTAAGATACTGTTCACCCCAAAGAACGCTTCTTAACCCTTAACCAGTAGTATGAGTCCGACAAACACATAACATACTGTTTTCACTTTTGCAATTGTGAACGTACCCAACCATTTGTCTACCCCACCCTCAAAGTATGCTCCTCACATCACCTTAGGCGACAGATAACACCATAGAGAAATAAACATATTAAGAGAGTGTTCGTTCCCATATAAACAGCTGGCATCGCGTCGATCTCAGCACACCCCTTGCGGCGAACAGACCTAATTCTTACAGGCGGGATATATAAATTTGATAGTTTGGATTATGGGTAGGTAAATTATGCAGTTTGTCTTAAAATTGTTTGTTATATAATTATTTCATTCCAAAAAATTATATTTCATTTTTGTAATGAAATAATAATAATAAACAATTTTGAGACAAATTGAGAAAAATAATTTAGGTAATAAATAATAAAACAGCACACATTTAAAATTTTTATTAACCTGCACATAATATAAAAACAAATTAATAAAATATTTGTTTACTATATATAGGTCTGGTATTTATACATGTTGTTACATTGATAACTTTAAAATTCTTATTCTAATAGTTAACGATAATATTAAAGTACGAAAACATCTGATTAAATTATCAGTTACAATAATCAAAAAAATTAAATTTTCAATAATATCTCCTATTATTAAAACAATTATTCTAATATCACTTAATAGTGTTTCCACACAATTTTATTTTCAAAGTTATTTTTCCTACCACACGCACTATAAATAGGCATTTATACGACTGTACATTTTTCAAAAAAATTTTATTGCAGCCTCCGCCATCCCCATAGCTGCCCATCTCTCACCTTTTTTTAACTTTTTAATTTTAGAAAACAAGAAACTCTACATTTACTGTCTTTAAATTGATTAAAAAGACAAATCATGTAAATCAGAGGAAACCTACAGTTGTATAAATACACAACATATACATATACTTAGCGAAAACTAAAAGTAAAAGTGGCACACTAGCTTGAACATTAAATAATGTTTTAAATTGGTAATACAAAACATGAAAAAAACTATTATTATGTATCTCATTAATTAACCATACAGTTACATATTATTATTAATCACAAAATTACATATTTCTACTCAAATCACAGCATTATACTTAAGAAAGTTTATCCAATATTACATCAAATATTCTAATAAAAAGCATTTGAAGAGTAGATTCCCCTTTACATGAAGACAGGAACAGGTCTGAAACATAAAAAAATTAAACGCAGTACATTGTTACCATAAAATAATAATTATTTTTGTTTGTTAGTCCTCTTCCCATCATTATAATATTTTTTAATTAATAAGGCGACACAAACTTTTGTGAGTTGAGAAAATACGTATGATTTATGTTCTCGACAAGTGAACCAATCAAACTTTATGTGACTTTTTGCAAAGAGTTCAGTTTTTTCAGTAATATTTTCCACATGACCTAAAAGTGGTAGAAAATGATAAACAGTGTCATGCATAATGGGAAGAAATTTCACGACTTCTCTTTGAACATAAATTAAACGTATTTTATCATCATTTTCTTTGAAAGAAGTGAAAGTATGGTGAACATCTAAAATATCTGTTTGCAAATTAGCCTTACATTCTGCGCAATTAAAAGTTGTAATTAACGAAACCAGAAACGTAGCTTATTGCTTGAGTATCAAAATTTGAATCATTCAATTCTATATCTAAAAACGGAAATTCAATATTTTCCAATTCATTAATGGTATTAGAAGTTAATGGTTTTGGTTAATTATGGAAATTTAAGAAAGAATGTAAGTTGTCTAATAAACTGCTATCATCTGCTTCACAATTTGTGTTGTAGTTCTTGGCAGAAACTAAACTCCTGACGTTTTTAAAGCTGCTATGAATTGGTAACAATTTGGAGAGTTATTGGCAGCACCATACTGCCGAATTACCCCAAACATATTTTCAACTGGGTCCTGATTTAAAGAACGTGTTCTGATAAATTTGAATCCTAATTCCCAAAATTCTCTTGGTAAGGATTTGACACCACTAATAGTAGTTAACCAAGCAATTTTAAAAGGCATTTTGGTTTTCATAGGCTTCCCATTTTTCGGTAAAAACTGTCAAGATTTTATTTTTGGTAAAATAGAATTCCAAAAAAAAGCAGGTGGTTTGACTTTTTTGAAACACACCGTCTCAGAGCCTTGACAGCATTAAAGGTTAGTTCACTACCGTTAAGACTGTCAAATGACTTATCAATGTCATTAATAAATTGAGCAGTATAGATAGCCTCAGATGGTAATCTACCAGGAACAATTAAATTTTCAATGGTAGCAGTCATAGTTTGTCTCATTATTTTTGCAGCAACTGAAACTTTCATTTTGATTTCATTGTTTCTACGAATATCAAGAAATAATTCTTTAATTTTGTGCTAAGTCTGAAATTTTCGTGATTGGTCGATATAAAAAGCATTTTTAATATGTTGTAACTTTGCACATTTATAGTTATCAAAATAAATATCATAATTAAATAGAGCATTTCTCGATCATTTCAAAAGATGAGGAGGATCATATAAAGTTATTATTTTCTTTCCATTTACAAAAAAATAAGGACCAGGTTTTCAGTGTCTACTTAATTGTCTCTAAGCTGCTCGATTTGTATTCCCTAGATCACAAACAGTTGCCATTACATTTAATCCTACATCTTGAAGTGCTGAAATTACCTCTACAATAATTAATTTCAAATCTTCAGTTTCAACCTGATCCTTAATAAAATAATAAGCCACTGGCTGCTTCCAAAGCTTTATGCAATCCATTAATAACAAACACCAATGCATGATTGGCAGGTTCTAACTTTCTCCCTAAATTGCTACCAAGATCTACGAATCCTACAACTTTGTCATTACCTACATCCAAAGTCAATTGTTCTTTTAAAGCTATTTCATCCAATAAGAGGACACAATTTTTATGTATCTGCTTCATTTTGACAACCCTTTCTTCAAGCTTATCAAAAATTGCTTTATTAATTCCAGTTTCAAATGGCACTGATCTTAGAAGTGACTGTAAAGTAGATTTACTGGGCAAAGCTATAAAACGTTTTGAAACATTATATGCTCGTGGTCCCTTCTTATAAATGGCTAATGAAAGGGCCTTATCCGTTATTGACCATGAAGGTTCATGTTTCTTACAGTTAATAGTACTACTTTTTAAAAACTCCATGCCTGCTGGATCTAATTTTGAATTAAAATTTTGAAATAACTTTGATTCTGACAATTTAACTGCTTTTTTAATTTTGTTATTACTACTGATAAGTGCCTATTGTAATTTACAAATTCTATTTCTCTGATCTTCATTAATGCAATACATTTTCTTCTTCTTGGGAGATAAATTACTGACCCTAGTTTCGTTTATTTTACTTAAAATACTAGATTTCTTTTTACGTGCAATACTGTGTTTTCAAAACCTTGAGTTTTATTATTATCTTCAATTATTTTTCTTGGTGTATGATGGAAGGGTTGCAAAGGTAAAGCAAATTTATTAAGTCTTTTGCGTAATGAATTTGTAAATGCCTCATCATCAAAATGATCTTCACACAACCTTTCATCTTTGGATGTATAAGGAAGTTCTAAAATTTTGTACCACTGTTCCCTTTGACTAATGTCAGATGGAAATTTGAAAAATGTTTTGTTCTTAAACTCCAAATCACGAAGCGGCCAAAAATATGTATTATTACAATTTTTTGCTAAACAACTCCGACGAATTTTACCTGGTGGTGACATTTTAAAGGTTCACTTAATTTTATTTACTTTATTAAAACTAAGTCCTAAATAAATTGAAAAATACTCACTCTTGTATTGTCTTCTTTTTCGGAATTGTTATTTTTGACACTGTCACTTTGCATATGACAAACAGAAACCAGATTCAAACCAACCAATGTAAGATTGGTTTTGTATATTTTCATTTTTAATGACGTAAAAGTTAATATACTAGGATATTTTATAATATCTATCCACATCAAAGGCGATGTTTTGAAATGTATTGAAATTTATGATATTTTGTTCTATTTTGATTATATAAAACAGTCTTGTAGTTCGCGACAGTAGAGACTCCATGCGCGGGGAACTTGCGCAGAAACGTTGTTTCACATACCGCCTATGCATCAAACTGTCTCTTATATTATTATTTGTCTATGGATTACACTAAATACTACCAGTTGTGGTTAGTCGTTTATTCAGCAGAACTCAATTGTGAATAGTTACGGTGTCTGGTAGACACATACTACCCGAAACGTTAAAAAAATTCAGTGTCAGTTAGGCACATACTGCTATATACGAGACAAAATAATAGGTAAAATATTTATTTTTTGTCTAATTGCACAACATTATTACACAAACTTTTTAGGCCTGTTGATACCATATATAAAAATGGATTCAGTTCCAAGTACTTCTGATAGTCGCAGTACTTCCAAGCGACGTAAAGAAGACGTCTTTTACTATAATGATCCTAATTTTGAAGCAAAAAATATGAAATGTTGAGACGAACTAGACGATAGATGATTCGCACGATGATCCAGATTACGAGGAACAGCCAGAAATATACGATCTGATGAAAATAGATATGATAGCGAAACAGATGATACTGATAATCGAAATAGAACTCCTGCCCATACCACGCAAGACAAAAATTGTTACAATGGGTACAATCACGACTTCACAACTTTTATAACAGTTTGAAACAAGATAAAGAAAATTCTCACGACGAATCAGGAAATTATTGAGTCTTTGTTATAACTTAGACTTTATAATTGTCTAATAATTATTATTAATATTACTTTATGACTTATACACACTTTCTAAAATTGAAGACGGGAAGAGGTAGTATTTGTTCAGATGAACAGATAGATTGTATAAATTATTATTTAATAAAAATTAGCAAGTACTTGCGACATCTTACATGTCATCAATTTTAGAAACCTCTAATGATGGCATGTAACATGTCGAAAATAAGTACTTAGCTGACTTTCAATAAATAATGATATATACAAACTATCAGTTTATCTGAACAACTATTACCTGCTCCCGTCTTCAATTCTAAGAATAATAATGACTCAATATAAAATACTCAGAAGTAACTTGTCTATGCTTTAGTGAAATAACCTTTCCTGAATAATCACCTAGTCTAATATCGTTATTGATATTGCAGCCTTGATACGGGGAACAGTTCATAAACGGGACTTGGCATAAGGACAAGTGTCCACAAACCGGACTTGGGATAAAGACAAGTTCATAAACCGGACTTGTCATGAGGACAAGTCCATGAAATGAAATTTCTCTCTAAGCCAGACTATAAAAAGTCCGTTATACAAAAAAAAGCATTAAATGGTACAAATTTTAACTCTACATGTCCATAACCAACAAAACAACTAAAAAAAGTTTCCAACTGCCATAGCGGATTCGAAACTCTATAGAAAATAAAATGTAGGCCTACTCAAAAATTCTTCGAAGTGGAATTTCTCGTAAATGTATAATTGGACTTGGAATATTTTGGTTCTGGGGTACCGAATTATAGAATTTCTATCAATGCGTCATTAATATCTAATAACATAGCCGACATAATTATTAAGTGGCATCTCTATTAATAGTGAAGAACAGAACAAAAGTATTTGATATTTGTCGGTTATGTTAGCAGATATTAATGGCGCACGGGTAAAGATCCAATAATTCTGTTCTGAACCTAAGTATTCCAAGTCCAATTATTCATCAGCAATGCTTACATATTGATATTTCTAAATTTTTATATATTTTATTATCTACACACAGTAAAAAATGAAGGTAAATTTACATTTTTCTTAAATCGTCAAGAAATCTTGTCTTGAGAGAACTCAGGTTGGTCATGAAAGTGTCACTTTAAAGACTAGTCACTTTCATGATTTTTACAAGACTCCTGTCACTTTACAAGACACATCTGTCATTTTTAGACTGCAATTGAATTAAAAATCGTCACTTTTCTAATGAAACGGTTATTTAATATAATTAAAAACGGTAACAATCAAATACAACAAATATTATTAATTGGTATTAGAACTATGAAAATGAAAATTAAAGTTAATGCTGCCGACACTTGTATTATGCACATTAGAAAAGTTTATTCCAGGTATATAACTCAAAGCATTATTATTTCTGTTTTTTGTTGCGTTAGCTATGTTTGACAACACTACTTTTTCGTTGACATATTTGTTAGGAATATTAACATTGTCAGCTACAGCAGTCTGATCAAATGCACTTGTTGAGGGAATTTCACTCGCGCTATTTTCCGTTAATGGATCTTGACCTTGCTGTATCTTTTTGGTAATTTTTCTTTTATTTTCTAATGATTCGGCTATATAGCCCTCCGATACTCCTGTAGAAAACCATCCGCCGTGTATTTCAAGGTCTTCTATGCCACTCCCAGCAACAATCAACAACGTTGCTGATGTTCTCCTCAAGGCATGGCCCGTATATTCCGCTGTATTTTGTAAATGAAGGAAACCAGATAATTTAGCGTGTATCTCTTCAAACGTATGAATTTCTACAGCCTGAATACTGCATTTACCTTGTCTATATGAAACAAATAAACGCCGGTGTGTATGAGCAGGGCGAAGTGCTAGGTATTTTCTATATAAGGCAATATTTTCCGGGTTCGCCAACATCGTCCAAAATTAAAAATCGTCTTCGTTTGTGAGTTTTCAAATCTGGAATGTTCACAATGAGAGTATCATTCTTGTCTTCAATGTCATCTAGAGTCATCTTCGTCAACTCATCGCAGCGGCATGCACCCGCTAGTCCAAAAATTAATACAACCTGAAAATATAAGCCTCCAATTCAGATTATTTTATAATTTATTTATTAAAACTACTTACATTTAACAATAGGAAGTCGTGATCGAGAGCTTTTCGAAGAAACTCGTTTATCTCATTTGTTGAAAATATTCGGGACTTTTTTGCTTCGTATCCTACCGATTTTCTTTTCAGATATGATTTTAACTTTAAATAATTTGCGATATTGATGTTTTCTTTAATTAACAGCACGGCTCCAGAGGCTTGAAGACTTGTAAATTTTACTTTCTTTAGTAAAAAAGTCAGCATTACTTCTTCCGTATCTTGATTAACTTTTTTGTTATTACACCAGCTTTTGAACTTCGCATATTGTTTCTCATATTTTTCTTTGTACTTATCCGGAAGCAACTCTCCCACTGCTGCAGCAGCAGCTTCTTCAATTATTCCAGTGCGAAGAGTGTTTTCCATATTATAAAGCACTTTACAACACAAATTGTGACACTTAAAAAATATTTTTGATTTTTTGTTGATTCATTGTCATGGATATTAACTTCTTATACGACTCTGATGTTGATACATTTTATCAGTTTAAATCTATTTTTAATTTTAAAAAACGATTTCACAAAAAATATAATACATCACTGGTCATGAAAGTGTCTCTGCTTGACTCGGATGCTTTAAAGAGATACTCGGATGCAAGGCATCCTCGTACTCTTCAATAAGCCTCCTCTTCGGCAAAGTTTCACTTCCATGACTTGTAATGTATTATACTATTAGTTTACATAAGAAACAGGTGGAACTTTACTGTAAATAAAATGTAAATGATTTTTGTACCCTGGATTATAAGCGAAATTACATTGTACATGTACTTATCAAATATTTTTGTGGTTATACACACATTTTCCAATTTTCCTTCAAGATTACATAGAATATTTACGAAATATATGTGGAAAATCTATCACTCTGAAAATATTTTATTTTATCTTGTGAATTTCAGCAATTACTACCTATGTGAATTTCAATATTGTTGTAAATGTACATGACGCTTAGACGAATAACTTTTTTATGTAGTTTTCAAGTAAAATCAAATTAGGCCTGTAATTTTTCAATATGCACATAATTATACTTATATTTTTTAACAATCTTATAACTGTACAGAGGATTTTTATGTTAACGGTCAGCATGCGACATAAAAAAATATTGTAAATATGCATAAAATTTTGTTAAATAAACAATCAGTGTAACTTTATTGAAAATTAGTGTTTTAAATGAAACATGCTGGTTCTAGCTAATTGTGGAATTAGCTAGAAACAGTAAGTTTCATTTAAAACACTAATATGAGTAGATTCCACGAAGTAAGGGTCGAAACAGTAAATGTCATTATTGAAAATTTATTATAAAATTTTGTAATTTGAATATGTATGGCTTCCAAAGAATGTGAAACTATATCGTTTCCCAAAAATTCATCTTTTAACAAAAGAGAAAAAGTGATACGGCTCAATATGCGGTTTTTTCGAAAAAATCGATATGATTTTACATCTATTTCTTCTCATATTTGGCAAACTGAACAACTAAGTTACTCTTAACATATTCCCAAAATACATCAAGGGACTAAAATGTTTTTGTTTTCCATATATTAGCCAACATTTTTTTACCGGAGGCATTGCCCCTTGAAAAATTTCAAATTAGAAATAAACATCCCCTTTAAATAAACTAGTGATATCAATTATAAAAAGTTGTGTAAACATATTTCCCTAAATACTGTGACAAACTTTTTACAATATCTGTGTAATAGAATTACACCATTTGAGGAATTATACACATAATTAACCTAAAATCACATGATTTGCGTAATTATTGTTTAAGTGTGAGATATGCGGTACCAATAAAGTAACTCAATATAAATGTATAATTTATTTAGGTTTCTATCGAAACAATAAACGAGCTCGATTTCAGTGTAAAAATGCAGGTTGTAACATGATTTTTGCATCTTATGTTCATTTTGAGAAGCACATTAATACTCATGTGCCCATAACATTATTACATAGGTCTGTTAAATGCATAGTTGACCATTGTCATTTTAAAACCATCGGTAGAAAACAATTATACAAGCATATATATTGTCACATTAGATCAGTGGTGCCTACTAAATATCCTTTTTTCGAAAGTTGTAAATATTATGTATTATTCAAAGGGTGACGGTTATGAATTACCGGCCCAAATGTCAGCCTTACCTGCACGTGGTGCACCCTGCTAGACAACTGACAAGGCTCTGGCGACCGAGTCGAGGCGGTATAACCTCCAACGTCATGATAATGGGCAGCAGCTTTATCATCACTGGATTGAAGCTACCGAAGAATTACTTCCTTAAAGGTTCAATACCAGAAACTCCTAGGCGGATATCAAGTTACGATTTAACCGGCTAGGAGACTGCGGTGCAGAAAGCAAGGAGAAGCTACTGCACTATTTTCTCAAGAATAACCACTAATGATGAGCACTATTCAATTAATGGCCCCGAGTCCCCGGCGTTCCTTGAATGGAACAGGGGTGCAAAGAATCCCCGGGAGGAAAATTAATATACAGCGCTTAGCAACTTGGAATATAAGAACGCTTCACGAAGCAGGAAAGTCTGATATGGTCATGATGGAAATGCATAGGCTTAATATTCCAATTTTGGGCCTTGCCGAAGTTCGATGGTCAGGATTGGGATGTTGTACAAAAAATGATATGAGTCTATACTACTCAGGAACAGACAATAATAATCACAGTAAGGGTGTCGGCGTAATCATTAAAAAGGAATTACAGCAGAGCGTTATCACCTTTATCCCATATAATGAGCGTATGATGCTACTACAGCTAAAAGCACATCCCATTAACATAAACCTTATTCAGGTGTATGCCCCTACATCAGACAGTAACGACCATGTTATAGAACAGTTTTATACAGACTTAGAACAATTAATGAATAATATCAAAAAGCAAGAAGTGATTATAATTATGGGAGACTTTAACGCAAAGATTGGAAGAGGAAAAGTCGAAAAATTCGTTGGCAAATTTGGACTGGGAACGAGAAATGAGAGGGGAGACAGAATGCTACAATTCTGCCAAGAAAATGAGATGATAATTACAAACACCTTTTATGATCTGCCTCCAAGAAGACTATATACCTGGACTTCGCCTCGACACAATGACAGCCGAATAATCAGAAATCAAATAGATTTTATAACCGTTAATAATCGATTTAAAAATGGGATTAAGAGCGTTAAGACGTATCCAAGTGCCGACGGAGGAACAGACCATAACTTATTAGTTGCAAATGTAAACATAAAACTGAGAACCCTAGAACGACATAACAAATCACCTGAAATGAATCTGAATGAAATTAAAAATCGCAAAGAACAACTAAATGAAGAGATAAGGGACAAGCTGAACATCGTATCTCAAAGCGAAGACGTGGACGAGAACTGGAGTACGTTAAAAAATGCCTTGCTGGAATCTGGTAGTAGGGTACTTGGCACGGAAACAAAAGCTAGTAAAAACGAATGGACGACACCTGAAATAATTCAGCTTGTTGACGAAAAAAGAAAATTTAAAAATAGAAACAGGCAAAAATATAAAGAACTGAAGAACAAAATAAAATACGAAATCGACAGAGCCAAAGAGAACTGGATGAAAGAAAACTGTAAAGAATTGGAACAGCTAAATAATAAACACGATACAGCAAACCTTCATAAAAAACTAAAAGATATAACGGGCAACACTAAACACAGAACACCCTGCGTCACTAGGAATAACCAGGGTCAATTAGAAACGGAGGATGGACAGATAAAGAAGGTATGGGAACAATACATTCAAGCTCTTTTCAGCGATACAAGGGAATATGGACAAGAGACGCTAGACGAGGACCAGTACCTTGAAATTTTGGAGTCAGAGGTCGAGCAGGCCATACAAACGGCTAAGAGTAAGAAAACTCCTGGTCCAGATGAAATCCCTACAGATCTACTAAAAGCATTAGATACCGATATAGTGAAAAAGTTTACAGTTATTCTGAATCAGATATACAGGCAAAGTAAAATACCTACGGAATGGCTCAAGTCCACGTTTATTCCCCTGCCAAAGAAGAACAACCTCAAATCATGCGATGACTATCGGTTAATAAGCCTTATGAGGCACTCACTAAAAATACTATTAAAAATTATACAGAACAGAATACATAAGAAATGTGAAGAAAAATTAGATGAAACTCAGTTTGGCTTTCGTAGGGGCATGGGAACAAGAGAGGCATTGTTTGCCTTAACAGTCCTTTTACAGAAGTGCAGAGAATACAACAAAACCGTATACGCATGCTTTATAGATTTCCAAAAGGCCTTTGACCGAGTACAACACACAAAACTAATAGAAGAACTTAAAAACATCAATTTAGACAAAAAAGACATCGAAATAATAAAGAGCCTGTACTGGAATCAGTCAGCTACAGTGAGAATCAAAAATACAGAAACTAATGATATTTCGATTGCACGAGGTGTTAGACAGGGATGTATTCTCTCACCAACATTGTTTAGCGTGTACTCTCAGGTTATCTTTGAGAAAGCCTTATGGGAAAGAAGCGAAGGGGTTAAAATCGGCGGCGAAGTAATAAGCACGATAAGATACGCTGACGACACGGTGATCTTGGCAGAGAGTCTGGAGGACCTGCAGATACTTGTAAATGCTGTTAATATGGAATGTCAGCAAATGGGAATAGATATTAACACAAAAAAAACAAAACTCATGATAATCTCTAAAACACCCGCACATAATGATCAATTAATAATAAACGATCAAGCAATAGAAAGGGTAGAAAAGTTTAAATACTTGGGTGCTTTCATTAACTCAGACCTAAATCAGGACCAGGAAATCCGTGTAAGGATTGAAATGGCAAGATCGGCATTTCTAAAATTTAAATCCATTTTTTGCAATAAAAATTTGAATTTAATACTCCGGTTGAGATTTATGGAGTGCTATGTTTGGTCCCAGCTATTATATGGTGTAGAAACATGGACGTTAAAGGCACAAATAACTAAAAGAATCGAAGCCTTCGAAATGTGGATTTACAGACGTATGCTGAAAGTACCATGGACAGCCCGAATTACTAACGAGGAAATACTACATAGAATTGGTCGTGAACGCAAACTACTAAAAATAATAAAAATACGTAAGACAGCATATCTCGGTCACGTATTACGACATGATAAATACTCTCTGTTACAAGTGATTATGCAGGGCAGAGTTGAAGGAAAGAAGGGAATTGGGAGAAAGAAGAAATCATGGCTGAGGAATATCCGAGAATGGACAGACATGGGCGTTGAGGATCTTTTTCATATTGCTACGGACAGAGATGCTTTTAAGAGAGTGGTCGCCAACCTCCGTTAAATGGGGACGGCATTCGAAGAAGAAGATTCAAAACAGTTAATGGATTGTGTCAACATATTCGTCGAAGGCATTTTAATATTAGTCAACAGAACTCCGTTTCTACTAGCCACCTTATTAATAATGAATTTTCCTCTCAGTATGTTTCTGAAGAGAGTTTTAATGATCAACAATTAAATGTACCTACTTTTAGTACTATATCAGTAGATTCTAATGAGGATCTGGAAAAGCTTAGTTTAAAACTATTTGGATCTCTCTTTCTTGCATTGACATGTAAACATTTTTTGAGCTACAATTTTTTGCCAACGATATTTCTGATATGAACAATATTAATAATCAATTTGTATTACAAAATATTTCTAAAGATAACATACATATTGTACCCAGTTTTGTACAAAATAATATCTTCAAAATGTTGTTTAATCCTGCACAGGATAATTTAAGCACTAAATTTATTAGAGATAAATATTACGAAGCAAATTTTAACTTTACAGCTCCTGTTGAAGTGCAGCTTTCGGAAGTTTCCTAATGTTATTATGTTCCTATAATTGACACACTTGAAGTACTTTTGACGAATAAAAACTTCTCTGAATTATATTTTCACGAAATCGAACAAAAAGATTATTTACAATATCTCATAGAAGGGGAGTGTTTTCGCAATAGTCAATTTTTACAAACAAATGAGAATGCCATCCAAATTTTACTGCATCAAGTGCTTTCGAGATTTGTAATCCATTAGGATTGGCGAGGAAAAAACATAAAATTGTTGGAATATATTTTAGTTTGGGCAATATTCCTGCTTGGCATAGATCAAAAGTGGAAGACCTTCAGTTAATTGCATTGTGTTATGAAAAAGATGTGACTGAGTTTGGTTTTAGTAAAATTCTCGATATTATTATTAAAGATTTAAAGTTTCTAGAAACTGGTGGAATAACGGTAGGTACTATAGTTTTGCTTCGCGTTTTATTTCATTTATAATCTAGAATATCCGAAACAAATTTCGTGTGTTCTAGAAATGATTCAAAGATATTTTTTGAAAATTCACCCAGATGGAGGCACTAAATCAAATCAAAAAAATTCAGCAACTCAAAAAAAGGTAATTGCTTTAACTAACCAAATCCTCATAAGTAAGTTTTTTGTCACTATGACTAAGGAAATGTATTTTCTCAAAGAGTTTTCATATTTATTTTACGTTTTATACGTATTAATTTATTATAGTTAGTTACTTGTTGCTCGGTAGAGAACTTTCTGTTTCTCTATACAGTTTGTCAAAATTTACTATAGTTGATAATATTAGAATATGATTCTACTAATATTTTGAAGAATTCGTTTTATTCACCAAATGCCGTGTAATAAATTGTATTTAGTCTCAAAAATGTTAGTTTTTCAAATTTCGATTTTCATTAAATTGTGCAAATATTAGAATAACATTAGGTCAAAATTTAAGTTTTTTACTGTATCCATATTAAAACTATCTAATCAATAATAGGTACATATTTGTGACATCAGAAATTGCAACATTTCATTTAATCACTTAATTTGGGCACATTGTATATAGCTATGTTAATAATTAGGTACTTAAAAGGCGCCTCTAAGTATTAGATTATTAATTTTATTTATGTATTAAACCAGATGAGTTTATTTTTAAGTATTGTTACGAACTCGCACACCGAAGCAGATGCTAAGTACGGTCCTGTAACCTTATGTTAACGGAGTTAGAAAAATGGCGAGCGCGCCGAATTCTGAAAAGGTCTATTGGGATTTATTGTGACAATTTTATAGACATGTTCTCGGAAGGTCTTTTAAGGATTGAGCCGGCAATCGAGAAATATCGCGAAAGGCATTTGTTTTGTGTAAGCCGCAGTCCAGAATTCTCTAGTAAAAAGGCACTAGTATATAGAAAGGACCGATCAGCGGACCAGAGCAGTAGATAAAGTGATCTTGACAAATAAACAGTAAATAAGTGGGTATAAAAGTGTTGATATAATATAATAATTAAGTTTGTGTGCATATAAATTAAGTGTTAGTGAGTTAGTGTTTAAATAAATTCGTAAGTAGCCATATCGTGTGTTTAAAATTTATCCCACCCGTTTATTGTTTGAATAAATAACAAAAACATTACATTGGTGTCAGAAGTGGGATAATATAAATAAATAGCTACATCAAAAAGTGCCAAGAGACTGAGCGATCTCAAAGTGACGGAATTAAGAGCAGAATTGGAAGATCGTGAGTTGGAAACGTCCGGTAAGAAAAGTGAATTAGTAAAACGACTTAAAGTGGCACTGGAAAATGACGGCTTTGATCCAGAATTATTTTTATTCAATGACGAGGCTTCCACCGTAATCTGGTCAATTTCTGCTAATATGAAGAACGATATTTCTGCCATGAAAGAAAATATTTCAACTAATGTGAAAAACGATATTTCTGCTATGAAGAACGATTTTTCTGCCATGGACAAGAAGATTTCAACCATGAAGAACGATATCTTTGCTGATATGGACAAGGTTTCTATTAATATGGACGAGAAGATTTCTGCTATGAAGAATGATATTTCTGCAGATATCTTATCATTGAAAAGTGACATTGCTGCTGAAGTCGAGAATAACAACGATGGAAAATCAGATGAACGAGAAAATCAAGGAGTTAGAGACAAAGATTGCCGATTTAAGAACACAAGACACTTCAGCAGAAGAAAAGAAAGATTGAGATAAGCAAACCAGAGACACAACCCAAGACAGATGATATTGGCAGTTTTACCCGAGTCAAGGCCCCAACGTTCGATGGAAAGATGTCGTGGACCAATTATGTGAAACAGTCTGAAGCAGTCGCTAGAGTGAATAATTGGTCCGATAAAGAGAAAGCAGTGAACTTAACCTTCGCGCTTCGGAGAGATGCTTTAGATGTACTTCAGACGATACCACTTGAAGAAACGGATGACTTCGAGCAGCTGAAGAAGAAGCTGGACATGCGATACGGTCACGAACATTTAGAACATGTGTACAGATTCCAGCTGAAGAACCGGAGGAGGAAACGTGACGAAACCCTTCAAGAGTATGAAATGGATATTGCCCGACTAGTCCGATTTGCTTATCCATCAGCACCAGAGAACATGATGGAATGTTTAGGCATCCAGGCCTTTATTGACGGCTTATGTGACCACGATATGGAGAGGACGCTTCGATTAGCCCATCCTAAAACATTGGTCGATGCATTGACTGCTGCTCTTGAATATGAAGCAGCCACGTTGGCTTTGGGGTACAACAAAGGTAGGACCATGCAGGAAGAAGATGACGATGACAAACTTGACCAGATCGTCAACTTGTTGAAAGGTGTGGCAGACAAGAGCCGAAGAGAATCAAATGCCGGAAATGTGACGAGCTACAGCACGTACGCAGTCCGTCTAAGCGCCCCAAGACTCCTGTAACCCAAGAACTCCAGTCAAAGGGGAAATCAGACAGGGGTGAACATCCAGCTGATGTGAATCATCGAAAAGCCAACCCTTTGCCTAGACGGTCATGCCCTGTAGACTATTCACAATGCAAAAAGTCGAAATCTAAGGAAGTTGCAGTTTCAAGAATTACAGTAGTCAACGAGGAATGGTCACCCACCAGGATCAGAGAAGATCAGGAGAACGATCCTTACCTGAAGATGATCCGGCAATGGAAGGAAGAAAATCGGCGACTTACATGGCAAGAAGTGTCAAGATTTTCACAGACACTCAAGGCATATTGGGCTCAGTGGGACTCCCTTGTCCTGGAAGAAGGGCTGTTGAAAAGAGTCCTTGAAAACTATGATGGTTCCGAGATGAGGAGACAGCTAGTTATCCCGAGAACAAGAGTAGCTGAGGTACTAAAGAAGTTACACGACAGTCCATCGGGAGGTCATCTGGGAGTGAAGAAAAGCCTTCAGCGAGTCCGTGAAAGGTTTTATTGGATGAACAGCTCCGACGATGTGAAGGACTGGTGTAAGAAATGTACGACTCGTGCTACGAGTAATGGAACACATCGCAAGAGAAAGGCACCTTTGAAACAGTACAATGTTGGAAGCCCTTTCGAAAGGATTGCTTTAGATATCGCTGGACCATTTCCGACGACAGAAAACGGTAGCAAATACATACTGGTTGTAATGGAGTATTTCACAAAATGGGTGGAAATTTACGCTATCCCGAACCAAGGGGCCACAACTGTAGCAGATGTATTGGTGAAAGAATTTATCAGCCGATATGGAGTACCCTTGGAAGTCCACAGTGACCAGGGAAGAAATTTTGAAAGCCGTCTATTCCAGGAGATTTGCGATAAGCTGTGAATGAAGAAGACCAGGATAACAGCTTTAAATCCACACTCAGATGGAATGGTCTAGAGAATGAACAGGACTATTGGAAAATACCTGTCCAAAGTAGTTTCCAGCCATCAGAGAGATTGGGACTAGTATCTTTCCCTATTCGCATTGGCTTACCGATCTGCCGTCAATGAGTCCACGGGTGAAACACCTGCGAAAATCCTGTTTGGACGTGAAATGAGGCTTCTTTGTGACCTGTAATTTGGCTGTCGGCCTGGAGAAGATCTAGCAGGCGAAGACTACGTGATCCAATTGAGAAGAAGGCTGGACGATATTCATGAATTAGTTCGAACAAATCTTCAAGTTGCCAGCCACAGATTGAAAAGTAGGTACGACACTACGACACGCAGGCCACATAAGGCGGTTTTAGAGAAGGGGACAAAGTATGGTTACACAACCCGACGAGGAGAAAAGGATTTTCTCCAAAATTACAAAAATCCTGGGAAGGTCCATACTTAATCAAGAAAAGGATCAATGATGTTATATATCGCATAAGCAAGATCCCCAACGGAAAACCAAAAGTAGTTCACCATAACCGACTAGCCCCATTCGAAGGAGACCATGACCTAGAGGAAGGAGTAAACCTTATTCTAGATGTGTCTGACCCTACCTTCGATGAATTTATGGGCGCGTATGGAGGTACCGGGAAAGCTAGATATGGAGTCACTTCAGAACAACGACAAGATTTGTTCACTCTCCCGGAAGATTATTCACTGGCACACAACATCCCCGCCCGTCTCAAGAACGCACGAGGGTTGGCATCCGTGTTTCGTAAGAAGTTAGGGCAATTAGAGAAACTGGAAGACCAGGTTCCAGCACCTGGTAAGACACTGAAACTGAAACATAATTCGCGGTACGTATTCTACGTGGTGACTAAAAATGAATTTCAAGATCGATCTACCTACAGCGATGAGTGGGATGCACGTCGAAACCTACAAGACCATGTGTTAGAGTCCAGCGTGAGGAAACTGGCTATGCCTAAGATAGCGAGTAACCAGTAGGATTGGCGAGTCATCAGGAACTTGGTAGAATTTGCAACTACAACCCCCGTTATCAGTATCCTATGAAGACGGTGCCCTGTTATTTTCATAAGATTGGAATGTGTAGAAATGGAGTCAGTTGTCGATTCAAACATCCAGTCACGGCTACACAAAAGTTCCAGGAGGATCTTTCATTTAAGGAGGGGGTAATGTTACGAACTCGCACACCGAAGCAGATACTAAGTACGGTCCTGTAACCTTATGTTAACGGGGTTAAAAAAATGGCGAGCGCGCCGAATTCTGAGAAGGTCTATTGGGATTTATTGTGACAGTTTTTATAGACATGATCTCGGAAGGCATTTGTTTTGTGTAAGCCGCAGTCCAGAATTCTCTAGTAAAAAAGGCACTAGTATATAAAAATTACCGATCAGCGAACCAGCGCAGTTAATAAAGTGATCTTGACAAATGAACAGTAAATAAGTGAATATAAAAGTGTTGATATAAATTAATAATTAAGTTTGTGTGCATATAAATTAAATTTAAGTGATTAGTTAAGTACATATAAATTAAGTGTTAGTGAGTTAGTGTTTAAATAAATTAGTAAGTAGCCATATCGTGTGTTTAAAATTTATCCCACCCGTTTATTGTTTAAATAAATAACAAAAACATTACAGTATATTATAAATTGTGAATTTATATATTATATTTCAATATATTTTTTAAACGCTTTGACATTGTTTCCTATTACCTAATTTAAAAGATTTACCTTTTACCAGACAATTTGCTACATCAGTAACACTTAACACTTAAACTTTCTAATTTCAGAAGTCTAAGGAGAAGTAAGTTCGATTTATGTACCGTACGTGTGAATTTTGACAGAAGACAGTTAAAAAATTTCACATTCCGGTAGTACTCAAATTAAAATATTGAATATTTGGAATATACGGTACATAAATCGACCTTTACATTATTTATGTAAAACAAAATTACATTGATACTGTGAAACTCACACATTTCAGGTAAATTCACATCTTCAGTGTATTACTAAAAATTCCCAGCTTTACAGTTAAAGGAGAAATTTACATCAACCATGTAAGACAAAATTACACTGATTTTGTAAATTTCACATATTTGAGGAAAATTCACATCTCTAGTGTGTTACTAAAAATATCTAGCTTTACATTTATACAGAAAGTTTACATCAATCATGTAAAATAAAATCACATATATATCGTAAATTTCACACAAATTTAGGAAAGTTACATTTTCAATGTATCCGTGAAATCATTCACATTATTTACATTTATCCTGTGAATAACAAATTACAACAAAAATTTTATATTATATTATTACAAAACTTAAGTTTATTTACTAAGAATTGGTTGGTCACCAAAAAGCTTGAAACAGAGTGTAATAGTATAATAAGTACCAAGTGTCAAAACGGTTACTTTAGTCACGAGTTTTACTAGGCACGAGTGAAGCGAAGCGGAACGAGTTCCTTGTGAAACGAGTGACTAAAGACGTTTTTAACACGAGGTGCTTACTATACTTTTTCTTCGCCCGCGGGAAGGAAAACATTATATTATATTTGAATTATATTCATTACATGACGGACGATGACTGACAGCTGACTGATAAATCAAATTACGCAGAATAACAAAATTATCAAGGAGCATGAAATTTAACATACAAAAGATACACTTGATTTGACGTTTAAAAAACAAAAGATAAACGAGATGTGACTTTTCGCATTTTAAACACTAGTGTTTAAAGAGTCGTTTTGTGCATGTCAAACCCGTGTTCAAAGTGCGTTTTTAGTAGCGGAAGTAGGACAAATGTATTAAAGACTCTTTACTGCGCAGTCTTAGAATGTTTGTCTCCTTGTCCTCACTCTCATAACTTTCTCGTAAGCGTTTTTTCTATATGTGTTCTTTTCAATCTATTTTTCCTGATATATTTATTTTCAATAATAAATAAAATTTGTGGAGATAGATCTTTGCATATCTTTCGATTGCGTTTATGTATACTTGGCAACATCGCTCTTTAACCGAGGTGAACGGCAATGTGAAATGAATAGCAAAGTCATCCAACTGATGACTAATAAGAAGTTTGGATCAAAATTTTAATTAAGTAATGCATTTAATAGCGATAAGAATAGTAAATCCATAATCTGTTTTTGTATCTCATTTTGCTCAAAATAACTTTAATGATTAATGACATTCTCAGAAGACTAGAGTGGTTGCGTTTATGTTAACTTCTGATTCAGTTAGAATCAGAATTAAATTCTACTCTTGCGGTGAACGATAAGACGTTAATACTGAGTTTTCCGATGTTCTTTACCGTTTATTTTCCTTTCCATTGAGTGTAATTTAAAGTTCTCAGAAATAAGTTTGTTCATTTCTCGAAACTTCAGTTTTCTTAGTGTTTTTGCAATATATTTCTACTCGAGATCCATTGTTATATTTTACAGTTTGGATAATTGCGGAGTAATTAGGTTACTGATTGAATTAATAATAGGAACAGTTAGAGGATTGTTTTGAATCTCAATGATATTCTCAATTGTTCGGTTTTTGCAGTGATTCGATAACGGGTGATCGTTAATTATGGACATTCAAGTTGATTGGAATGGGTCATTAACTTATGATTGCTCTATACTGCAAAACTGCATTTTCCCATTTTTCAACAGGTGTATTATTTTAGTAGTTGTTTCAGGAAGTATATAGAAGAAGACACATATGAAAGAAAATAATAATTTACTATATAATTACGCCACTTACAAGTAAAGGCTCAAGATGTAAATTAATATAAACATATTTTCATGAATGAACCTACCGATAACTATAAAATGACCGTCCTGTTGGATTCCTGTATCACCAAATGAATTGATACAAAAATATTTACAGCTCGATCATATTTTAATAATAATATTTGAAATTCACTCTTTCCACCAATACTGTGTTGAATCGACTTATTACTTTTATAAATGAAGCTGTTACTAAATAATTCTACAACATAATGGAAAAATTATGAAAAATCTGAATAATTGACTATTGTTTCTATATTACTAAATATCATCATCAGAATAATAATATATGTCTTTATTAACCGAAAATTTACATAGGCTGGAAAAAATAAGATAATAACCTGATGTAATACTTATCGTAGTAATGTATAAATCTTATAATATTTTGAAATTCGTATCGTAAAATGGGTTAAAAGAGCTGCTCGTCCTCAAGAGCCTTATATTTTCACATTAATTTGTGTAAACGGTTACATATTGAAATAGAAAACAAAAAAAACGTACCTAACCAAAAAAAAATGGTATCTTACCTCTGATTGGATACTACTCCATTGCTTGGTGAATATGGAGATGACCTGGTTGACAAGAGTGATTCAGATATGTACAGGGTGTTCGTCCATATGGTGGTCCGCAAGTTATGATGTGGGCTGACATGATTTTTCAGCATCGAACTGTTCCCCTTTTTTCGTGGAAGGCACTTTGAATCAATATCAATATTTTGACCGTATCTTAGAACCTGCTGACCATCCATTTGCCACTGCTGTATGCCCTGAATATCCTAACATGGAAGACAATGCAAGGCCACAGACTGCGGCAACAGTAAGAGCTTGGTTTGGTAATGGGGATATTATATTTCTACCGTGGCCAGCACCGTCACCAGACCTTAATCCATCGAATAGGTATGGGATATGCTTCAGAGATGGATCACTTTTCATCTGCATAGTGTTCATACTCGCCAAGATCTTCTTACACAAGAATTGATCCTATTACCTCAAAACCAAATTAATTTTAAGTATACCAAGATGGTGTCAAGCTGTAATTAACGCTTCTGAAAGACATGCAGATTATTATAGACATTTTTTATTAGATTATCATGTTTTACAATGATTATTATATTAACAATTTCAGTTAAATTAGTGCACTTCTTAACTTTTGTTTGAATATTTCACGGAAAAGAAATTATATTACCCTGAAATGAAGATAAATTCATTGAGGACTAAATGCATCTTAACAGTATGCCCGTTATTAAAATCCAATTCAAATTGATGTTTATTCGAGAAAATGACTTTGTGTTTCTCAGACATTTTTGATGTGTGTAGGTATAGTGTCATTCTGCCTAATATTGATGTTGTGAACGTCGGATCTAATTATCTAATTTTAATGAAATTAACTGTCTCGACCCTTACTTCGTGGAATCTACTCATATTAGTGTTTTAAATGAAACTCAATGGTTCTAGCTGATTTCACAATATAATGAAAAATGTTGAAAATTCTAAAAAAAACTACAATTGTTTCGATAACTGAATATCATCGTCAGAATGACAGAAGTTACATTTCATTTGATGCCTACCTCATGTTTAGTATATAGTTATTGTTGGCTAGACCAAGACCTACCTTGTGATTGACTCAATATATGTTGATAGAAAAAAGAAAAAGATGAGATATTACAAATATTGAAGATTAGATATTATTAGCCCTATCGTGATATCCTGGATATAATTTTTCCAATTAAGATCAGTATAACTGTGCAATGATATAGAAAATCAGGAAAACTATATCTGCTGATCTTTACAATTATCACTAAAGAAGACAGTTTAATAGTGGAGAACTCCCTAGATTTATATGTTCATTGACGACTTCATGTTGTGAGTTTCTTAAGTGTCTTCTGATTTCCAACTCGTCAAGGAAATCCAGCTCTTGTTTCCTATCGCAAATATGTAGTACTTCTAGTACTGTGTTAGGTGTCAATGAATGGTTGTTGTCAAGTAGATGTTTTGCGTAATGGGATTTATCTGGTTGTTTAAATATGTATGCTCGTAAGTGTTCACTGTATCGGATTTCAAAATTTCCAAGGGTCTGACCCAAATAGACAGCATTACATTCTGGACATTTGAGTTTATAAATACCTGATTTATTTAATGTTGGTATTTTTGTTTTAACATTTAACAACTTTGGACATTTGAGTTTATATATACCTGATTTATTTAATGTTGGTATTTTTGTTTTAACATTTAACAACTTTTTACTTACGTCACTTTCTATTTTAAAAGAAATTGTTGTGTTCGTTACTAAAGATATTATCTTTGAAATATTATTAGAAATGTTTCCTGCATATGTGATGGTTTTATACGTTTTTATTTCTTCAGTTTGTTTAGGAAATATTACTTGTCATGCCAACATTTCCTCTTTTTTATTAATTAGCTTATTTTTATCATATGTAATGGGTAGCCGTTGTATGTTGCTATTTGTCCAATTGTATTAATCTCTCTATCAAAATTACATTTGTTCATAGGAACTGAAAACGCTGTATGTATCATTGAATTATATACCGCTAGTTTATGTGACATGTGGTGATTGGAACTATATGGAATTGTCACATCAGTGTGAGTTGATTTTCGGTAAATTGAATAATCAAGTACATTATTAGCTCTTTGAATTTTCAAATCAAGAAAATCAAGAAAATTGATTGAGTTATTTTCTTCAACTTCTAATGTAAATTCAATTTTTGGGTGTAAATTATTAATGTGGTTGAATAATTTATCTAATTGTCTTTCACTACCTATAAAACAAGCTAATATGTCATCTACATATCTATACCAAAATAAAACATGTTTTGAAATATTTCTTTCCAAGATTTTTCTTTCTAAACTGTCCATAAAAATGTTTGTCAAAATAGGTGATATAGGGCTTCCCATTGGTAAACCTTCATTTTGAATATATATGTTTTGGTCAAAAGTGAAATATTCCTGATTAATACATAAATCAAATAAATTAAGTATATTTGATATTTTTCCTGGATTGATATTTTTATCTTCTAGTAATTTCCTTCAAGTATTAGACATTCTTTAGGATGAATTTCAGTGAACATATTAGTAACGTCAAATGGAATAAGCTTAGCGTTATCTTGTAATTTGAATGTTTTTAATTTTTCAATTAGTTCTATTGAATTTCTAATTGAGTATTTAGATGCATATTCGTAACTATTAAGTATATTGTTAAGCTTCTTTGAAAAGCTGGAAATTAGAAGACTCTTAAGAAACCCACAATATGAAGTCGTCAATGAACAGATGAATCTAGGGAGTTCTCCATTATTAAACTGTCTTCTCAAGTGATGATTGTAAAGATCAGCAGATATAGTTTTCCTGGTTTTCTATATCGTCGCACAGTTATACTGATCTTAATTGGAAGGAAAAAGTTACCTAAGGTTAATAATTAATAGTAAGGTACTGAACAATGTAAAAATTCAACAACCTAACATTAACATAACATTGTTACATTAAAATCAATTGGTGTGCTGAAACAAGCTCCTTGACTAAAATGAAATTTGACTTACTGATGTTGAAACAATTCCTTACGCAGTTTATACCTAAATGCTGCCAGTGACAGCGAGAACCTAGGCACATCCAGAAGAGCGCCAGCTGAGGCAATTTGATAAGAGAAAGAAGACTTAAATAGTTTTTTTTATGACGAGGGATAGTAATTTTATGCTTTGATCTTAGATTTAAATTGTGAACATCTGTCCTAAATTTCACTTTCTCACATAAATATGACGGGCTTTTGGATTTCAAAATTTTGTAAAAGAGGCAGTAGGCATGCAACTTCCGTCGATTAAACATACTAAGCCAGCCAATTTCTTTCAGCTTGTAGCTCATTCTGTTTCTTCGTCTGATGCCATATATTAAGCGCAAACATGAATTTTGAACTTCCTGAATCCGATAGCAGTCAGATTTTCTGAGAAAAGGTCCATATACAGTATCGCAATGAGTAAAGTTGGATAAGACCAGTGAAACTGTTAACCTTTTTTCAGTTTTGATATTGATTTCTGAACGATGAGGATAAATTAGTGTGAGTGAAGCATACGCTTTTTTAATTTTTTCAGAAACATGTTTGTCGAAATGGAGTTTGTGGTCAATAATTACAACTAAATTTTTACACTGATCGCTAAAACACAGCATTTCGTTACCAATAAAGATATGCAGTTGTTGCATCGCCTGTAGTCTGTGTGTTTCATGGCCAAACAATATTGCACATGAGTTTTTGGTATTGAATTGTAACATATGTTTTTCGGATAAAGAAACAATTTTTGATAAATCTTCATTGATTCTTCCCATTGCCAAAGTGATTTCAGATAAGGTAAAAGGATAATAATATTGGGAATCATCGGCGTAGAAATGGTAATTGCAGTAAGTTAAATACTTGTGAAAATTAGAAGTGTATAAAGTGTACAGTAGAGGGCCTAAGATACTTCCCAGAGGTACGCCCTGTGTTACCGAGAGACAAGTTGATACATCTTGATCAATTTTTACGAATTGTTCTCTGTCTGAAAGAAAGGACTTCATTAATTTAATAGCTGTAACGGTAAATCCCAGGTAATGTAACATTGCAATCAAAATGTGATGGTTTATATTGTCAAATGCACGTGAATAATCGAGCAGTATTAAAACGCAAAGCTTATTACTATCCAGAGAGCCAACAATATCATCAGTAACAGCTGTCAGTGTCGTGGCGCAGCTGTAGCCACTTCTAAAGCCAGATTGATTTAATGGTAGAAAATTTGAAGTGTTAAGATGAGTCCAGAATTGTTTTTCTAATATTTTTTCCAATATTTTGGAAAATGTAGTAAGAATACTAATGCTTCTTAAATGACAAAATTCGGTGGGATTAGATATCTTAGGTAATTGTATCACATACGCTCTTTTCCAGGTATTAGGAAAGTAGCAGTTATCTATACATTTATTGAAGATATGAACAAGAAAGGGACATATCGATGGGCAATAAAGTGATATAATTTGAATATTTAAGTCATCTACACCGTAAGCCTTGGATTTAATGTTTTTAATAATGTTGAGAATCTCATTTTCACTAGTGTGATTAAATCTGAATTGTTTATCCACAATATCAGTGATATTATTATTGTAACATTGTAGTAACTCTTTGTCAGGAATACGGATGTCTTTAGTTTCATTTATTAAAAAATTGTTATATTCATTTGCTTCTTTCAAGGAAGCAGGAAGAACCATATTTTTCTATTGAATAACCTTTATTTTATTCATCTCGTTCCACTTTTCTTTGACAGTACAATTCGAGAGTATGAATTCCAAATATGCTTTCTTCTCTCTTTTAATGCTAGTTGAGGTAAAGTTGGGCAACTGTTTGTAATAGCCCCAATGGGAAGGATTTTTTTTGATTTTCTGAATCTGGTCGAAGCTTTCTCCCGTAACTTTTGCATTGACTGAATGTTTTTTGTTATCCACGTTTGCTTCGATTTGTTGAGTTTAAGAATCTTTGTTTTTATTGGCGCATGTTTGTTAACTAGTGATAAGATATTATGATTTGAGAAGAAAATCTTATCGTCAATAGATTCTAATTGAAATAGATACGACCAGTTCACTGATTCTACGTCAGACTGAAACTCTTATTAAATTAATTCTATCAAAATCACGAAATGTGACTGTTTTTGAGGAAGGCATACTTCCAGAAAGTTCAAATGTGCAGAAAATTAAGAAATGTCTGACCAATTGAGTATCAAACACTTCAGAATGCTTAACTTCGAAGTTGGTATAAAGATGATCAATTAAGGTCAGTGAAGTTCCCGTTATATGTGTGGGATCTGATTTATTTTGAATCAGATTAAATGATTCATAGATAGCAATTAAATTGCGAGCCAAAGTTGGTTGTAAGTTATAAAGATCTATGTTGAAATCTCCAAGACATATAATGTCATTATATTCTGCATTTAGTGTAATTAAAGTGTTTTCGAACTTATCTAAAAAACTGTCATTATTAGAGTTTGGTGGCCGATACAAAACACCAAAAATATATTTTTCATTACCCATTTCAATTTCAACCCAAAGATGTTCACAAAATGTCTCTTGTTCGGAGATTATAACTTTATATGATAAAGTATTTTTAAGATAAATTGCTACCCCTCCTCTCTTACTTAATCTATCATTTCGAATAATGTTATAACCGTTAATATTTAGTACTCCATCACCATATAATCCGTAGACACGAGTTTTGAAGCTTTTGTAATCTATTTCTATCTACAACTGTTAAATAAGACTCGAATCATCACTATAGTATCGCTAAAATTTCTTTTTAATTCAACACTCACGGTATTTCTGTTTGGTTAGAGACTTTCTAAGTTAGCATACGCTTTTTGAATCTTAATTTGAACTACCAAGTTTTTACTTTTTTTAGTAAAATTTAGCTTATGTTTACATATTTTGATTAATAAGAGTAATATTTCCAATAAATAGGACGTTGGACTTGGACGTATTGATTATTAGATAATGGTTCTTTGACTCCTGAATCAGACAAGAAAACTCTGTATTTTTTATTCCTCTAACTACTCTAAATCGTCTTAGTAATAAAAGTATTACACTTACGAATCGCCGACGTACGTATGGTGTTTTAATAGATTTAGAACGGTAGGTATGTTGCGGATATGGGTACATAGAATAAAGTAACCGACCAAGAATTTATTGTTCCTTGACAAGTTTGATAGCTGAATTAATTAAGCCTAGCTAATGGAGTATAGCGAAGAGCATTTTGCGTTTAGGGTATCAAAGGTTTTGCTATAATCGAATGCAATTTAAGATAAACTTTGCTTGCTGTCATCAGGATATCATCAGTAATATGTAGCAAGGCGGTACCACATCTTAAGCCTGCTCTGAATCCTGACTGTTCTTCTGGAATTAGTGAATACTTATTTAATCAATGAGTTATAACAGACTTGTTGTGTACATGCTATATTCACTCTTATTAGCGACGGATTTTAGTGAGGTAATTAGTGAGAGTAATATGCATCACAACTTTCACCCGTTAATAAGGACGAGTACATGATATTTAGGACTTCCTTTGCTTAAAGGATCATAATTAAGTAACAAGTCATGGTACTATAAATCAAAATTGTCTCTTCAATCATAAAGTTATACAAACCAACTCGGTTATGGTTGGCTCATCGAAGAAACTGTCACTCAAACTGTGACATTCTGTCAATCAGATAACTTACATATTCACCAAATGTCCTTATAAATTAGTTGAGCTTAAATACACTTGCATATAAAATATTTTTCGTTTTCTTAATATGAAGTGTTTTAAAAATTGTTAACTCACTTTGCACTTAAGTTTAAAAATTAATTATCTAAATTAAAAAAAAATTAGCAACATGTTCATACTTCAGCCTTGAAAAAGAGAACAAGAAATTAAAATTTATCGAAACTTTGGGTAGTAAATAACAGTTTAATTCAATCCTCCTTACGACAGCATACCTTAGATATATAAAGAATTTTTTATTTATCTACCGTCAAGAATACCCGTATATATATATATATATATATATATATATATATATATATATATATATATATATATATATATCTACTTTAATGAGTAATGTAATGAAAGCTTGACATTTATTTATTCATTCTAATTGGTTGAAATGTTAGACGTAGAAATTTAATCGTTTCTTTGATTTTATTGTATTCATATTACTTGATACTTTCTTATCAATTTTCCCGCTTCTAACGTTTTACGTTTTATTGTAAAACAATCCGTTATAATAATAAGATGTTGCATAACTTCCTCTATAATGTAGTTGATTACATAAACGTTGTATCATTTGATTAATTGAAGTTTAAAGAATTATTCTTGGTTGGTTTTTAAATTATTTCAGTTAGAAATTCTTTTATTTTTACAACAGTTGGTGTATAAACTATTATCAGTGTTTTAAGAAAAAGTCGATTATAATTTGGATAATAAAAATCGTTAGTAAAATCTGGAAAAGCGTTTCTGATACTAATTCTAGAAATTATTCCATTTCTTAAAATAGGTTTTTAAAACTGGAACTTGAGATATCCGAGTATACGCTCAGCAATAAATCGCTTATAGTACAGCAAACAAATAACAATTTACACTAAAGTAATGTCAATATCAAAAACATTTCAATTTTTTTATCCTGAACTATTCTGATACATATAAGATAATATACAGGATACCTTTTTGTAGTGGCCTGCGAGAGATTCCGTTGGATCTCGAAGATGTAATGCTGAAGTATTTGAAACCTTCAAACTTGTGAATTCGCAAACGTCCTAATAGTTCATTTTCCACAACGAAAATTAAACTCTTAAGTACCTAACTACCAATAAAATATGCAAAATGCTTGATAGCTGTTCATGAAGCAAAATAAAATGTTTAACAAAGCTCGCTAAAACATGTGTAGAGAATAGATCAAAAAAAATTTCACAAAGAGATAATTTGTGAAGGCGTAGTTTCCACTAGAATAATGAAATAAATGGGAGGTTTTGTATTGAGTGACACGATACTACTCAAAAATCTACCATATTTTTTGGAACTGAAGGCGAGTTGTCACTAATATCTTTGACACTAACAATTCATGACAAAAATTTATATTAGCATGTATGCTTCGTAGTTCACTTAGTACCTAATTACGGTAAATTTCGGTACTCTTTGTATTTTGCTTGGAACCAAAAATATACCTTTAGTGAGTTGCAAGTGGAAAAATCTTGTTGTGGCGACTGTAGTGATTATGACCGCAATCAGCGCCATACTGTAAAGAATATTGGTTTGAGACATCTAGCGGTGAAGAATACTTTGCAAGAAGTGAGAAATGTGAATATAAGTGATTGCAAAATTCCAAGAACATCGGTTGAATTTTGGATGAAACAATTGTCTCAGTCAATAATGAATTGGAGTGCGATGACAGATATCCTTGACTGTGTATTGCTGATCGACTTTTATTTGGCGGAGGATCATAAATGGTATGGAGACGCTCGCACGGAGTTAGTTTCAATCGAGAATGGATGGTTAATTGCACGATCTCACCGATGTTCTACAAGGTAATTACTCAACATGACAGAAATCAAGCGGATTTATTTGGAAATGTTTATGGGGAGATTCTAGAGATCTCAATAACATACTAGTGTAGGTGTAACACCCTGTATATTAAATAATTCGTTAGATATTAAACATTCAATATGTTGGTCAAGGACTATTAGAGTCGGCATTTAGAAATACAACATTTTTAACTATATTTAATACATAAAAATATTGTGAGTAAACAAATAGATAGAATTTACTGTCTTGACCCTTAATTCGTGGCATCTACTCATATTACTGTTTCTAGATAATTCGACAATATATTGAAACAAATGTTAAAAATTATAATTGTCAAATGTATATATTGTGGAATTATCTAGAAACAGTTAGTTTCATTTGAAACAGTAAATAGATAGAAGTTTTGGTTATGTCAAGTAAGTTGGCTACGAATCAATATTAAAAATATATTGTAAAGACTAAGAGATACCTTTTGGTGAGAAGGATAAATCATTATTGATTGAATCCAGAGTGAGTTTATTTACCAATACCTTACATAGGGATTGGATAATCTTCCGCAGAATGTGATGAAAAATCTCTATCTCGTAATTTGTAGGTTGTTATACTTAAGTATCAAAGAAGAAAACACTTACGGAACTTCCAATTTTTTGCAACAAAAAGTGTAGAACCAAAAATTACAATTGTTTATTCTCATTACCGTCAATAAAATAAGTCATTGCACAACGACAACTTTTTCTTGATGCAACTATCTTGTAACCAATGAAAAAAATTCCATTTCCTTGGCTTTACTTCTCACTAAATAAACAAAAATTAACTTAAATAGAGGTGGCTGCTACCAAACCTTCATTAAGTCCAATTCATTTGACATATCGTTTTCTTATATTCTACACTGCATTCCTTATCTGTTGGGGTGTGATTTCTGCACAATCTCGACACATTTGTTTATTTAGTGTTTGGTTATTTTTAAATTGGTGAAGTTGAAATATCAGAAAAATTTTGTTAATTTATTTAATCCTAAATAAATGTAGTTGGTCCTATAAGATTTTTTTAAACACGAATTTTTGAATTTCTCTATAGACGTACGGTACTGACAAAAAACCAAATATTGACAAGAGCAACCACTCAACTACTTGTTTTTTACTGAACACCAACATGTGGAGTTCGTAAAACGTCGACTACCGTGTATAAAGGGCCGTTCAAAAATCAAAAAAACAATTTTTGACGACTTACATCTCAGACGCTGGTGAAGTGACATCACATAAAATTTGGATTTAGGGGTTTCAAGGGATACTCTTCACAGTGTGGTAGCCGAAAATCCAATAAAAAAATCGCTAATAACTTTTTTGAAAAATCGACGTTTTGAAGTCTCCTAAAAATGTACGCTACTGACATCAATAGAATGTTAATAGGTAAAAATAGTCCTCTTAGCGACCTTTTTGAAACACCAAAGTTTTAAGTTGATCAAATGTCAATCAAACTCTGTAACTGGTTGTTGCGATCTTAAGTGGGTCACACTGTATAATAAATTTCAAAATTTTCGACATAATTCTAATTAGTGTTCCAAATGAAACTTACTGTTTCTATATAATTCCACAATTACAGTTTTATGTCATTTACAAAAAGTTTTAATTCCAAGTTTATTTCTGTATATTTCATTATTTTTTAATTATAAAGTTCGTGGGTTCAGTCGCGTTTTCACTTCGTATAATAAGCTTTTTTGTATAACAATGGAGTATATGAAAAGAGAATAGTTTTTTATATTTTATTCAATAGATTTGAGTGACAGATAAGCAGAAATAGAAAATGGATGTACATTTATCAACGTGAAGCGGACGGTAGAATTTTTTGGACTGCATAACTCCAAATTCTATATGATATAAGCCTTATGTTAGCACCAGTCACAGTGAAGTGCGAAATCTGTGGTAAATTTTTTAAGAAGCGAGTCCTAAAATTACATCAAAACAAGACGCATGGAAGACGAAATTCAAGTTCGATTACAGTAGAAAGTTTTGAAAATAAGGATATAAAAGATACGAATTTTCATATAAAGTTGGCAAAATTGAATAGCCAAAGATCAGTAATAAGAAGAGTCCCAAAAACTTCTGGGGCTCTTTGTGCCTCAACGCTATCTAATCTGATTGAAGAATGCGTAAGACAAAATTCTATTACTACCTGGGAAAATCTATTGCTTTTTCCGTATAATGTTTTGAGTCTTCCTTCTTTAAATTCTAATAAAAAAGTATCTCTCTCTACTATAATCAAGAATAATTTAAAAACTTTTGAAAATATAGATCATCATTTAAATTTCTCTGATCAACAAAACAGAAATTTCTCACTTCGGAAAAACATAAATTTATCAAAAAATAGTAAAATTAAAAATGTCATTAAAAAAGTTTCTGACGGCGACTTGACATCCGCAATCAAAATCTTAGCTTCAGATGACAGTTTTGCTGATGTCAGTGCAGGAGGCACTTTAACAGATTTAAAATCGAAACATCCTGTAGAGAAACTTAATAGTAGGTTCCCTACTCTGATTTCGGAACATATTCCTTTTTTTATAACAGAAGAATTTGTGAGTAGCCCAATAAACTCTTTTAAAACAAGTTCTGCTGGTGGTTTAGACTCTTTAAGACCTTCACATCTACAAGATTTAATAAGTTATAGTGCTGGCCCTTCAGGAAATAATCTCTTATCATCTTTGTGTGAATTATGTAATTTTATTTTAAATGACACAGTTAACATCAATATTCGTCCTATTTTATTCGGCGCGTCACTATTAGCTTTAACTAAAAAAGCAGGAGGTATCAGACCAATTGCTATTGGTACAGTTTATCGTCGTTTAGTAGTGAAAATAATTTGTTCAAACATCAGAGACAAATTAGGATATTTACTTCGTCCATTACAATTTGGTTTCGGGTCGAAAGGTGGTTGTGAAGCAGTTGCACATGCAGCAAGACGTTACGTCTCAAATCATCCAGACGTTAATAATATAGTTTTTTTGAAAATTGATTTTAAAAATGCTTTCAATACAATTCATCGCGATCATTTATTAAAACTTGTAGCAGATATTCTACCTGAAATTTTTCCTTTCATCAATCAATGTTATCGATTCCCTTCATATCTTTTATTTGGCGAACACATCATTTATTCGGAAAGAGGCGTCCAACAAGGGGATGCTTTGGCACCCCTCCTTTTTTGCATATCGATACACAAACTTATTAACAACATTGACACAGAATTCAATGCTTTGTACCTTGATGATGGTTCTTTAGGTGGTAATACTAATTCCGTGTTCAAGTCTCTTGTCTATATAATAAACAATTCCAAGGATATTGGTCTTGAACTCAATTTTAGCAAATGCGAGTTATTTTTCTTACGATCAACAAATAATCTAACCATTGATAAATTTAATTCTGTAGCACCAGGCATAACAATTACCAACAGACAAAATTTATTTCTATTAGGTGCTACTTTATTAAACGAATCCTTTCAATAAAAAACTAACCTTTTTCAAAAAAATGTCATCTCGTTTATCCTGGTTACCGACACATATTGCTTATTACCTTCTCAAGAATTGCCTATTAATGCCAAAATTAACATATATCTTAAGATGTAGTCCGACCTGGTTACATAATGATATCTTAATCAATTTTGACAATGCCATTCGTCATTCCTTAGAGTCATTTATTAACATTAAATTAGAGGACCTTTCTTGGAAACAAGCTTCACTACCTGTTTCATATGGTGGTTTAGGAGTTCGGTCAATCATTTCAGTAGCTAGTCCTTCTTTTTTGTCATAATTAAATAGTTCAGAAAATTTCATTAATTACATTCTGCCTATATTTTTCCACACACAAGACCCTTTATTAATGGAGGCAAAATATATTTGGTCATTAAAGTCTAACAAAGTTGTGCCCGATGATTATAGATCCTTTCAAAAATCCTGGGATATTCCTTTATTGAACATTGAAAAAGAAAATCTGCTTCAGAAAGCTATCAATTTACCAGACAAGGCTCGTTTGAATGCAGCATTTTCAAAGGAATCAGGAGCATGGTTGAACGCTTTACTGTCGGCCCCATTAGGTACGCTTTTAGATGACGAAAGTTTCCGTATTTCTATTGGTCTACGTTTAGGTTGTCAAATTTGTGTAAAACATCGTTGTCGTTGCGGAGCTGATGTTGATGAATATGGTAGACACGGCCTAAGCTGCAAATTAAGTGCCGGCCATTTTTCACGTCATTCTGCAGTGAATGACCTAATCAAACGAGGCATGGCATCTGCAAAGATTCCCTGTTCGTTGGAACCGTTAGGTACTTGCCGCGACGACGGTAAACGTCCAGATGGTATGACCCTCATTCCATGGCAACGCGGCAGACCAGTTATTGGGATTTCACTTGCACTGACACTTGGGCTCCGTCCCATGTTCGATCCACATCTACTTCCGCTGGCGCTGCAGCTTTACAAGGCGAAACTTTTAAAATCAATAAATACAAAAATTTGGAGAACATTTACATTTTTATTCCTGTAGCAATTGAAACCTCTGGTGTTTTCGGTCATGAAGCTTTAAAATTCATTAAAGAAATCTGTAAAAAAATATCAGTAGAAACCAATGATTCAAGAGCAACTTTGTTCTTTATACAACAAATAAGTATTGCAATTCAAAGAGGTAACGCTTCATCTTCTCTCGGTACGTTTCCCCGTTCTAGCCTCTATGAAGCCTAATCATAAGAAACGTAATTGTTCTACCACTTTCAAACTTTCTCACATTACAGACACTAAAACATGTGACCTTTCCTTTTTCCGAAATTCTTATTTAACATCTTCATTCTCTTCTTCAGAATGTGTGCTTTCTGATAATACATGCGTTGACAATTCAATAAATTATGCCCCCAACAAGCTTTTGGACCTCAGTGTACTAAAAAATACAGATAACCACCAGCCAGATGATGTCTCATTCATAGGAATACTGAAGAAGATGACTATGCTAGAGAATGATACGATTCCTATACGCAATAGATTATCTCTAACCAAAACACTTTTCAAATCCGTAATATCTACATCCAATTCAGTAGCAAACATCATAAATTCAAATTCCTTATCACGCCGATCAAGTGAGAAAGACAATCATAGAATCCGAGATTATTCGTACAATGATAGTAGTTGCGAAAGAACTTTTAACAATATTTTCACATTCAGATACATAAAGGGTATTCCCCAAGATTCTTTGGGTCTCAAAGGCCTCAAAAATATTGGTAACACATGTTTCATGAGTAGTATTATCCAATGCCTATCAAACACAAGGTAGCTATTAGAATATCTAAAGAAAGACGCATACATAAGAGATATTAACATAAACACATCTAGCATGAAAGGAACAGCATTTGCTGAAATTATTCAAGAGCTTTGTTCTGGAGACGGTTCAGACAGAGTGGTTAATACAGTATCATTGGAAAGTAAGATTCAGCGATTTACTTCAAGGTTCATGGGATACACTCAACATGATGCACAGGTGTTTCTTCGTTACCTATTAGAAGGACTTCACGAAGATGAAAACAAGGTATATGAAAAACCAAAGCCCATATTAACAGAAATTGATGACAAATTTAGTGATATCGAGAAAGGACAAGAATTTTGGTTAAGATATGCGAGAATGGACAACTCCAAGATTATGGATAACTTTGTCGGTCAATTAAAATCAACAATCAAGTGCACACACTGTGGTCACTGTTCAGTTACCTACGATCCTTTTTGGGATTTATTCCTTCCGATACCACAAAGAACAGGTCAATTACGACTTTCACAATGTTTAGACTCGTTTACAAGAGAAGAAACACTCGTCAGTGATGAAAAACCAACTTGTTCGAAATGTAAGGAACGAAGACGATGCATTAAATCATTCTCAATTCATAAATTTCCGAAAATACTGGTTATTCACCTGAAGCGCTTTTCGCAAACAGAAAGTTTCAGTGGAAAACTTAATGATTCAATAGATTTTCCAATAGAAGGGCTTGATATGAACCATTACGAGGCTGACAATGTGGCACATTTTATGAACAACCTCTACGCTATATCTAATCACTGTGGAACCACTTATAATGGTCACTACACAGCATTTTGCCGACATCCCTACACGGGACAGTGGCACGAATATAACGATTCAAGAGTGCTATTAATATCCTGGAAATCTTTAGTCAGTGGAGAACCATGTTCTCTTCTATGAACAAGATGACACAAAATCCCACCTTTAAGTTTAATAATTTTTTTTATTAGTTTTTAAATTGTATATTTTCATTGTGAATCAATGTCTTATTTTTTTTTCTGCAAAATTTATGTATATATTCATATATACATTGTATCCGTTTAAATATAAATAATATAAAAATATAAGAAAAAAATTGAAAAATGTTGAAAATTCTAAGAAATTGGTAATTGTTTCGATATTAAATATAATCGTCAGAATGTAAAATCGAAACAATTGTAAATTTCTTAGAATTTTTAAAATTTTTAAATATAGGTATTTTGGAATAATCTAGAAACAGTGCATTTCATTTAAAACACTAATATGAGTAGATTCCACGAAGAAAAAATAATCAACTTGGAACTTTAAACTTTCGTCGTGGATCGGTTTACCGTTACATTCATAATCAAAATGTTTAATTTTTTATTTTTCGCGGTTTTAGACCTCTATGTTATTTGAATTTAGGTTCTATGTCTAAGATAGATGCTATTTCTTTAGCATCAATCAGTAGATCATTAAAACCAGCATAGGAGCGGTAAGTTTTAAAGATTTATTCAAATTATTTAAATGATTATATCACTGAGCAACATCAAAGTTCGGTTTATTAATAATTTTACTAACAATGTTAACTATACTTAAAATATTTTACTACAATATGAGAATGCAAATGAACTCAAAATTTAACAATTTTTTGGCCAACGATTCAGCCAAATTTTTTACGTTATTTTCTAAGTTACCTTCGCTTATTTCAGAGCATCATAAATCTTCCCAAGTTGATACCTTAAAGGAGTTATTGCATCTATTCTACTAGATCATCGAGTTTCCGATAAAGGTTTTAAAGTTAAATGTTTTATGAGATAAATTAGATTCCAGAATTGACCAGCATTTAGTAGAAGCTGAAAAAAATACAAACAGTTCTTGGACTAAAGAAAACCAGTGATGTTTAAAGTATTCGATTTTGTAACATCATTGACACCTAAATTTTGGCTATGATTGCAACAAGGAACTGAGAAAGCTCGCGAATTCAAATCCAAATTTTGTTTTTGTAGACCAATGTGCCCACCATGCATATTTGCCCCATTGTAACCCTAATCCCGCAAATCGTTGATATTTAAGCCTTCTTTCTCTAATGCCGGCAAAAGAAATTTTGTCAAGTCTTCACCCTACACATCATCTATCGGATAAAATAATAAAAAATGTTCTTCTACGTTTACTAATTCCCGTGCTTTTTAAATTAACAAATCACGAACTGAAATTTGTTCTTGATGACTAGAGTCAGGAGTGCAGTCTACTGATATGGAATAATATTTTGCCTTTTTAGTTAGTTCTAATTTGATGTTTTCACCTATCAAGTTGATTACTTCATTTCATATTTTATCTCTGAGATAGTTTTCTTGATCTTTCATTTGAGAGCGTTATAACCGGGTCGAATTTGGAAATCATTTCTATGCATTTTAAAAAGATATTATTATTTCTCTCAAACAACTTATTACTACCCTTGAGTATAAAGACTATGTATATAATCAAGGTTACTACTTACCTCCACGGAAAGCTAAATTTTGCTCACTTAAAAACTCAATCACGTAAAAAATTCTTCTATAACAACTTGGTGGTGTTTAGTTTCTCTGTTTATTACATTTTCAATCACAGAATCAATTATTTAATTTTTATTAAAACCGTCAGAAAGATCCAGCAATTTTAGATCATATTTTATAAGTACCTGCTCTTTTCATGAATATTCAAATGTTCACTTAAATGCTACATTGTAACCAAATTCATCACTAACGCGAACAGATTCAAATCGCTGTCATTAAAATTTTTACAACAGAAGCAGTAAAGTGAAATTTTTGTTTCGGAATACAACAACCAAACACGCTCAATGTTTTGTTCGGTAAAATTCTGAAGAAGTACCAATTCTTGAATATTAATGGGACGTTACTTCTTTGTCCATAGTGCTGCATCTTTCGAAAATTGACTGATATTTTCCGTTCTGTTGATTTTTGTTGCTTTCTCATTATCAGTGTAATAAATGGGTCTCCTGTAGTATTTACTTGTCGGCGCTGTCCCGTGTAATTAATTAGGTGTTTCCTAGTTTTATTCTGCTGTCACCGGAAAAATGTGTTTGGTTCCTGTATTATCTCGCTGATGGTAGTGACCGCATGTCACCGCTCGTGGGGTGTGGTTCCAGTCAACCGGTATTACCTCTCAGAGAGAAAATGGTTTTGGACAACCGCTGTCACCGGAAAAATGTGTTTGGTTCCTGTATTATCTCGCTGATGGTAGAGACCGGAAGGGCCCAACTGTATACTCCTACCCTAGACAAAAAAAATCGTTGCAGCGTGCTGTCACCAGTGCCTCGCGACACAAAATTGTAGAACCAGGAACTCTCCCTGCGGGATTACCTCGAGGGAGGGGTTGTTCCAGGCTCGAGCGATCAAGGACGTCGTGGGGCCCCTTGGGCTTATACAGGGTGCCAAGCCCGAGTTCGTAGTGCAGGTCCGTCCTATTTGACGGGCACGGGGGTGGTGAGGATGGAAATAAATTGAAAGGTTAAAATACGTAAAACATATATTACAAATAAAAAAAAATTATTAAAACCCTATACGAACGTTTTTCAATAAAATATTACACGTGGCTTTCTCCTGGTTTCTAGGATAGCCTACGTAACATACCCTACATAAATAAGAGGTAACAACTGATATATCTTAAAAAAAAGAATGGAAATTCTTTACCCCCTATTTACCGCGTTAATTTCGCTCCTCGCAGAGGGAGAGCAATTAAACTATAGAAATACCTTCTATATCAAATAAAATTCAGAAAAGTAATTTATGAAAACAGGTTTCACTATGATCCCTAGTAAAGTATAAATGTTTCTATGTTATTATCAAAACTCTGAATTTAGGATTAACTACGACCCTTCGTGAAATATAAATATATATATATATATATATATATATATATATATATATATATATATATATATATATATATATATATATATATATATATATATAGGGGGGTGGTCCCTGAATACAAGCTAAATAAAATACCTATTACAAATTTTGGCCCTATCAGTGAATGAGGGGCGCTGATATATATGAAACACTAGATATGACCGTAAAAATACTATGGGGTCCCTTCCCTATCTTGGGACACCCGGTTAAGTCAAAGAAAAAATATAATATCACCGTACAAATACACAATATAATAAAATAATTGTACTTTAAAAACTTACGTTTTGGATTATCACCAGTCGCACAAACTGCACACTATTACTGTTTGGAGGGTGAGGGCCCGTCAATACTTAGACTTGCCTCACTGGGGGAGAGATACTTTCTCTCTTTTGATTCCCAATTTTTCGTTATTTTATTTCCCAGTTTCACCTTGTGTGAAGGTTAGTTTGCAATATCATTGTTTATGTTTGTAGTAAACAAACCTGACCTGTTCGTAATCTAATATGTTTTGATAACCTTGTTTTGTTTGTGTTATTCACTTTAGTTGAGGTCGATAATTAATAATTATTTTGACTTAAGGAGAATTTGTCTATATAGGGCGTTCTTGAAATTTATGTCATATCTAGTGTTTATTACATCAGCGAAACTTGAAGTTGTTGATGGATTGCTTTCTACATCAGTTTCCTGTCTGCTGCTAATACTTCTATCAAGTAAAGGTTCAGAATATTGGGATTCAGCTGTATAATTGTTGTTAATAATATTTGGCAAAGTAGACTCGGATTTTGAAAAAAAAATGCGTAATTTTGACATGGTTTTCCAGTTCCTCTCTATTTCTTTTACTCAGCAAATTTTGGTCCCCAGAAAATTTCTTCTTTTTTTCTGACATTCTGAATACTGTAAAGAAATTAATACGTAAGTAATCAAATTGATAAATTATTTATGAAAAATGGAAATATTGCTACGTCTCAATTTTCGCTATTTTTGCAACATTACTGATTTCAAAATTTATATATTTTTATGAGATGTTTTCGGCTTCTAACGTTTAGATAAATCAAGAATGAAAAATAAATTTTAGATGACCTAACCTTAATTCATAACACAAGTCTGTAAAACTACAAAAACTAATGTTTCAAAAACAGATAGATATCTTTTACCCCATGCACCTTTTCACTTTGCTGAGTTAATTATAGATCGGGCATCTGGCAACAAATGAAATCGCGACCGATGCAGCACTTAATATATAAAGTTTCGTGCATTGCAAGCTCGGAGAGGAGAAAAACTCTTGTCCGCTCGTTGAGTCGTTGTAAGCCCAATTTCAAGCTCAAACATGAATACAATCAGATTTGTTTGAGTTTACACAATTCATGTCATGCAGTCGATCGAATAAATGTTATATTATTGTGTACTCCAATTTGTAAAATATATTATATTCGAGAAATTTGGTTCCCTCGTCTCAAAGAGTAAAAATAGAGTAATAAACAAATAAAAAACAATGTAATAAGCAAATCCTAACTGTTTTTTTTTACATTTTAATTTTTTTTTGATAGTGTTGTTTGTTGCTTGATCTTTTTTTACACCCCTGTTGACCTGCCCCCCCCCCCGCATTTTGTGGAAACAAAAAAAAGTAGCGAATATTTATGAGCTTTCATATCCCGCAAATCACAATTTTTGAGCTCGTCATACTACGTAGGAATTCAATATTCTTTCCCTGAGTCGACGTTGACTCAGCCCCCCACCACTTAAAAACAATGAAATTGAATGAGTATTCATGGTAGAATTAGAAGCTAATTTTGAGCTTCCAAATTGATATAATTTTAATTTCTGAGCTCGGTCTGTTAACCCTTATATCACCCTCAATTGATGCATGAGCAAAACCGACAAAAGTAAAGTAGCTAAAAAAATGTGATAAAAAATCAAAATAAGTATAAAAATATTGTTTTAGGTATTCTTAAATTACATAAGGTCTGATTTTGGTGCTCAACGTTTATCGCGACAAATTCACCTTAATGGCAAAACGGACAAGTACCCCAAAAAATTGGTATAAAAAATTAAAATTGGTCTTGAAATATTAGTAGTTCGTAAATACATAAGGTCTGATATTGGTGCTCGACATTTATAACTTAAGAAGAATGTATTTATAAAATACAAAATACGTTACATTTTTTCTGCGTTCACGCAAAAATCAAACCTTTTTTTTTCCTTTCTGGCCCGGGGGCCATTTGGCTTTGGGACTACACCCCATTTAGCCGCGATATTTTATTGGTTTATTATATTTTAATTATGATACTGTCACTCTATCTTTCATGCAAATATTCCTAAACTTCCAAAATTCTGGAGAGGATTAAAGAAGAAAAACAAATGTGATAAACAGGGACACCCTCTTCACGCTAAGGTGACCGTCATAGCGAATTTGATTAGACATACAAGAAAGACAACGGTTAAAGGGGATTTGCTACAAAAGGACAAATAGAGGCAACCAAATATATATAAACAAATGCATCTTAACATTGTTCGTGTATTACTAATTCTTTGTTGCTCTACTGCAATAATAGTATATTCTTCAACGGGCGTATAATGATGGCTATTATTCATGAGGATGAGAATTACAACACGTGTTAAGATCCATTAAAAATGTAGTTAACTTTTTTACGTCAGATCAACAACAAAGGAAATGCGATTTTTTCCAAATTTGACAGGCCCCCATTTTGTTTCTAATTGACCGATTTGGCCCGTTCACGAACTCGTCCAAGATTTTGGCCCAACCATTCTATGTAGCAAGTTTGGTTTCGATCCGTCAGAAATTGTGCATACAAATTCCGTTATAACACTCACATATATATGTCACATTTGGAACAGGAGGTTGTTTTGGCATCAGGGAACACCAAAACGAAAAATTGCAATTAAATTTTTCCAAAATCGCATCATGCTACTCTCTACAATAGACCTATTTCATTCTGAAATAAGTCTAAAACTGATGTAGAATTTAGGACTAATTTGTACCCAAAAAATTAGAATTAGATTTTTACGAATTTTTTATCTCAATTTGTTAGGGTACTCTTATCGGTTTTGCTAAACAGAAAGTTAAGAGTGATTTCCTCGGGATAAATGTCGAGCACCACAATCAAACCTTATGTATTTAAGATTTGATCAAGGAATATTCGGGGACCAATTTTGATTTTTATCTCAATTTTTTACGGTACTTACTCTTATCGGTTTTGCCATTTGGGTAAATTTCTCTCGATAAACATTGAGTACGAAAATGAGGCCTTATCTAATTCAAGAGAACCTAAAACAGGGAATATTTTAATACTTATTTTGATTCTTTATCACAATTTTTTAAACTACTTTACTTTTGTCGGTTTTATTCATACATCAAGTAAGGGTGGTTTAGGGTTTAAGTGAGCGAGCTCAAAAATTAAATTTATATCAATTTGAAACCGCATAATTAGCTTCTAATTCTACTGTAAATACTTATTCAATTTTATTATTCTTATGTGGGGGGGCTGGGTCAACGTCTACTCAGCCCCCCCACAAGGAATATTGAATTCCTGAGTAGTATGACGAGCTCAAAAATTGTGATTTGCAGGATATGTAAGCTCATAAATATGCGCTACTTGTTTTTTGTTTCTACAAAGTGAGGGGCAGGTCAACAGGTTTATTTTTACTTTTGAATTTTGAGTCTTTTCGGCGCCTCGGCGCCATCGTGTACCACTCGACTTTTCCCTTATATACGGCGCCTAACTATAAGCATTTAGGAAATTTAAAAAGAAATCTCACACTGGAAGAAATTTCCAGTGAAAATGTCCTACATCCCGAAACTCTATATAAGTACATTATTTATAACTTCAATTTAACACTGACAATAGTCATCTGCGCATCAATATCGGGATACGGATTCATCATAACTTAAAGGACACTCAATTATGATTTTGAAAAGAAAATTTTTTTTAACTAATTATTTAAAAATATTTGAAATATAAAAACAACTGTCTCGACCCTTACTTCGTGGAATATGCTCATATTAGTGTTTTTAAATGAAACTCAAGGTCTCTAGTTAATTCCACAATATAATACAAGTTATTGAAAATTCTAAAAAATTGACAATTGTTTCAATGATATTGATTTATCGAAACAATTGTCAATTTTTTAGAATTTTCAATAACTTGTATTATATTGTGGAATTAACTAGAGACCTTGAGTTTCATTTAAAAACACTAATAAAAAAAAACGACAACACTTAAGAATGTTTCTTTGAATCGCTTGCATCTCGTCTTTATCTGCTGCCTCTATAGGTTGAGTTTAGTGTAATTAGGAAGATTCTACTTTAACTGAAGCTGCATTGAATCAAATCAATAGAACCAACAATACTGATCTTTGATATTTTTCCTTCGTGAAATCAGTTTAAAATATACCATACAAATTTGCGGTCTGTTTATTTATTGATTTCTTCTTCTCGTAATTGAAATCATTGCTTGATTACTTTTTTCAACAAAACAACTAACTGCTTGGTATTCTGCAAAATTAAAATCTGTTCGAATCGATTTTCTCTGCCGCTTCATTATTTTGTAGCGATTTATTGGCAAATTCCGTAGAATTTGCATAATAGCAATATTTTACCTCTTAATCGTGTTCATTGTAACTTTCTCTTGTTCTGTTTGACCTATGACATCTTCATTTGAGGACAAATATGAAACTGATTCGAATGCCAGGGTATTATTATGTGAATTACATAAATAAATATAGTTCACAACGGTCTCGATCGAGATATGCGTTTCTATTCACAAACCAGAAAGAAACTGCATAATTTGTACTCCTCATTACATACTTATATCTCGATTTATGTACAAGGTAGATAAAAAAATTTGAACTAATTTGAAAATTGAGTCTTCAGTAAAATCTTTACTTCGAAGCTGTTAACAACTTTCTAGTTATTTTATAAGAATCATAATTAAGAAATAGCTATATCCAAATCGTCTTTTGCTCAGATTAGAGTATCTAATCGAGGAATAATAACAGAGGATACAATAGTTACAGAAAGGATGTTATTCCTGATCTCAGAGCCAGAGGTGGTGTAGCTATCTTTCTCAAGGATAATATTCCCCACCGGAATATTCCTATACAGAGCAGATTACAAGTTATCGCTGTCCATGTTTATTATCCGATCCAATTTTCAATTTGCAACATCTACTTACCTGACGGTAATTGGACTATTGAAGATCTAAGAAATATCGCTGACCAGTTACCAGCTCCCTTCTTGATTGTGGGAGACTTTAACTCACATAATCCACTGTGGGGTTCGAATAGACTGGACAATAGAGGCAGAATTATCGAAAATTTCATTGACGAAATGAACCTTGTTCTCTTGAATAATGGTGAGGGTACTTATATAAACCTAAGATCCAACTCATTGTCAGCTATCGATTTAGCATTATGCTCACCAGTTATATCGACATCGCTACAATGGAACTGTTTGGGAGATCATCTTACAGATCACTTCCCAATTTCAATTGAATTTGCTGGCCGATTCATCCCACGAGCACTGCCCAGACGATGGAGATTGAGTGATGCTAACTGGGATCGGTATAGACAACAATTAGGAAACTTACAGCTGCCTGATACCGATATCAATGGAGCCACAGAACTGATCAGTAGTGAGATTTTATCAGCAGCGGAAATATCGGTTCCACGATCAAGTGGTCGTAAAGGTACTAAATCAACTCCCTGGTGGAATGACATTGTTGCCAAACTTGTAGCAGATAAAAACCACGCCTTGACGACTCTAAAACGTTCACCCACATTGGAAAATACTATATCATTTAAGAGAGCACGTGCAAGAGCAAGGCGTGCCATACGTGATAGCAAAAGAGCTACGTGGGAAACGTATGTCTCTACTATCACAGCTAGAACACCCGCATCAGAAGTATGGACAAAAATTCGCGCTATTCTAGGAAAGACATTCACGGATACATCACGGGTTTTAGAAATTGATGGCCAACTTATAATCAGTGAGGAAGAGATTGCTGAGCATTTAGCTAATCAATTCGAATATATCAGTAGCTCGGAACACTACGACCCCGAGTTCCAGATCCATAGACAGGCAGAAGAGCGAGAAATTGACTTTCAGGAAGAAAATATATCCAACTATAATCACCTTCTCACCCTAGAGGAACTAGATAATGCACTTCATGAAATGAAAGACTCCGCACCAGGAGGAGACAACATTGTATATGAATTCATCAGACAGCTACCAAATTTATCAAAAAAAGTACTATTAGATTTGTATAATAGAATATGGATCGACGGCACCTATCCAGAGAAATGGCGGGAGGCCGTAGTTATCCCTGTTCTTAAAATAGGGAAAGACCCAAAACTTACTTGTAGTTATCGACCCATCTCACTCACAAGCTGTCTTAGCAAACTTATGGAGAAGATTATAAGCATCAGACTTATGTGGTATCTGGAATCCAATCATCTCTTGTCATATGCTCAGTCTGGTTTTAGGAGCCACAGGTCTACAACTGACAATCTTTTTCTGCTAGAGAAAGAAATCCAGGATAGTTTTTCCCACAGAAACCACACAGTAGCAGTGTTTTTTGACCTAGAAAAGGCATTTGATACAACCTGGCGCTTCAACATTCTCGACCAACTCCGAAAGTGGGACATGAAGGGAAGACTACCAAATTTCATCGCAAGTTTTCTCAAACAACGTAAATTCCGTGTCAGGAAAGCATCGACTTCCTCAGAGCTACATATATTAGAAAACGGAGTACCACAAGGATCTACTCTGAGCGTAGTACTTTTTGCTATTGCAGTTAACGGACTTCTAGATAATCTCAATCCAACAGTGGGACGATGTTTATACGTTGATGATTTAACGATCTTTTACTCTGCAACATCTATGGACGACATAGAGCGAACTCTTCAGGAAGCCATAAATAGCCTCTGTAACCGAGCGAAGACTTTAGGGTTCACTTTCTCTGCTGCGAAAACCAAATGTGTTCATTTCTGTCGACTTAGATCAGGTCATAATGATCCGAAATTGAAACTGTCTGAACATGAACTAGTATGCAGCGACTCTGTCAAATTTCTGGGAATGATATTCGATAGAAAATTGAGATGGGACTTACATATAAACGATCTAATACTGAGATGCAAGAAAGCGCTCAATCCACTGAAAGCATTAGCTAGTATTAATTGGGGATGTGACAGAGAAATACTTCTTAGGTTATACAAATCATTTATATTGTCCAAGATTGACTATGGCTGCCTTGTTTATGACTCAGCACGTGAATCAATACTAAAAAAGTTGGACAGTATACAGTGTCAGGCTTTGAGGATCGCACTGGGAGCATTTCGCACAAGCCCATATCTATCACTCTGCTGTGAAGCTGGAATTCCCCCATTGAAATACAGGAGACTGCAACTACTCACGAGCTATAGCTCAAAATTGGGTGCATTCCCAACCCACCCCAACCACCTACAGATGCTCACAGAAGAGGAGTATGACTACTATGAACGACGGCCAACTATCACTCGTCCTGCTGGAATTAGATTTGTAGAATTCATCAATAAGATTGACTATTCCATTCCAAGGAGCTATACCATAAGACCGTCCGAGGTGCCTCCCTGGGACATTGCCCCCCTTGATATATGTCTCGACCTCCAGAAATATAAAAAAGGTGAATGCAACAGAATCACTATTCTTATGGAATTCCACAGGATAATTGAAAGTTTCTCAGATTGTCATATTATCTATACAGACGGATCCAAGACCGACAACGGAGCTGGATGCGCCATATCAAGTTTGGGAATTGTCCATTCATGGACATTACCATGTGAAGCCAGTGTTTATACAACCGAACTCTATGCTATTTTACAAAGTACTGGATATATAGAATTCAACACATATAATAAGTTCATTGTTTGTACCGACTCTCTGAGTTCTATACAAGCCCTAAAGAATCCATTCAGTAAAGATCCACTGTTACGAATAATACTTGCACGAATACATTGGCTGAGAACTCAAAATAAATCAATAACGTTTCTATGGATTCCTAGTCACTATGGAATAGCTGGTAATGAACTTGTTGACAGTGCTGCCAAAGAAGCTGCTCAAGAGCCTGTTGCTGAGGACATATATATTAGAGTTGATGATATAAGAACCCATTTGAAACACGCTATCTTAGGACAATGGCAGATGGAGTGGGATAGTACGGAGTCAAAATTGAAGGAGATTAAGCAGAAAGTTCATCCTTATACACCGCTCCCATACTCATGCAGAAGAGATCAAGTAGTTATTACCCGAGCACGGATAGGACATACTAATTTGACGAACACATTTATGCTGGCAGGAGAGCGGCAGCCCAGATGCCATCACTGTAATAGGAGACTTACTATCAAACACATACTCACACAATGCCCAGAACATCAAGCAATCAAACAACGAATTGGAATAACGAACACCTTACAAGCATGCCTGGAAAATAATATGAATAGTGCATCTCGAACACTTTCATTCTTCAAAGAGATTGGAATCTACAAAAGAATATAGAAAAAAAAAAAACACATTTTGATGACTGCAATAATATATTAATTGAAATAATAGGGTTGAATATATAAACTGAAATTTAAAAAGGAGAAAAGAAAAAAAAAAGAAGAAGGAAAAAAATGCTGGAAGGCTAATGACCATAGCAGTCGATGCCTCAAAAAAAAAAAAAAAAAATAACAGAAAAAACAGAAAACGGTCAATTCAAAATTTTTATAGTTTTTAGCTTGATAACTATTCTATTTCTAGTCAGATTTGAAAGATTTTTTTTATAGAATTGTAGGTACAACTATCCACTTTAACGTGTCTTCAATCAGTCTTAAGTAACGTTGGTTATTTCACATATTATACAAGGATAATCGAAATGTTGTTTTTTTCCCTAATTTCAAAACACCCTGTGGAATAACCAACTAGCAAAATTATTTTAAAATACCAGTTTTCATTTAGAGTCATCTATTCTTCACATTTTGTTTTTTGGTTCATGTCAATGCATGAATTCAGTCTCACACATATGCAAAATGATCTTGGTTATCACTAATTAGAATTTTTCCGTAATTTAGTTACTGTTGGAACGAAAATGAAATGTTTGATCTGCCAAAATGAACAAAAGATTATCAGGACGCAGAAAAAACTATTGTACTAATCAATATTTATTTACAAATACATAATTTGGGAACAAAGTTGTACGAGATAAAAGAATACATGAAGATTACCGGAAAACGAACTTAACAACTACCAATTAATTTCAATTTAAATATGCGGTAATACGTTTTATTGCCTCCTCTAGCCCTAATTATTGCTTGGACACTTCGGTTCATACCATCGATAAGCCCGCGAATGTCGCCTTGCGGAATATTCCTCCATTATTTTTGAAGTGCCGCACGGAGCTCGTTTAATGTCGTTGGTACCACTACTCGACTTCTAACGCGTCTTCCGAGCATGTCCCACATATTATTATTATGCTTTATTTATCATAGATAATATTAACAATAAACAATAATAAAAATAGGTAAAAAAACTTTTTAAGTTAAACGGTTTTATGTTAAACATACATTGCAATGTTTAAGATAAATGTAGTAAAAACCAAAAAATAATAAAATAGATACAGTCGTGGGAATTATAAACATATGCATAGACTAGACTAAAATAAAACCGTGGGGCACATCAATTGTCTACAATCGTTGATTAAAATTTTTGTTTTGTAATGTTACACCATAATTAGGCAGTTGTTCAACCGATAATTGACGTGCCCCACGGTTTTATTTTAGTCTAGTCTATGCATATGTTTAGAATTTCCCACGACTGTATCTATTTTATTATTTTTTGGTTTTTAGTACATTTATTTTAAACATTGCAATGTATGTTTAACATAAAACCGTTTAACTTAAAAAGTTTTTTTACCTATTTTTATTTTTTGGTTTTTAGTTTTTATTTCGCATTCTGTTTAATTCATTTAGTGCTTCATTATTGCAAGGTTTCTTGCCCGTTAGTTTATTGCAGTCCAACTCATTGGTAGCGGCGGCCATCTTAGATTTCAATTTTGCATAGTAAATTGTATTCTACTTGTTGAGACCTTTCATTTGATACCCATGTTGATGGGATTGATAAAACCTACGTTATCCGCCATTTTGTAGAGGCCGTTATCTTGGATTTTAATTTTATATAGTATATTGTATTCTACTGGTTGAGCACTTTCATTTGATACCCATATTCATGGGATTGATTAAACCTACGTTATCCGCCATTTTGTTGCGGCCGCCATCTTGGATTTAATTTTTTCATAGTATATTGTATTCTGCTTGTTGAGCCCATATTGATGGGATTAATAAAACATAAATTATCCGCCATTTTGTAGCGGCGGCCATCTTGAATTTATAATGATAATGAATAAACATAATTGTATTGTCACCAAAATCCAAAGTGTATACAAAATTTCAGATTAATCGGTTGACAGGAAGAGGGTGAAATTTGAATTACTAAATTTGACCCAAGAATAAATAAAACAAACGGGGTGAGCTAAATAAAACCGTTTAAAAACAATGAACTACATACTTAATAAGCCAGATGATCAAAAAAAACTAGACAAAAAGAAAAAACGAAAAATGATAAACAACGCAAAGAGCAATCTGCAAGCTACAAAATACAAGCATACAAATATACAGGATGTAAGCACAAAACATAAATAGAAATAGTAATGTACAATTAGTAACATCAATAAAATAGTATAAGCAAATAAACAAATAAACTGTAACAAAATTAAACAGAAACATGTATAAAGCAACCATGAAATGAAGTAATATATAATACGAATACAATATAAAATAAAACATGCACATAATAAAATATAATAAGATAAAAAGTACTATATAAGCAATAAAATTTAAAATTAAGATAAAAATATGAAATATTAAAAGAAATGTATATTATATACATGCCAATAATGCCAACAAATAAATATGAATATAAACATGAATATAAACCACTAGATCTCAGTAGGATTACTTTTAATGTATATAATAAATCATTTTTACGGTTTGACTAACTTTTATGTACTGCGGTAGATCATTAAATTGTACAACGCCTTTGTGGAATAAATTCTTCATCGAACCTTTAATGGCTGTTTTCACATAAAAATTAATCGAATTTGCTGATCTTGTGTTTTTAACATGTATTTGTGAGATTGGAACTAGCTTACTATGTAAATATTGCGGTAAGAGATTATTGATAATTTTGAAGATGAAAATCAATGTTTGTACATACAGAAACTTCTCAACTTTCAACCAATTTACACAGTTAGTCATCAATTCCACACTAGTATATCTATTGCATCCCAGAGTTACTCTCATCGACTTGTTTTGAATAATTTGTAATGGTTCATAACTAGCTCTAGAACAACCTGTATAAATTAATGAACAACAGTAATAAAAATGTGGTAGAATTAATGTACTGTAAACCGTAAGTTTAGTATGCATTGACAGAAATGGTGAAATTCTTCTCAAACAACAAATTTTTTTCCCAATCTTTCTACATATGTAGTATATATGACTATTAAAGTTTAGTGTTTTAAATGAAACTCACTGTTTCTAGCTAATTCCACAATGTAATAAAAATTATTGAAAATTCTAAAAAATTGTTTCGATAAATCAATATCATCGTCAGAATGACAGATGTTACATTTCATTTGGTGCCTACCTGATGTTTAGTAGTTATTTTTGGCTAGACCAAGAAGTGGCCTAACTTGTGATTGACTTAATATATGTTGATAGAAAAAAGAAGAAGATGTAATATTACAAATATTGAAGCTTAGATATAATATAATATATAATATCACATCTGACGATGATATTGATTTATCGAAACAATTGTCAATTTTTTAGAATTTTCAACAATTTTTATTATATTGTGGAATTATTTAAAACACTAATATGAGTAGATTCTACGAAGTAAGGGTCGAGCCAGTTAATTTTATTAAAGTTTAGTTCATGATCTATCATAAAACCTAAATATTTTATTTCATGTACACTCTCTAGGTCCTAATCATTTATCTTAACACCCAAATCAAGGTTTAAAAATTTAGCGCGCAAAACAGGACCACCAATGAACATAAATTTAGATTTGTATTCGTTTACTTTTAGTTTATTGATCTTAAATATGTCAGATATTTTTTTCAATTCTGACTTGACTGTTTGTACTACTTCAACAACATTATCCCCGTAATAGTAAATGATGGTTCTATCCGCAAAAAGATGGATTTTACATTTCTCTAGTACATTGCCCAAGTCATTTATATGTAATATGAAAAGTAGGGGCCCAAGAACACTACCTTGTGGAACACCATTATTATTTAATTCCGGATCCGATGCTGAATTGTTAAATGTGGTTATTTGATATCTGTTCCTCAAATAATGCTGAATCCAGGAACAAACTTCCCCACTGAACCCATATTCTCTCAATTTCAACAATAATATATCACGATCTATTGTTTCAAAAGCTCTTCTGAGATCAATAAAAACTGTACAAATTCCTAATCCCGGCCTATCTAGAATATTTTTCATGTCCATCATAACCAGTTAGAGTGTCGTCTCACAAGAATGCGAATTACGAAAACCAGATTGATAACTGTGTAATATCTTATTTACAGAAATTAATTTACTTACTTGATCATACACTACTAGTTACAGTAATTTCTCACAAAAAGGCAGCATATTGATTGCCCTTAACTGATCAGCTTTGTTTGTACTTAATACTCTGGGAATAGGAACTACACTTGAAGTTTTAAATCTTTGAGGAACTATGCCCTTTTCCAAACTCATATTTATCATATTAAGCAAAGGATAGCCTATCACGTGAAACAAATTCTTAATAACATCAAGACCTAATTCATCTGTACTGTTAATTGATTCGAAATATACCATTTTTGAACAATTTAAAGGGACCGTTTGCAAAACAACATCGGTATCGGAATCAGGAACTATTATGTTACCCACAATATCGCAAATACTATTTATATAATATTGACTTAAAACATTGGCCAAGTTGTCAGTGTGAAAGATTCCATTACAGTCTATGCTGTCAATCTTAGTCCTACTAGCTTTCGTTCCGACAATTATTGCCTTTATTCATATCTATATTTCTCTCGTAATACCGTATTTTCGAATTTTTCAAAACCTTGACACATGAAATTCTCTTTTCTTTATAACAATTCCAATCGTCTACCGCATTAGTTATTGAAAATCTTTTATCCGCTATGTTCTCATTTTTAATAGCATTATAACAATCAGTATTAAACCATGCATTACCCTTATTTTCAATATTAACCCTACGTTACTCGCGCCTATTTTAATGACATCGTTGCTCGCGGGGTGTTCCCAGCACCCCATATGAATTATTGCAAAAATCAAAAATACAAATTAGACAAATGCAGTTTAGTCGTTTTTTCGGTTGTTTATTCTTTGTACTATTTATTTTTAACAAATAAAGCAAAATATTTCATCAAATTATTTATTTTTAATAAATAGAATATTATTTTTAAAAAAGCTAATTTGGGAACAAAACTAAACATTATGATAAATAAATTGAAAAAAATAACATAGAATTCTAATTTTAAGCTAATAATACTTTTTGCATATACGTAACACTTGATCTACTCTGTTATAAGAAAATTAGTAACTTTGGTAACACATATAGTATTCATGTGTTTTAGGCACATATTTTTCTTGCATTCTTTGCAACCTGTCTTGCATTTGATATATTTGGCTCGTGGACATATGTTGCACCTTGATTTTTGGAACGTAATATTTTCAGATAATGAATCTTGGTCATTTAGACGTCTTTTCAGTGGCTTTGGAAGGGAGGATATCTGTGATCTCGTCATGATTTGTGACTGCACAAAACTGAGACCAAGTACTTCCAAAAACTTCGACCTACGCATTGTCGTGTTGGGGTTATTTGCAAAATCAATGATATGCGAATTTATTGTCGCCGTCTTTAGGAGGTGATAGAATACTATCAAAGGCCAACGACGACAAGTTCTCGCTATATTGTATATTTGACACTTTTGGTCGACTGTATCGACGCCCCCTTTAGTCATGTTGTAAAACAATATTATTTCAGGTTTTTTCACATTTGGAGCAATTTCAACCACAGTATCATCATTTATGTGCATTGTTGATAGAAGAATTACGTTCTTATTTTTTTTGGGGCAGTACGAAACGAGAGTCATAGGAGTTTTTTGGTGAAATCCGAAAATATATTTCCCAGGAACATTATTTGTAACAAATTGCAGTGTAATCTCCCTTTTATTTTTTTTTCAGTGTACCCACTAAAGTAAGCTTTTCAGACAGTAACTTTTCTGCTTAAGGTATGCTTGTATACCAATTATCTGTTGTGATGTTTTTTCCTGATCCGAAAAGAGGACGACATAATCGCTGGACAATATCAATGGCCTTATAGCTCACCTGGAAAGGACCGTCTGGCTGCGTTCCAAGATATGGTTCAAATTGTAGAGTATAAAATGTTCTCGAATCACAGAGTGCAAAAAATTTGATACCGTATCCTGCAGGTTTGTTGGGAAGGTATTGTCTGAAAGAGCATCTACCTCTGAAATTCAAAAGTTGTTCGTCTATTGTTACATATTCCCCAACTGAGTAATTTGAATTGAGTGTAGATGCTTCTAATAGGAGCAAATTTATCAGATACTCTCCTCTCTTCGCGAGTATTTAAGTTGTCAAACCTGAGACATTTCATGAGAAAATAAAAACGATTGTAGCTCATAGTTTTATAGAATATTTCAATTCCAAACCTCGATACCTGCCATAAATCTTTTATATTTCTGTGGCTGGATTTGCAAATGCCGGATAAAATAAGCAGGCCAAAAAAAGCTTTTATTTATATTTCATTGATTGGTTTGCAGTCTCTTGAACGTCTGTAGTTGCTAGATAGGTTGTTTATAAAAATATTTGTACATTGTACAATTTCTCTGATCATGTCTTCAGTTATAAATAATTTGAAACAGTCTGAGACTCTTTTACATTTTCTGGCAGCATTTTTCGACCCTGGTAGATGTGAGATCATATTTTGGCTTCTAGTTCTTACTTGGACCCTATTTTTCTCCTTCGACCATTTTGAAATCTTATCCTTACCAAGAAAAAAAGATGAACTTTCCACTTCTTGCTCTTCATCACTTGACAAATCATCTTCACTTGACAAATCTTCAATTGAGGAATCACTGTTATTGTTCTGATCGCAAGAATTGTTAGGCTCCGAATCGCTCTGTATATTATTCAACTCGGGATCGGACGGATTTTCCTCATCTCGCAATGTTTCGTCATCAGTCTCGACTTCTTCCCATAATTTCAGCAAACGCGCTTGATCCTTCTCAAAATCTCCCATACTTGCCTGAAATATAAGTATAATATAGAAAAGATAATACATATTATCTGCCAACTGAATTCAAAAGATTAACCAACAATATAAGTCACTGAACGAAATATACTTACAAAATAAACAAATTCGCTCCGCCAAAAAATGTAACTTCAGTACTCGCGGGGTGTTGTCGACGCCCCAAACTCGTCTTTACGGCCTAACGACAAACTTTATACTAATGAGCGCTTGTCAGGCTCTAGAGGCCGGGGAAGGATGCAGCTACTGCAGCGCAGAGCCATCTTCAGGTTTTGGCGTGAAAGATACATCAAATATTAGACGCATGGGGTGTTTAAATCACCCCGCGCGAGTAACGCAGGGTTAACGATTGTATTAGAAGCTACCGAGTCCATTGCCGATAATATATTATTTGAGGAAAGATCAGCTACAACAGCAACATCAACCAATGAATAACCCGAATCCTTTTCAATCAACATGTTTACCATTTCATCATACTTGATATGCGAACGAATTCACTTAGTGTCATTTAAATTAGATGCAGTTGAAAAATGCGTTTCAAATTGTATTAAAGAATAGTCAGATATTACATAGTCTTTTCCCACATAGGTCGATATTGAGTAGTCATTGCTTATAACCAAGTCTATTATAGATTTAGAATTCCTGAAGATCCTGGTATATTCGGTAATATTCTCTATAGGGTTTACATCTGGAGAACATGCTGGCCAGTTCATTTTCTAAATCCCATTTTCTACCAAATATTCAGTGACGCACTTTGCAGAATGGGGTCGCGCATTATCTTGCATGAAGAAAAAACCATCGCCGATAAATGGAGTAAATGGAGCAGAAGGAACTACATAATTTTCGATAACCTCCTCAGTATACTTCTGTGCGATCATCGAGCCTCTATCAATAAATACTAATTCAGTACACGCCTCCCGTGATATTTCTGCCCAAACCATCACGGAACCTCCCTCATAACTAAGCCGGGGGCTGAACGTACATTCAGCAAACCGTTCGTTCGTTCGTCTCCACACTCGCTCTCGTCCATCTAGTGAATATAGGCAAAATATAGTCTCATCGGTAAAAAGTACACTGTTTCATTGTGCCAAATTCCAATTCACATGTTCACGAGCAAATTGCAATCTTGCTGCTCTATGACGTGGGAATAATCTAGGGCCTGTTGCTGGTTGGCAAGACTTTAAACCGGCATTCTTTAATCTTCGTCGAACGTTCCAAGAACTTATATTTTCACCCTGTACTTCTCTAATTGATATTTCACCTGTACTAAAGTCAACCGCCGATTGCGAAGGGTTCTAAGAACAAGAAACCGGTCATCAGTTGCTGTAGTCTTGCATTGCCCACCACTACCCGGCTTTTGTGTATTTATTTCTGCCCGTTTCCCTAAAGCGGTTAACTACTCTTTCGATGGTAGAGCGCCTGGTATTAAATTAAGTACTCTGGCCACATACCCATAATTTCGCCCGTTATTCACTAAAGCTACAGCTTTTATAACGATAAAAACGCGACTAACCCTCTCAGTGCTCGTTATAGATATGCGGGTTTTTTTCACGTGGTACAATTCGTGCTCGCCGGTCGACTAACTTCGAGTCGAAGAAGGGGTAGATTCTACAAATAAATTTAGTAAGTTTTCAAAATGGGCGCCAGAGAAGTTTTGACAAGCACCCAAGTCTTCTTAAGTTAGCCCACAACTCCTCAGTGGGTTAAGAACACTATTTACACACTCCAAAGGTTAAACTTATAGGTAAGTTATTATCAATAAAAGTCAGCAAGTATCCCCTGATGGAAGTTTTTGATTATTCACTTTGGACCATAGGTCTCTTTTGAAAGTATTTATTACAAGTTTACAACAAAATGTCACAAATAATACCTGAACTTAGCTGAAGGTTGTAGACTCAGAATGTAGTTAGGCTGAAGGCCGGAATCTACATAAAAACTTAAATTGCAACTAAATTTTCAGTTACAAGCGAAGTCACAGTTCAAATAAATAACTGACAAGCAGGTTCTATAACATCTGAGCCGAGCTAAGGGCTTCAAACTAAGAGTGCAGAAGAGCTGAGGGCCCAAACTACACCTTTGTCTCAAATTTATAATTATAGTGAAACGACCAAATAGTTCACGTACAATTTCTCAAAATACAGTGAAAATCTAATGCCAAAATTACCAATGTCGCAGTTACATGGGTTCACACTTCCGCAATTTATACGAATATGAATATAAATATAAATGAATGCATGGGCATAAAATTTAAATAACAAACGAGCTTAGTGATGCTAACAAAAATATAAATCGAAATTATGTACGGCGCAAAATAATTTACATAAAATCGTCAAAGTCGAAAACCTAACTAAATAACGCAGCACCCAGGTACGTACCGTACTATCCTAGCGTTCAGAGCCAACAGCCCAAAATTTTAAATTATGAAATAAATTATTACAATTTTAAACACAAGTGAAAAGTGGAATTATACTAATTGCCGCAAAAAGAGAGAAATAAAAACCTTACATGAAAAAAATTGTGAAAATTGACGGATGAGGTAAATGTACAAATGTATGAAAAATAAGAAGGAAAACTGTTCACTTATCCTTGTTCCGTACCCCAGAACAGCAACTGAAGTCGAATATTCCAGCTCTCATGGAACTGGCCTCACTGACTCCGCAAGCTTCAATCAGCGAATTAAAATCATAGAGTAACGAATTAGCCTCTACATAGGGTTTACATTTTACCTCAGTAAAATTTCCGACGTCCCCCCGTGAGATCCCATTATACTGACTATATTATCATCACCCGAAATTCGCAAATAATCATACATCCTGACTTTTAACTGTATAAAAGCCGTTTGCACTGATAATGAAAACTATATGACTGGTTTTTTCCGCTTAGCAAGAAAACTACGATATCAAAAAAACCCATAATATAAAAACTACGTCGCTGGCCACATCCCTGAATAATATTCAGCCCCCGTGATATATTCTTATTTCAAAAAAAATGTACAAAGCGATAACGAAAGTGAACTGATAAGAATTTGTGAAATGTATCAAAAACTATTTCATGAAATCCAGGTTACATACTTCAATAAACCACGATTCAAAGCTTTAAATTCCTACGTGAATGTACCTATAGAACTGTTAATGTCGAGAAAGTATTTTCAACCGTTTACCTTGATAATGAGTCCTACTAACAAGCTGTCTACAAAAATTTTCCACGTGGTTTCCTTAATTCTACCAATTCTACTGGTATCCTTTGGTCATCGGCGCCCTTCGGTTCAGTATATTATCGGGTCAGACCTGTCCGCTATTATATCGAGCGATATTTTTCTTCCACTAGATAGAATTTATCAGGATTTTGTGAAATAATGTTATGGCTCCCAGAGCACATGCAAAATTTATCACTTGAAATGCGTGTGTGTTTACTCGTTGACGGCACAAGGAGAACTGAATTCTAACTTCGTGCAGTGCGCGATCTGGATTCCCTCCGTCGACAGGCTAGCCAATATTAAATCTCCGACAGCTCGGCGAATTTTCGCGTTACACTTTTGCACAATTCTCAGCACTTAAAACCATTGCAAATACACAAGTTTATTATCAAACTGACAATAAAGTTGGAAACAACGAAAAAACAACTTGTAAAAAAATTTGAATATATAATGCATTAGAAATTACGGAAAAATTTAAATTGTGATGACCAAGATCATTTTGCATTTGTGTGAGACTGAATGCATGCATGGACTTTCACGAAAAATGAAAATGTAAAGAATACATGAAAACTGCTATTTTAAAATAATTTTGCTACTTGGTTATTCCACAGGGTGTTTTCAAATTAGAGAGAAAGACAACATTTCGATTATCCTTTTATAATATGCGGAATAACCAACGTTACTCAAGATTTATAGAAGGCGCGTCATAGTCGATAGTTGTACCTACAATTCTATAAAAAAATCTTTCAAATCGGACTAAAAATAGAATAGTTATCAAGCCTAAAATTTAATCAAAATTTTGGAATGACCGGTTTCTGTGCCCATGAGTTTATATTATGCGGCCAAAGAACGTCGAACGGCCTATATCTCATGCAAACCTTCTTTTGACTGCAAGCCCAAATGTGACATTGTGAATCAACAAAGAAGTCGACCATTCTCATGTTCTTAGATAAAATTTAATTCAATATTCGTATCGGCAGTAATTCGAAAAGTAGTTGTTTTCTCCATGGAAATTGATCAAAATCTGGTTGAGAAAACTGTGATTTTCAAACTGACAAAAATTCAAGAAAAATGCCCATATCTATGCATATTTGTCACAATTTACTTCAATTGAAATCAAGGCTGAATACAATGTCAATTCCGCAATGTTTTTAATAATTTTTTTAAATAATTATTTATAATAAAATATGCAAATTTTTTCATCATTTATTAGTATTCATAAATACAACATTAGTATGTTATTTGACCACATTTTACACATGACACGAGATCATTAAAAAACATCAAATTCTTCATCTTTCTCCTTCTTGATTTTTCTCGAATAAACATAACATTGCGCGATATTTCTGGAATTCTTCGTTCCACATTAACAGGTATATGTGACAGAAAGAAACTATTAACTTAACCCAACTTTAACGGATGTCACGAATGTAAGCAGAGCATTCCAAATGTCGTTGTCTTTAATCAGGGGCATAATACCTTTTCTTGGGCCAAGGTCGTAATAATAATTTAATTTGGATAATCAAGCTTCAACATTAATATTGGGTATACTCCTTAATGGGACCTGACCTTTATTTAATTTTTTTTATTTAAGCGGAACTAATTTGATTCCAAATGAACGAATGTCGTGATTCCGTAATTTTAGGATATACGCATCTCTGAGTCAGATTTAGTAATACCTAGTACATTGGTCAAAATAATTAAGAAATTTGCCAATTTAATCAAAGATATTGAACCGTTTAAACGTCAAACAAAAAACGACGTTGCAGTTTTAAATTTAATGATAAAGTAGAAAATAGTAACATAACAAATACAAAATTTGCTAAAGGACATGCCACTGTTATATTAAAAACTAAAGATTATAAATCAAAAATAAATAAATGTAATGTTTTTCTTATTTATAACAACGGCAGGTATAAGTTTATACACACGGTATGTCTACTCACTAAATTTATTTATTCACTAATTTATATGAAATATACAGTATATTCACTTACACTAATTATTATTAACACTTTACTACTGTCTATTAACTTAGACTAAATTTATATAAATACTTGTTCACTGTTTATATCACGAGATCAAATTATAAAACTAACTCCGTTGGTAGGTAGTCTATCTTACATATTGAGTGGCTTTTATTATGGAAGCCTTCTTGATTGCGGATTCTTCCGAAAGTTGGTTGCCAACCCTTTTCCGGGATTGTGAACAAATCTTGTCTTTGTTCTGTAGGGACTCCGTATCTAGCTTTCCCGGTACCTCCGTATGCACCCATAAATTCTTCGAAGGCTGGGACAGACTTTTGCTGTACATAGCACACTTCCTCTTTGTCTCCTTTGAATGGCGCTAGTCGGTTTTGGTGAATTACTACGCGATAGATGACGTCGTTGATCTTCTTCTTTATTACGTACGAACCTTCCCATGATATCTGTAGTTTAGGAGAAAATCCTTCTCTCATTGTCAGGTTGTGTAACCATACTTTGTCCTCTTCTTTGAAACTGCCTTCTGTGGCCTGCGTATCGTACCGTTTTTTCATTCTGTCACTGACAACTTGATTCGTTCGAACTGATTCGTGCATATCGTCCATCCTTCTCAATGTGATCACGTAATCTTGTGCTAGATCTTCGCCAGGCCGACAGCCAAACTCCAGGTCACAAGGAAGCATAATTCATGGCCGATCGATCGCAAATAGGGAAATGTACTGCTCCCAATCTTTCTGGCGGCTGGAAACTACTTTGGAGAGGTATTTTCCAATGATCCTGTTTATTCTCTCGACCATTTCATCTGATTGTGGATGCAACGCTGTTGCCCTAGTCATCTTCACAAATTTCCTGGAATACCTGGCTCTCGAAATTTCTTTCTTAATCGCTGTGGACTTCCAAGGGCACCCTATATCGGCTGATAAATTCTTTCATCAGTACATTCGCGACAGTTGTGGCTTCTTGATTCGGGATCGCATAAATTTCCACCCATATTGTGAAGTAATCCATTACTAGTAGGATGTATTTACCACCATTTTCTGTCATTGGAAATGGTCCAGCGATGTCTAAAGCAATCATTCCGTAAGGGCTTCCAACATTATATTGTTTCAAAGGTGCCTTACTCTTGTGATGTGGTCCATTACTCGTAGCACAAGTCGTACATTTCTTACACCAGTTCTTCACATCATCGGAGCTGTTTATCTAATAAAACCTTTCACGGACTCGCTGAACGGTTTTCATCATTCCCAGATGACCTCTCGATGGAATGTCGTGTAACTTCTCCAGTATCTCAGCTACTCTCGTTCTCGGCATAACTAGCTGTCTCATCATCTCGGAACCATTATCGTTTTTAATGACTCTTTCCAACAGCCCTTCTTCCAGGACAAGAGAGTCCCACTGACCCCAATATGCCTTGAGTGTACGTGGAAATCTTGACAGGTCTTGCCAGGTAGGTCGCCGATTTTCTTTCTTCCATTGCCGAATCTTCTTAAGGTGAGGATCATTCTCCTGATCTTCCCTGATCCTGGTGGGGGAATATTCTTTGTTGACTACAGTAGTCCTTGAAACTGCAGCTTCCCTAAATTCCGCCTCGTTGCAGTGGGAGCAGTCTGTTGGGCACGGCCGTCTGGGCAGGGAGTCGTTATTTCGGTGACTCACACCAGCTCAATTTCCTGTACTCCTGATGTCGTTCAATCTAGCAATCTGGCCTTCAGGATTCTTCAACTGCAATAACCACTTGAGTGCTGCGGGATCAGTCCAGATTAAAAACTTCCTTCCATAGAGGTGCTGGTAAAAGTCTTCCACGGACTTCACTAACGCCAAAAGTTCTCTTTTTGTGACACAGTAGGTTTAGAGAGGACTTCACAGATATATTCCAGCACTCTTTCTTGCTCTCCATGGATCTGAGAGAGCACTCCTCCAATTTCTACGCTGCTTGCGTCAGTGTCAAGAATAAAGTCTTCATCTGGTAATGGATATCCCAATATCGGCACCGTGTTTAAATTACTCTTCAAGGTTTCAAAAGCCGTTGGACAGTCTTCTTCACACTGGAAAGCTCTTGTTTCTTCTGTGAGTCGAGTAAGGGGCTCGGCAATATCTCCAAACTTCCTTATAAATTTTCTATAGTATGTACAAAGACCAAGGAAACTCCTAATTTGATGTTTGTCGGTTGGTTGCGGTCATTGCTGATTGGTAGCAATTTTTTCTGGATCAAACGCCACTCTTTCATTGCTCACTATACGACCTAGGTAGTCGACTCGGTTTTGGAATTGCTGACATTTATTCGGGTTTAATATGAGCTGGGCAGCTTGGAGTCGTTTAAATACGTCTTCCAAATTCTTCAGGTGTTCGTCAAATGTCTTTCCCAGTACTACGATGTCGTACAAATTTTCTATGAGCGTCTCAAATGTCGCCTGAATGGCTTGACGTTGAATTGCCATGCCCACGAAGGATGATTTTTTTTTTCAAAAAAAATCACGATTAAAATTGAAAATCACACCACGATGTACAAAGATAAAAAGCAGAAGGCCCAGAACCTACTGGAATAAAGTACCTTTCACGCATCAGCGAAAACAAGTTTAACAATTGTGGTACTAACATTTCCTACTGGGTACATCTAGATGGCGTTTCGGTGAAAAATACCCAAAACGCAATAAAACAACTTAGAATATGGTACAGAGACTGTCATCTCAAATTTAAAATCCTAAAGGATATAATCAGCTACTTATAAACCTAAATTACGCTGAAATTTAGCGAATAAAAAGTAAATTATTGACAACAATAACTAACAAAAATTAAAAAGGGTCATTTGGCAACATGGCAAGGCAATTCGATGGAGAACGATACTCTTAAAGCTTTGAAAAATTATTTCATATTAATTAATATTAATAGAGATGCGAAAATTCGTAACGTTATTTTTGACCCGTTACAATTAGTGATAAGAAACAACAACTGGACGATTTCCTTGAAGAATTAGAAATTAGAAGACACTATGAAGTCTTCAATAATAAATTTAGGAAGTTGTAAAGATCAGCAGATATAGTTTTCCTGGTTTTCTATATCGGTGCACAGTTATACTGATCCTCAATGGGAAAAGACATCCAGGATATCTCCATAGGGCTAATAACATCTAATATTCAATATTTGTAATATTATATCTTCTTCTTCTTCTATGTATTCATATATAGTAAGTAAATCACAAGCCAACTATAATTGTTAAACATCAAATAGCCATCACATAAAATGTAACTTCTGTCGTTCTGACGATGATAGTAATTTCGAAACAATTGTAAATTTTTATAACCTTCACCATTTTTCCAATATATTGTGTAATTATTTATAAACAGTAAGTTTCATTTAAAAAAGTTATATACATACCTATTTATTTATCTCGTATCCTCGTATGACTAGCATTAGCTTTTAAACGAACATAACTATTTGAAATTCTATTAATATATATTACAGAAATTGCTTAGAACATAGTACACTACATTTAGTAGCATTCCAGGTACGTCTGTTTACAAACTGCATCCAAATCTTCCGACGTATAGGATCTTTGGATGATAAAAAAAATGTGTTTTATCTCTACTTTCATTTGTTTTTACTGTTTTTATCACGATAAAATATTGGACGTATATTCTTAAAGTACGGCACTGCGTATTGTTATCGTTTCCCTTATTAACCTGTGAAATGTTGTTCCTGTTGATTGCTTTTTATCAACGCCTTCCATGCTACTGCAACTACGTTAGCGCATGAGACTATTACCGTCTTTCTATAGTTCAGCTAAATATCGGCTAAAAACAAAGAAAAAAATCACTTAAACTCTTAACTGAAAATCGCAGCAGCTGTTCGATATAAGCGTCGAACCAATATGGCCGACTACATTTGCTTTTGACCACGTGATGACGTCCCCTTCGGATACTACCTCAATGGAAATATCCGACCAGATAGTTAGGAATAATGATAGAAAAGAAACCAATTTTGTATTTGGTACAGAAGGTTAATGTTATGTTTGTAAATAAACTGATAGTGCTGTGCTCACATTAAACATCCGCAACAAAATAATAAATTGGTTTATTTTCCACAATTCTTTCTTTCTGGTGTACTCAGCTGACCTCACTCGCTTAGTTAGGAATATACCAGTAGAAACCAACCTGAGACCTAGATGACCCGTGCGAAAACCTGTTTATAGTTTATTTAAGATAAAAAGACGATGATGTCATTTTCAGTTACTTTCCTGCTTATCAGAATAAATATTAATTTACCAACCGTGAATACAATTTATCCTTAACAGCCAGGGCAATTTACAGCTAACGGGTTGGCAAATATTCAAGACGTTGTCAAATCAACTGGTAAAATTCCCCAGTTTGTTTTGACGTTTATTGACATTCGATCATCGTCTAATATTTACAAGTTTTCTTGGTGCTTTTAAATTCATTGCTTCTTTAAGATTAAAAAAAAACAGTTATTTCCGTAACTAATTATTTAGGCAATTCTGCAGCGTGTGGTTAATAAAACGCCGAAGCAGCTGAACAGAAAATGTCAAGAGATGCTAACATCTTTGTTGAGCTATTTTGAACGAGAATGCCGAAATTGGGGCCCGCTTCTTCCGCTTACTTCTGTAAGAGACGTAAGTAATAGTATTCGCTATTTGTATTCATCATTATTAATATTATTGTTACATATTTAAATGTAAATGATTCAATGTCTTTAATGTAAGGTTAGGTTAATTAAACTTGATAATATAATATTCTCTCATAAATTGAAGTAATTATATTGTAGAGAGTTGCAGAAGCTTTACAACTTAGCGTTACCACTAATAACCGTATTGCCGCCAAGCATAGTAGAGGTGAACAGCCTAAAAGCCCACCTAAGAAGAGACAACGCATAAAACCTATTATTGAAATTGATAACTGTGATCAAAATGTTTTCCCAGTATATTGAATTTACTGTTATATTTTATTCACAATTAACTAACACAATATTTTTTTCAGAGGAACACATAACCTTGAAAACTTTAATTCACAAACTCCAGGAGCGTGAACTCTTTAATGGTTGTTTAACATCACTCTGTAAGATAGTGAAAAATATTGGATTCAAATACCAAAAAGATGAACCTCGTCGTGGTTTAATGGAGTTGCCACATATTGCATTAAAACGTGTACATTTTCTACATGAATATGTCAAGATAAAAAGGGAAGGTTTATATCAATTTGTGTTTTTGGATGAGACCTGGATATTTAAAGACGGTACTGTTCGACGTTCTTGGCAAGATTCTAATCATAGAAGCCTGAAAATAACCAAAATTGGTGGTCCAAGGTAATTGAATAATAAAATTTAGCAATTAATTCATGATGTCCAACATTTCTGCCATTTTAACACCTTTTCAAATATTCACTAGTCATAATTAACTGTATATAATTATTATTAGTTGTTTTGAGCTATGCAGTCTATCTAGGAAACCTAATAGTAATTTGTTATTTCCTTATTGTAGGTATATAATATTGCATGCTGGTTTCTCTTCTGGATTTATTCCTGGAGCAGGGCTGGTTTTTTCTTCCAACAAAAAGATGGTGATTACCACGGTGAAATGAACCGAGAAATTTTTTTGCATTGGTTTGAATACCAGTTTTTAGTGAACTTGGAAGAACCTGCCGCAATTGTAATGGATAATGCAAGTTATCACAGTACAGTTATCAATAAAGTACCAGCAACAGCTACCAAAATGGCTGATATAGAGACCTGGTTGATACAAAATGATATTCCTTTTGATAATACTCTCGTCAAAACCCAATTATTGAATTTAGTACAACGGTACGTGGATATAAATATTTTTCAATATATTATGGTAATACTTAGATAACTTATTTTGTTCAAATATATGCATTTTTGTAGGAATAAACCACCATCAGTATATGAAGCTGACATATTATTGAAAAATATGGTCACAAAGTGCTTCGACTTCCCATTTACCACTGTATGTTCAACCCAATTGAACATATTTGGGGCATAGTTAAAAAAATTTATGGAGATCATGTGGGAACTGATGGTTCTTCAACAGAACAAGCAATAGGTATATGGAAAAAGTCTTTAGAAAAAGTGACTCCTGATATTTGGTCAAAGACAGTAGAGCACACTGAAAAAATTATCCAAGATGGGTGGGATAGAGAAGTATTATTTGATAGACAGGATGTGCCTCCACTTATTATTAATTTTGACAGTGACGATGAAGATAGTGATGATTTTGTATTGTTTTATTTTTTGTATCCTTTTATCCAATTTGCTTTATTTCCACCTTTCCATAATCACTAATAACGATTATTGAATTAATTAGGTACAGTTATTTTATGGTACACAAATCAAAACAACGACCACAGTATATTTGCATAAGTAATACTGATAAAATGGGAGATTTTTTATTTTTATATCTTATAACAAAATTTTATTTTGTGTATTCATAATTTTCTTTTCCATTCTATTCTTATTATAATAAATGTAATAGATATTGTATAAAGAAACAATATTTAAATTTGCATGAAGATGGTTACAGCTTGTATTGATTTCTTTTAGCGTAAACCCTTGCAGTGCTCTTGAAGATGGTTCTATAGAGCATAGAATAAGGTATAAGGACCTACAGTTCGTCATCTAACCCTCTTCTATGTAAAATAATTAAATGTTAATTCGAATATAGAATTATTGGTTAATGTTTCTTGTATATTATCCATAGTTTTTCATGAATAAATATTTATAATAAATAATTCAAGCCTATCATACAAGCTTTTTATTTTTAAATAAATATTTTTCACTTACGCCCTACGAGGCACGGAACATTGAAAAAGAAGAATTGTCAATCTAACATCAGATTGACTTTTCTTGTTTTCGTTAAGTGAAGGAAAAAATTGTCGTTTAGCAATTTCGACAGTGGGGACCAATATTTTTTAGGAATGAATCACGATTTCTTTTAATTCGTTGTGATGGTTGAGTATGCCCACATGAACGCTTTCTGCAGACAAGTATTTGAAAAACATATCAATTTCGCTTTTATTGTAAGAAAAATACGTTTTTCTAAACTGGAGAATCCTGTTTAATTAGATCAATTCAATTTTTGATTACTGTCATTATGCGTATTCAAACGCGCCGGTTTTTTAATGTCTGTATTCACTATGTAAAGTATCACTATTTTTAATAATAATTTTTTTCTGGTACCCCTTAAGATCTGCAATTACTTTATTTAATGACAAACAAACCTACTTTTAACTGCTACTTATTATGTATGCGATAAATAAAGAACCGGTTTCGTTTCAACTAGATAGAATGATGCAATACACAGGGTCATTACTAGTGAGCTTCGAAAATAATAAGTGAGTTATATTCCACTGGTCCTACAAGCTAGTTTTACGGCGAGTGGGTTCTATTCATGGTAAAGTAGTTACTGTCAAGAGTAGACATTTGACATAAGTAAAATATGTTCAATATTTTCGTATTCGTTTTCATCGAAAATTTAACAGCATAGGATCATTCTGTATTAAGTATTGCATTTTAGTGTCACCCATGTATATTTATGTAAACTTCGTTACATTGATATTTCTACTACGTTATAACTAGATGACTTTAATGTGAAGGGCGTTTCACTGAATGCTTTTTAATTGTCTAGACTGTTGAAATGCTTCGTTAATACACATATATTCATAATTTTGCATCACCATGTTTTGAATTGAAATAATATGTCTGCATAAATAATCTTTTGTTGGCTTATTCGAAAACTATTTTTAAAAACATTATTTTTACGATATAATCAAAATTACAATACTTGCTAATAATGAACCGACAATGCTAAGAATAAACTGATTTTAAACAACGACTTTTAACAACTAACTACCAAACTTAACAACAACTTGAATAATAATGAATAATTATATATATATATATATATATATATAACAAAGGAGATGTAGGAATATCGCGTGATATGTTAACAACAACAACAAAGAGATTCATGGGTAATTCACGCAAAGTAAAGGGCTACTGAAATAGAGTGGTAACCGTGGACATGCATGTTTCTGGCTCATTTTGCCTCATCAGCACGGCATAACCAAATAATGATGTGAAATTTGGGAGCAAAGATGTTAATCGAAACATGGGAAAACACAAAATAACGGATTTCAGCAGGGAAACCAAACGCTCATTTGTGTCTTCAATTGGAAGATCCCGAGTTTTCAGGACATCAACCAACATCGACACGGAGGCGCATATAGCCCCCCCGCCATGAACCTTCCGACCCATAGTAAATAACAAAGGAGATGTAGGAATATCGCGTGATATGTTAACAACAACAACAAAGAGATTCATGGGTAATTCACGCAAAGTAAAGGGCTACTGAAATAGAGTGGTAACCGTGGACATGCATGTTTCTGGCTCATTTTGCCTCATCAGCACGGCATAACCAAATAATGATGTGAAATTTGGGAGCAAAGATGTTAATCGAAACATGGGAAAACACAAAATAACGGATTTCAGCAGGGAAACCAAACTTGATGTCCTGAAAACTCGGGATCTTCCAATTGAAGACACAAATGAGCGTTTGGTTTCCCTGCTGAAATCCGTTATTTTGTGTTTTCCCATGTTTCGATTAACATCTTTGCTCCCAAATTTCACATCATTATTTGGTTATGCCGTGCTGATGAGGCAAAATGAGCCAGAAACATGCATGTCCACGGTTACCACTCTATTTCAGTAGCCCTTTACTTTGCGTGAATTACCCATGAATCTCTTTGTTGTTGTTGTTAACATATCACGCGATATTCCTACATCTCCTTTGTTATTTACTATGGGTCGGAAGGTTCATGGCGGGGGGGCTATATGCGCCTCCGTGTCGATGTTGGTTGATGTCCTGAAAACTCGGGATCTTCCAATTGAAGACACAAATGAGCGTTTGGTTTCCCTGCTGAAATCCGTTATTTTGTGTTTTCCCATGTTTCGATTAACATCTTTGCTCCCAAATTTCACATCATTATTTGGTTATGCCGTGCTGATGAGGCAAAATGAGCCAGAAACATGCATGTCCACGGTTACCACTCTATTTCAGTAGCCCTTTACTTTGCGTGAATTACCCATGAATCTCTTTGTTGTTATATATATATATATATATATATATAAATATATATATATATATAATATGTACCTATGATATCGTTTGTTTAATGTAAATATAGAGATGCTAAAATAATATTCAAAACACTCAACAACAATAATTCACACATAACTTGTATATCACACCATAAAAATCATCTTTAAACAATATAATAATTTGTAAATTTGGCATATACGTCATTAAAAGTATCTAAACCCCTAAAAGAATAAATAAATGTATTTATATTATTATAGTACATCATGTTTAATACGAATTAGTAGCAAATTCATTATTTTTGATGTTTACTATTATAATGACACTGAGAACTGTCAACAAGATTGGAATGTCAAAATAATTTCAAAACATGAAACATCAGCGACAGATTTCGTTGTGCGCGACAGGATTCATTGTCATAGAACTATATAATTTTGACAAGCGTATAAAGCGAGGATGTAAAATAACATATAAAGGAATTCTGTAAATAGAAATTTCAGTCCGCGTTTATAATGAACACTAATTGTGGAAGAATTCTAATATAATTGGAAAAGGATTGCATATGTATTTCAGAGTAATCAGACTGTAGATTTGTTTCATTTAGAATGGAATAGTTTTATACAATCAGAGGTTTTTTTTATAAGTAGGGATATTTTTGGAAAAGTAGAGTTTTAAATAGATAAATTAAATTATTTTGGAAATAAACAAAGCAAAGCGAGAGCCTGTCTGGACCACATATTTTTAAAATATAATTCTGACATTATTGAAAATATCTACCCAGCAGTAATTTTGACAAATATCACCGATCACTTCTCCATAGCTGTAAAAATGGTTAACTTGAGAAATGAACATGAAAGTAATGATAGCAATGTGACCCAAAATTATCTGAACGAAAGAAAATTGTTAGATATAATCAGCACTGAAAGATGGTTAACTGTTTATGGAGAAAGGGAAGTAATTTTGCTACTGATAACTTCATTAAAACCCTGAATGAAATCATAAAAAAATCTACTTATTCCAAAAAAAATAAAACTTTCAAAAAGAAGAAGCCATGGATCACCAACGGCCTTATAACTTCTATTGATAAAAGAGACAAATTACACCAACTCTCCATAAGAGATCCCTTCGATTTGGGGAAGAAAGCTGCTTATGATAATTACAAAAATAAACTTACTGCATTATTAAAAAAAACCAAACACGAATACCTCAAAAGAAAGATTTATGAAAACAAAGCATCTACATCAAATCTGTGGAAAGTCATTAGGGAGTTCTGCAATAAACCGAATACAAACAAGACAATAAAAAAAATTAAATCTGATGATGGTGTTGATATAACTGACAAACTACAGATTGCAAAATACTTCAATCAATATTTCTCTAGTATTGGTGAAAAAATGGCTAATGCTATACCTCAAAGTCCAGAAATCAAAATCAAAACGAAACGAATTTGTGCCTCAATATTTCTGAAGCAAACAGACCACACAGAAATAGAAGAACTTATTAGGGAATTGAAGAATAAAAAAGCTAGTGGCCTCGATGGTATATCAAACGAAATCCTTAAAATAACTAGTAATTTTGTGTGTAAACCGATATCGTATATTATTAACTTAGCTTTAGAAAATGGGAAAGTCCCAAATCACTTTAAAAAGGCAGTAATAAAACCAATTCACAAATCAGGTGACAGGCATCTTGTAAGCAACTATAGACCTATATCTTTGATTTCTTCAGTGTCTAAATTGTTTGAAAGAGCAGTGAAAAACCGCTTGGTTAGTTTTATTAACAAGAATAAAATAATCTCTTCTCACCAATTCGGGTTTCAGGAGGGAAAATCTACTCAGGATGCTATCGCTAGATTAACATCCATCGTTTATTCAGCTATTGATCACAAAAAATCTTGTTTGGGAGTGTTTGTTGATCTGGCGAAAGCTTTTGACACGGTAAATCATGGTATATTGCTTGATAAATTGGAACGTCTTGGAATTCGCGGTGTTGCACTGGACTTTTTCGAAAGTTATCTCAAGGACCGCAAACAAGTTGTAAAAATAGATAATATGTGTAGCCAAGAAGAGTGGGCCGATACTATTTATAATTCACTTGAACGATTTGCTACAGTTGGACTCAACTGGAGTAATCTTGTCATTTGCAGATGACACAGCTATTATTTACGAAGGGCAAAACTGGTCAGAAATCCAAAAAAAGGCTTCTGATGATATGCAGAATATCCTCAAGTGGTTTGAGTCGAACAAATTGACTGTTAATGCCACTAAAACTAAAATAATACCATTTACTTCATATAGACCATTTTTGCCGGATTATAATACTATCTCTGTAGGAAGTCGTACTCTTGAGCTCGTACACGCGGTCAAATATCTGGGCATACATATTGACTCCTTTTTGAAATGGGACGTTCATGCTCGCAACATCACCAATAAGCTCAGAGGCCTAATCTACAGATTCAAACAACTAGTGGAATTTTTATCTCATGAACAACTGAAAACAATATACTCCGCATTTGTTGAATTCATATTACTATATGGTATCATTGGTTGGGTAGGAATTAGGAATAATTATCTAAACGCGATCAACACCGTTCAGAAACTCATTCTTAAAATTATTCTAAAAAAACCTCGCAGATTCTCCTCCAATCAAGTATATATTGATTCAAAGGTATTGGACATTCGGCAACTTTTTTGCTTCAAAACCCTTTGTTTCTTGTACTCAAACAGGCTTTATACATATAATGTACCACATACATACGGAACGAGACAGAATACTCAATCCGCTATATATGCCCCTGTTACATATAAAGCACTTGGCCAGAGAAGCTTCTGCTTTATTGGATCAAAATTATGGAACAATTTACCCCACACTTTGAAGAAATATAATTCAGTTTGTCTTTTCAAAAAAAAATTAAAGGAATGGATATTCTCAAAGGGCAGAAAGTATTTCGATAATGTAATTGATCCGTTTTTAGTTATTTAAATGTTGTTTGTTGTTTTTGTACCATGTGTTTGTATGTGTGTGTATGAGTGTATATTCTTAGTTTTATAAAAATGTTAATTGTCCTGAATAGATGTCGTGCACCTGTAAAGTTGTTAGTTATTAGTGTTATAATTACATTATATGATACATGTAAATACTGGTTGTTACTGTTACGTTTTTTTTTCCAAGTTTCAACATTTGTCAGATTCATTTAAGATATATGTTCTGTAAAGAATTAATACCCGAAGACAAGTTCTTTGGTGAACTTAGTCGGGTACCCCACTACTCTTGTTTATTTAATGTACATCACTTCTGTTCATGAACACTATACTTCAGATTATTTTTTTTATAGTTATTATGTAATGTTTAGATTATTATTCGATGATATGTGTTTTTGTTTTTTTTGTATGTAAACATGTATATGTATATGTATTTATAAATAAACATTCATTCATTCATTCATTAAATATCATCAAATAGTTAAGAAAAATATGAAATTAAATGAAAACCTCTGATTTCTAAATTATTGTTAAAAAAATCTAGTGAGATGATGAGTTTTGTCCATGGCAACGGACAGGAGAAATGAGGGTTGTTTTATTTTGGAAAATGAAAAGGGATGATATATGATATTTTGGAGAGAGGACGTAGTAAAATAAAATTCTCATAAAACTCAAGAAAAGTAACAGAAAAAAGTTAAATAAAGTTGAAGAAGTATGTTGAGAAGATTTAGAAGCTAATTGAAACGTTAAACGGGACACGGTGAAGAATTTCAAGACTTACCTGGAGAAGTTTTGTCAAGCTGGAGTTCAGGTTGAGTGAATGCAGTTGATATATTAATATGAGAGGTGGTGATATTGGATATTGGTGATCGTCGGTGCCAGAAGACATCATTGTTAGTGAAAGGTTAGTGTTAACCAATTTGAAATTTCAAATTTTGGCCATTTCAAACAATATAAATTTGCGCTAAGGTACCTATTTGTTGAATTATTAGATTTTAGTTGTTTGTTCCAATATTTTGATTTTAAATTTGTGTATATTAATACATGTATTTCTTTTCCAATTTCCAACGTAGTTTTGACAATATATAATTATAGTGTTCATTTTTGTTTCTATACCCTCTATTAAAAACAGGAATATAAACAATAACATAGGCGTCTCAACATAAATTTATACAAGGTATAATTTTATTTTGAATAATAGACAAAAACAAATAATTCTTTATTAAAATATATAAAACAAAATAATAAATCATATAAAAAAAACTTTAGACCTGAACTCAAAGAGATTAAGGAGTAGTCATGCCCAACTATGATACATTTACCCTGAGCTAGCCGAACAACATTTTTTATGAATCTATACAAAACAATAAAAAAATTCCTGTTTTAGATAATATAATATATATATATATATATATATATATATAAATATATATATATATATATATATATATATATATATATATATATATATCATCATCATCATCATCATCATCATCATCATCATCATCATCATCATCATCATCATCATCATCATCATCATCATCATCATCATCATCATCATCATCATCATCATCATCATCATCATCATCATCATCATCATCATCATCATCATCATCATCATCATCATCATCATCATCATCATCATCATCATCATCATCATCATCATCATCATCATCATCATCATCATCATCATCATCATCATCATCATCATCATCATCATCATCATCATCATCATCATCATCATCATCATCATCATCATCATCATCATCATCATCATCATCATCATCATCATCATCATCATCATCATCATCATCATCATCATCATCATCATCATCATCATCATCATCATCATCATCATCATCATCATCATCATCATCATCATCATCATCATCATCATCATCATCATCATCATCATCATCATCATCATCATCATCATCATCATCATCATCATCATCATCATCATCATCATCATCATCATCATCATCATCATCATCATCATCATCATCATCATCATCATCATCATCATCATCATCATCATCATCATCATCATCATCATCATCATCATCATCATCATCATCATCATCATCATCATCATCATCATCATCATCATCATCATCATCATCATCATCATCATCATCATCATCATCATCATCATCATAAACATATATTAAGTCAATCACAAGTTAGGTCACTTCTTGGTCTAGCCAAAAATAACTACTAAACATCAGGTAGGCATCAAATGAAATGTAACTTCTGTCATTCTGACGATGATATTGATTTATCGAAACAATTACCAATTTCTTAGAATTTTCAATAACTTTTATTATATTGTGGAATTAACTAGAAACCGTGAGTTTCATTTAAAACACTAATAAAAACAATTGTTGACCTACACAGGAAAAGAATTTATACAAACAATTTTACACAACCGACAAGGTCGATGGCAAAACACACGATGTTTTGTTTATCAAAAATATAGACAAACCTTGCAACTTAGTATAAAGAAATTGAAAATTAACCTTCAATTACGAAAATAAAAAACATGAGACAAGGGCAAAAATCCCAAAAACTTCTGAAATAAATAGCAGAAAATTTGGTAACGGAGGCAGTGAGGTAGTAACCCTCATAGATTTCTCAGGTACTGTAAGGCCTGACACTTCGACGGCCATACGTCAACAGTGATATCATCATCATCATCATCATCATCATCATCATCATCATCATCATCATCATCATCATCATCATCATCATCATCATCATCATCATCATCATCATCATCATCATCATCATCATCATCATCATCATCATCATCATCATCATCATCATCATCATCATCATCATCATCATCATCATCATCATCATCATCATCATCATCATCATCATCATCATCATCATCATCATCATCATCATCATCATCATCATCATCATATGCAGCTCATTCAACCATTTTCCAGTTATGGTGTAGCCTCCGTTTACATATTTATATATTATATTTCCATTTGGGCCCATTGTTGTCATTTGCTAGCTATGCGGCCCCAAGTTGATCCTGCGAGTTTCTTAATATCGTAGTCCCATCTTAAGTTGGGGCGTCTTCTTGGTCTTTTCAGGCCTCGGGGATACCATTGAGTTATCTTTGTGGTCCATCTATCGTCTGTCCTTCTAGCGAGATGCCCCGCCCATTGCCACTTTAGGGATCTTTTTCTATTAATGACGTCTATCACTTGGGTTTCTGTCTGATCCATTCAACCCTTTTTCTATCTCTCCTTGTTATTCCAAGCATGCATCGTTCCATAGACCTCTGTGTTACCTGGAGTTTTCTAATGATATCAGTTTTGAGGGTCCAGGTTTCACATCCGTAGGTTAGTACTGGTAGTACGCACTGATCGAACGCTTTCCTTTTCAAACGGAGTGACATTCTAGACTTGAAGATGATAGAGTTCTGTCCAAATGTTTTCCAAGGAAATTTGGCCCTTCCATTTATTTCTGGAAGTAGAGAGCCTGATATGTGTATTAGTTGACCCAGGTATATGTATTTCTCTATTATTTACAGGGCAGTTTCATTAATTATTTAATTAAATAATAAAATGGTAATTAATAATTAAGTATATATATATATATATATATATATATATATAAAGTTATTTACAGTAACATAATATTCTTATTTATTTATAGAATTTTCTCGTTCTATAACTCCTCCTTCCCTAATATCGAAAAATAATGGAGTGGTTTTTCGATTTTGAGTTTGTTTCTTAATCCTCTTTTTGCTCTTATATCAGGGAAAATATTTTCTTAATTTTTATTCAATGTATTGATTAAACTTTTCGTTCTTTTCATTATTTGCTCAGCTAAATTATGGTTTGTCGCATAAGGTTCTACTAAACTATTTCTTAACTTGAAATATTGTTTAACTGTTTCTATTTGCTTACTTATTTCTCTTGAATTTATATAATACATGGAAGCATTTTCAGTATGAATAAGCTTATATAATCCTAGATTAATTGGTAGTACTAAATTATTGAATTTAGTAACTTACATGTCTTCGGTTCTACATTCGGTATGAAGAACCAGGAACAGGGCTATTAATATCATCAGTTTCGTTTTGCTGTAACAATTTGTTAGAATTAGTTTTAGGTTTTCTAATTTCATTTTTGTGATAAATTCCTTTATTAGTTTCTAAAATTATGTCTGAGTTTTTAACAATTTCATCTTCCTTATATTTTGGTAATTTTTTACCTCTGAATTTTGTTTGTATATATGCTGTTTCTTGGTTTGTATAGGATGGGGATCAATTCCGTCTTCATTTCTTTTATTATTCATTTTTTTTGACTTGAGTGTTTTTGTCTAGAATTTTTTCGGAGAATTCTTCATGGTTTTGTATATAATGAGACAGTACAAAATGATCATTCAGATCAAGAGGATCAGGGTTATTAATATGTCCTTCGGTTATTTCAAACGATGTGAACTGAGTGACGGAATGAACGGAATTAGTATATGACAGAATTGAATATTTTATAAGTTGATCAGGAGTCAAATCTTTATTGGTTTCTCTGAAATAACGAAAATGTTCAATATGAATGAAATCGTTCAACAGTGGAATTGGAGTTATTATTTTTAGCTGTAGTATAATGTAATTCAATTTGATGTAATTTACAAAAATCTTTTAAATCATTATTTTTGAACTCTGAGTCGCAATCGGCTGTAATTTTGTATGGGAGTCCAAGATGTGCCATATAGTTTAGTAAACCATCGACAATAGAAATGCCTATTATATTTGAAATTGGATATGCCTGTCCATAACATGAAAATGCATCAATTACCGTTAAATAAGGATGATTAGATATTTTAAAAACATCAATGTGTATTTGATAAAAAGGTTAAGATGCTGTAGCGGTTAAGTTGAATTTGATTACTGGGGGATTTCTATCATATCTATTTTTCTGGCACATTTCGCAATTATTTACAAAATTTACTATGTCAGGAGACATTTTTGGCCAAAAGTATCTTTCGCTAAGTGATTTTTTAAGTTCAATAATTCTTCTGTGTCCTTTCTTATACACATGATAATATTCTAATTTTTGTTTCTGTTCATCCAATGTTAAAACAACAGTTACTATTTTTGTACAATGTACGAATTTAATGAAGCATTTTTGAGATATTTTTGAACAGTTACAACAAATTGTTCGGGTTTGAGGGGTTCTCTAAAATAGAGAACATATAATTGTTTAGGATCAATAAGTTATATCTTGCTTTAAATTTGTTTATGATAAAGTTACAAATAAACGTGTGTTCAAAGTTCTATTTGTAAAGGGTATCTCTAGAATCGGATTTTGTGATGTGTGAACTGTTTCTAAATCAGTATCGTTTTTAGTATCGTTTTGTCCAAAATCATTTGGTTTTCTTATTTGAATGTCTGATATTATATTAATTTTCGTATTATTATTTTCCTTCCGTTCATTTCCTAGAATATTTTTTAAGTCGTCTAAGTATGATAAATCTGGTAACAAATCTGTTTTTGTTTGCTCATTAGGTGCTGGTGAATAATCAATTTCTTTTTGAATTATCGAATTAAGATCATCAATTTACATTTTGACAAAATGGATAGAATTTTAAATCAAAAATTGAATGTTTCATATTATTACTTCGAAAACTATTATGATATTATATATTCCTATATCTAATTATATTATTGTTTTTAATAACTTAAATAATAATGAATAAAATCATTAAACGAAAGAATTGAATATTCTGTATTGTTTCTTTTAAAAGTATTATCATATGTATATATTTCTATGTCTAATTATCGTATTATTTTTTAATAACAAGTTCTTATGTTATGAACTAAATAATAATTATTTTAATTTTCATTCTTATTATAATATTAAATCTTATATCTATTTTAATGTTTGAAAATTATTATTATGATATTAATTACTATTACTCATCTAATTACATATGTACATAGAATTTTCATATGTTTTATACCATTTTATGACTTCTTGTATTGAGTACCACCTTATAGCAAAGTGTTCCCAATTTTTTCTGACAAAGTCTTACAGTTCTTAAATATCTGCTCTTATTTTATCATCATGATTTTGAATTTTCTTGTTTACTTGTATCTCTATCTCCGTATTTCTGTCAACAATTTTCTTACTTCTATTCTTTTTCATATTTCCACTTATTTTCTTGGAACTGTCTTCTATTTTCTTATTTCTATAAACTTTTTTCGTATTTCTATTCTTCTTCATATTTTCATTTATTTTCTCGTCACCTTCTTCTATTTTCTTATTTCCATTCCATTCATCCATTTCATTATTTATAATTTGATTGTTTTCTTCTGTCTTCTTGTTGAAGTTTTCATTTTTCGTATCATTTCCGTTCACTTGACTTACTTCTTCTTCTATAATTTGTATATTTTTATTTTTCCTTGAATTTCTTATTATTTTTAAATTAGTGTCATTCAATATAATATTTTTATTTAGTAATTTCATTCGAATATTAGATGTATAATTGTTATTAATATCATTTTCATTATTTTCAGTTATATTATTTTCCATAACATTTTCAATATGGAATAAATTTGATAAATCAGGCACTAAATCTATTTCATTATTTTCAATTTCGTTATTTTCCTTAGTATTTTCAATCTTAAATAAATCTGACAAATCAGGTATTATAACCATTTGCATTATAATTTGGTTATACATTTGATAAAGAATCAATCGCAGGTTTAACTTTAATTAACTTTTTTCTATTTATTTTATTGTCTGGAAAATATTTAAATTTTGGGTTTTTTTATTTCTATGTATTCTAGCGGTTTATTTGAAATAATTTTAGTTTCTGCTACCTCGGATTTCTTTTCTGAGGAGCCTGATTTTGTTCTTGATCATCATTTTCTTCGGCAAAAATGAAAGTTTCAAAATCCTCTAATGGATTAACTGTTTCTTTAGTATCTTCTGTTTCATCATAATCGATGTTGTACAATTCTTCTGATATGAAATTTGATATTTGACTATTATTTTGGAAGTAATTATTATTAGTATTTCTGAATCTATCAATATTTTTATTATTGTTACCAGTATTATTATTATCATTATTTGGAGAATCCGTAAAGTTTCTCGACGTTGTTGACATAGGTTCCAATCTAGGTAAAATATGTACAGGTATTTGGTGTGGCCTGAAAACAATTCGTTTTGGACCAGATACTTTTGCATTAGTCGGATAATGTCGAGGTTGTTGTGGTTGTGGTTTTATATTAATTGGTTGGCTTGGAACATTTTGTCGTTGTTGAAAATGATGGTTATATTGGTTATAATTATTTCTAAAATGATTTGGATAATTATCATTCTGGTTTTGGTTATTATTATTATAATTATATGAATTATTATTTGGTGATTTATAGCTATTGGAATTTTTGTAGGATTTCGGCTTATTCAAATGACCGTATAACTATTCAAAATTCTCAAATTCTTTGACATAAGCCATTGCATCCTCTAAAGAGAAATACCACCATATCAATACCAGCATTCCAGAGAGATGTAATATTGGCTTTGAGAATTCAAATATCTGTTGTTACGTTACGAAGACGAATACTTGAGACAGGTTTGAAATACCGGCTACCAATAGGATTCCCCGACTAGAACTTGAGCCCCAAATTTACCCACTCCAATGGGCTCGAGAACATATAAATCTACCAACGGAATTCTGGAGCTTCTTACTTTTATCAGAAGAAACGAAAATTGGATTAGTTAGTGATAGTTGTCGAATATGAGTATGGAGGGAGCCAACGAGAGCTACACAGGTTGCTCATGCTCGTCTCGTGCCGCCCTTCTCAAGAGGAAATGCCATGTTATGAGCTGGTATCATGTCTGATGGTAGAATAGAACTATTGAATATTGAAGGCACAGCTACATCAGAGATATAACTCACCCTTAATTGAGGCTATGGCGAGCAGCTGTTGGGAAAACATTCACTTTTTTAGACGTAATGCCCTCGATCTTCACCGTGATAGTATGATTGTTATTGTTACTAAAATTGTTGTCTACCAGGCGTGAGTTTTCAATGTTACTACGTATATGGATTACGCGTCCTTATATGTGGTGTTAGGTAGCACAAAGAATTTCGTATCCTAGCAGTTTGCTCCTGGTTTTGAGATCTGTTTAATTTCCTACATGCGATTTATGAATGATAGCTACGTCAACCTTCTGTTCTCGTAAAATCTTTGACAAAACTTCGCGTTTTGCTTTGCTTAGTCCTTCCAAATTAAGTTGGCAAATTCGGAGACTCGGTCTGATATTTTTTGTCATACAGTTCTGAAAAGAACTCATTTGTTTCGTTTTTATTTCCATGTGCATCTGGCACATGGAAGTTCTTCTACGGACGCGAGCTAGGCTGCACCTGTATGAAACTAATTTATTTAATTTTCATTTCAGTATTACCAACTGGAACAATAAGGCTCGACTTTTTTATAAATAATTTTTGAGTTTTGTTTCACCATTATAAGCTGAATAAACGGATTTATCCATTTTGGGTGCAATTTTACACTGTATGCGACCACTGCGATTTTGGGGAGTTCATTTTTGCGGTTCTCAAATTTGTGCAAGCTACTTTTGATTTATTTTTGGTAAATTTATGGAATAATCCGTATTGCAACGGGATTTGATTTGTACAAAATCATGAGAATATAGTGGGCCTTAGTTCTTGGAGGATTTGGAATCCTCTGCATCAACCGGAAGGAATTTGATTTCATGAGAACTCGACGCGGGATCATTTTAACATCAAACCAAACGACTGCCATTTTTCAGCGTGGTCAATTAGTTGAACCCTCATTATGTAGGGGTAAGCTGAAATTCTATCACTTTCTGATATAGAAATGTTGATAGTTTATTTCCTATTTTTGATGCATGTTTTCTACAGTCAAGGTTAATGCTTTTAGGGTTTTCTTATGGAATAGTTATTGGATAGTCCGATTAATTGCGTTGGTTCGTTGGCTTTATTTGTTATAATAGTCACCTACTTCATGTACGATTCTGGTAGAGACAATTAGGACTAGCTACAAGAATTTGGTGGACTGTATGAAACTTGGATGTTGTCACTACATACCTAGCAAATTGGTTTCATTAGAACTCATACCAATACCATAGCAGCTAAGTACTCTAGTTAATGCTACTTGTGATCTCACTACTTAGACTTTAGTTCACCATATATTAGACATTTGGTTTTGTGGACTTAGGTTGCCTGGAACCAACTTTAGTTCATAGCTATTGCGTCCGATCTTGATAATAAAACCCGGACTCCACTGTTTACTTAGGATGAAAATCAAACTAAACATTTACATTTTGTAATATTGTATTTCTAATTTTAGTAAAACAAAATAGATATTATTTTATTTTATTAGTGTTCTTAGGTACCAAAAGAGAAGGTGTCGTGAAAAAGTGGCTATAAACATTGTATATTGCTAAATGAGATAATGAATATTAATTAACATATCAAATATAATTACTCTATTTCTAGCTGCGTCTATAAAAATAAATTTTACGTTGTGAACCTTATCACAGAATTAATTGTAATACACACCATTCTTATCGCATTTTCCAAAATTAGTAAAATTCGGTGGCGTTCTGAATTGAACAGTGACTTAAATAAACCGAAAGAATTTACACCCACTCCTAAGAGAAGAACATATCGCTTTTCAAAAAATTTAATTTATTAGGTTGGGCATTCTAAAGACTTTGGTCTTTTATTAAAAAACACACTTAAAGGTAGGTTTATTGTTACAGCAAAGGCAGATGACCACATAGCGTAATCTCACTAAATATACAGAATATTAAAGCTTCCTGTATGTTTTATCAGAAAATTATTAACCCAACAAAAATTGTGTCGGTGAGTGTAAACAATGGTGAATACTGATGAGTGTACTCAAAATAATTATTTGAAAAATTTATTACAGTTTCCCTGTAATCCGCTTAGGTAATGTTATCAATTTAGTTAACTTGGGAATTTACACGTTATGGGCCCTGAAATTTGTCTGGAATGTTGAATGGTATTTCAAACATTCGAATATCTGACGGTCAATAATTCCTAATGAAGAGCATTATTGACCCGCTTTGCAAGGAAACTAATCCATTTGTACGATAATTTTAGCAATTATGTATGCTCAACTGGAGTTACTGTGGCTTCCGCGCTAATAGTTCATCACACATACAGTGTGTACGAAAAGTAGTGTAACTTTCATTTATGAAAAGTTTGTTGGTGCTGAGCAAATATATAGAATTAACGAACTATTTGCTCTAACTGTTTTAAATGGAACAAACTGTTTCTAAATAATTTCACAATATAATCAAAAAATGGTAGACATTCTATAAAATTGGCAATTGTTTCGATGTTAAATATCATCGTCAGAAGGACAGACGTTTATTTCATGTGATGCCTACCTGATGATTAATAATTATATATAATATATATATATATATATATATATATATATATATATATATATATATATATAACAAAGACAGAATTAGCGGGCATAGCACGCAAAAGAGGTTACAGAGAATGAGTGGTAACCGTAGACATGCATGTTTCTGGCTCATTAGCCTTCATCGGTACGGTATATATATATATATATATATATATATATATATAGCAGTAAGTAAAACTCAAAATCAAAACTACAGCATAAGTTACTAAAAAGTGAAGAAGGGCAACTAGTTTCGGCTCACTGAGCCATCATCAGGCCTGTAGAAGGTATCAAGATAGAAAAATAGGAATTCACAACATGTCGAATTACCTTAATGTATATGAATCCCTATGTGAAAAATTGAAAGAGAAAGCCGTCACATGTCCGTGGCATCCAGCAGACTCCGATATATGATAGTAGAAAATATGGGGATTTACTGTAGGGGAAATCATCAATAAAAATAGTAATGAAAACATCTTCATTATTATGTAAAACGCCGAGCACAATAAAATAAAATTGAACAAAACAAAACAGGACAACATTAAGATAAGTCTAAAAATAATAAAAAAATTGGTCAAAGTAAAAGAAAAGAAAACAAAACTGGACATCGTCGTATGATAGAATATGTAGCTTCGGACATATTTTGCCCCCCCCAATATATTACATTTTTCCCAGCAGCAACATTAACAATTGTTACGTCCAGGACCTCTTCTCTTGCTCTCGTGACAAAAGTGGGGGTTCTCACCACGTTTAAGGTATCAAAGTTATTTGCTAAGAGATATTCTAATACACACTCACCTTTCGCGTTGTTGTTATTGCTTCCCCACACGGTATTGTGTACGTTGGCGTCACAACCAATTATAATTGGCAGCCGTCTACTATTGCAGTGTCTCACTAGCTCTTGTACTTCTTCTGGAGGTGTCATCGGCCCGTCTCCAGCGAAGTAGGCAGAGGTAATGACGATGTCTCGGTCGATACCCCCAATGTTGAGGTGAACCATGATTGGAATAAGGTCCCATGACACGTATTATGAAACACAAATATATTTTATGTTATTTCTTATGACTACACAGGCACGCGGAGATACTTGCCTTTGATCATAAATCATATTAGAATCCGTGCAAGCCAAACCTTTCATTTGGCCTTTTTTGTTGATCCATGATTCTTGGATCAGTACAATATCCAGTTGTAGTCTAGCGAACAACCTTGCAATCACGGCTGAAGCTGCCTTCGCGTGATGCAGGTTAATATGAGCTACATTCGTTAACGTGAAGGTGAATTATTAAGGATAAGGGAGGCCGAGTTACTCACTCTCTATTCAACAACCTCCTTTATCTCTCCCTAACAACCTCCTTTATCTCTCCCTGACCCTCCTCGACCACCATGGAAATATCTTCCTCGGAGTTTGAGCAGGTTTTTTGATCTTGAGTCAGACTCTCGACCCCCAGGCTGCTCCGCCCAGTTTATCAGAATGCAGAGGCGATCTCCGCATCCCCAGTCACCTATGCAGAGCAGGAGGAGATCTCGAGCTGACCCAAGGTCAGACTTTCGACTTTTTCCCTTTTCCAGAGGTTTCGGATGTGGAGGGTATATCCATGTTCATTGTATCCTCCGCGGAGTCCGCGGGGTTCTTTTTTCCAGCTCCAAGACAGGGATACGCCCAAAACGGAAGTTTAGCGCGTAACATCCTGCCTTCAGAGCCTCCCCAGATTGGTGATCGATCCCAAACGTGAGGATAGTTCCCTCTCCCTCTTTTTTAGAGTTCAGGATCTTCCAAGCCCCAGTAGTGAGGTTGGAGTTGTGAACCTCGAAAAGTTGGAGAATCCTTTCCAATTTCATGTTGTGACTTCTTGGGAAGAACACCGTTATGGTGACCGGCTTTGGGATGTCGTCACCACTTCGAGCCACCAATTCGGGTCTTTTCCAAGAGTTCAATTTCGGTGCTGACTTCATGAGCCAGTCTGCCGATTCTTGGGACCCACAGTCCACCAGTATCATTCCCCAACGGAAATGGATACCTGCTTCCTGGCCTATTCAGGGGATATTCCCTGATTGAGGAGTCGCAGGTATTTCCGCACCCCTGTTCCACTGAGGCCTTTTCTCAGTGGGTCGCCTATGCCGCGCGGTTCTCCCAGTTTTGGGAGGTCGAACGGCATACGACCTTTGTGCCGTTTGCCTTTTCTTTCCTCCGTGAGGTGCCCGCTTGAAGAGGTGTTTTCTCCACTACTTTTCCGGGGGAAGTTTCACTTTCTCTTTCCATAATTGGTCCCACGAGAAGCAAGGGTCATTACGGTCCACCGCTGCAGAGCCCCGCATGCAGAGGTAAGGGGTTCAATACAATGGAGTTCCCCCTGGTGCTTCAAGGTCGAAACCAGTAAGGACAATTATCCTAGATAGCCACGCATTCTTCGGCGACGAACTACGTACATACCTACTGATGTGGACCCGGTTTCTAAATATAGATAAACCTTAATTCACATTTAGCTTCCTCTTTTTTCTCAATGCCAGCAGTGGTGCTAGTTTATCTTTTCCTTCGTCTAAAAATGTAGAAGTTGAGTAAATCTTGAAACACTCTTCCCCAATATAATGAAGCAATTATGCACATTGAACTTTTTCTTCCTTCTTGACTACATCTGATGCTATTAGATAGTTTTTGAATCTAGCTTCCCATATTCTCCAATTTTCGGCCACATGGCCAGTTAGTGACAGTGGTGAAACTCCTCGATTATCGGCCATTCTTGCGTGTTTTGTATGCAATTTAAATATCTCTTGACTACGCCATATATTATCTATGTTTTGCTTTCATTTTTGCATACGTTGTAATTATGGGATGGCTTGTAATTATAATAATTTATTAGGATTACTGGAATCGCAATTAAAAGATGTCATTCTCCATCATTAATTTTATTGATTGCCTTGTCAGTTTTCATTTTACATACAGGATATATACCTAACAGTAATTATCGGACCAATCTCGGAAATGAGTTTTGAGAGCCTGAATTAGATGTGTCGGAATGAGCTATTTTCATGGGTATGAAATAACAAGTGAAATTATATCAGAAGGATTAAGAATAATATTTTTTTGATATAATTATTTGAATTATATTTTGAAGCTATGTCTGATTCTGTAATTGATATTTATTTATTGTGATTCGTAAATTCTGGTCATATACTGTACTTTAAACATTTATTTAAAAATTCAATTTCACTATTTGTAAAATTAGGGCTAGTAGTATGTAAGCTTTAATATTTGTAATATCATATCGTCTTCTTTTTTCTACTCATATTTATATTGAGTCAATCACAAGGTAGGTCACTTCTTGGTCTAGCCAAAAATAATTATTAATCATCAGGTAGGCATCCCATGAAACGTAACTTCTGTCATTGTGACGATGATAGTTAAAGCTCGGATTTATAGGCAACAAAAGCTGAAGAAAAAGGCGCTTCTATAGGCAAAGATTTTTACTGAAAATGGCAGAAATCTCAACATATAGTAAAATGCTTTCAATTCCCTGATTATTAGTAATAGGTTATTAAGAATTTATTTCAATATACAAAGTGAAATAACTTAACGTTAACTTAACACAAATATATTTGCAGAATATCACTAAACAATTGTTAATTAGTAACTGCTTACACTAGAGATGTTTGGACTATTTAATTTAATTAAAGTTTTCTAAATTTTGTTTGTGAAGTGGAGCTCCACAATGCTGGTCAATAAAGTACTTTTTCTACTTCCGCTACTAAAACCGCACTTTGAACACGGGTTTGACATGCACAAAACGACTCATTAAATGTTTAAAATGCGAAAAGTCACATCTCGTTTATCTTTTGTTTTTTAAACGTCAAATCAAGTGTATCTTTTGTATGTTGAATTTCATATTCTGTGATAATTTTGTTATTCTGCGTCATTTGATTTGTCAGTCAGCTGTCAGCCATCGTCCGTGATGTAATGAATGTAATTCAAATATAATATAATTTTTTCCTTCCCGCGAGCGAAGAAAGAGTATAGTGAGCACCGCGTGTTAGAAACGTCTTTAGTCACTCGTTTCACAAGGAACTCGTTCCGCTTCGCTCCACTCGTGCCTAGTAAAACTCTTGACTAAAGTAACCTTTTTGACACTTGGTACTTAATATACTATTTTTATAATTCGCGTATGGAAGAGACTTCATTATAACATTGTTTACAGTGTCACAGTGAAGCTCTTTGAACACTGTTATAGTAATTTTTAGTGTACAGTTGGTTATTGTATTTAGTTATACTTTTATTTGACATTTGGCTTTAACTTTGACACAAATTATAAATAAAATGGTCTAGCGTTGTTCTAGCTTGCACATTATTATATTAACTGTAAATTGGAATGATTTATATATTAAAAATATCAATGAATAAATTACGCTAACGTTTATTTATCTATTATTTGTCAATTGTTCATTTTTATATTGTATAGGATCAATATACCTATAGGTATACAAAAGGTTCGATTTTTGGGATAAATGACCAGAAAACTATGTGAAGATGTATTACAGAAATAATTCTGTTCATGATATAATATAAATAGATCGCAAGAGCATATACGAGGAAGCTATTTTTTAAACAAATAATTATCCCCTTTTCGCTTAAATTGAAGTTTGTTTACAATTCATACAATTATTCGGTTATAATATGTCAAAAATCAGAAGTGCTGAATAAAACCATCTGTGATCTAACCATACAGGAATCAACAGTATTACCAACTTAAATTTAAACCACTACTCCTAGTTTATGAACAGGGATTATATGAAATTCTATTTTATTTAAATAATTAAATGAATGCGAATTTTAAAAAAAATATTGTGTAAAACTTGTGCCACAATGACTTTCCGTAGTACTCCTGATTTGCACAACTCACCGCTTCGCGGTTCGTTGTGCAAACTTCACTCGTACTACAAAACCAGTCATTCTGACACTTGTTCAACAAATGACTATTTTGTACTTGAAATCTGAGAATTTAAAAAAATTATAATCTTAATACTATGTAGTTATGCGGTGACTGAGAGAGGGAAAAAATGAAACTTACTGATTTGCCACACGGTTAACAAAATGCTCCATCTTCTTCTAGAGATAGTTGTGGACATGGTCGGATCCAAGCACTTAACTTAGAAGACATCTTTCTAAATAAACTCACAAAACGTCTAAAACTTTTCAAAATGTGTGTTCTTTACTTTTCGGTACACGCAACAAAACTAATCTCTGATTCAATAACCGTCTGTACAACTGATATAAACGTCAAAACGTTAGGGATTTCCCATTTGTTAAGCCTCTTCTTAATCCGCAAATTTTCCCAGAAGACCATTAATAAACAAACCATTAATATTTTATTACTAGCCCAAAATTTTATTACAGAAAGGTTTAGTAATAAAATGAAGTACCGAATATGAATAACATCATCAGAAGGCTGACATAAAAGTTTAAAAAAGGCACAAAAAGCCGGAATCTACGAAAAAAGGCCAAAAGATACAAAAATCGTGTAGAATAGGCAAAATAGGCAAGAAAGGCATTTTTCCTATAATCCGAGTTTTAGTAATATCGAAACAATTGTAATTGTTTTGGAATTCCTTATCATTTTGTCAATAAATTGTGGAATTATTTAGAAACAGTTTTATTTAAAGAAAAATCATCAAAATAAGTGTTATAATTTATTTCAACTTTTTTCAGAAATGATTCATTTTCAACAAGTCAAACTTTTATATCGCATTTACAACACTGAAATCAAATATATTGTATAGTTGCAACCATACATTTTATTTTTGGTGGCCATGAGGATAACTATAATGCCCTGTTTTTGTTAAAAACCATATTTTTTACCTTGTAACTCGCTCAATTTAAATGCAATTGACTTTCATCGCCGATCATTTTGAAGTTATTTTTAAGGTCTTTGGAGAAGATCAGAATTGTGATACCCAAAAAATCAACCATTTTCTCGTTATTTAACGTTCGATTTAAGTATTCAAAGAAAAGTCCTCCTTTCACAGACCATAAATGCCTTTGTATTGCACCTAAAATATTATTTAAAAAAAATATTTTTTTCTTCATTAATAAGCAACATTTTTGTATTCTATACCAAGTTTTCAATCGTGAATAACTCGAAGAATATTGATTAAACAAAATCAGATTGTACACCACTTTTTTCTTAAAATTTGATATTCTATAGCACTTTATCACTATATCATTTTTGTTATTTCGGCATTTTCTCTTCAACTCACCAAATTTCATGTAAATCGATTCAGTCCGAATGAATTCGGAGGTGAAAATCTTGATTAACTGGACTATATTCTTATTAACAATTAAATGACTTATCACAATTATTAAATATGTGGTACTAGTTACATGTAATTTCACAAAACAATCACTGATATATCCACATTATAAACATCTCTAACCTAAAGACTTCGCTTGGTAGGAATCCAATAAGGCGTTTCAACCCTCCGGGTATGTTGTCATGGTGACGATGCGTGTTCGCGTTTTCGGTTGTGTAGTCGTGGGAAATCAGAAGCAATCAACAGTTCGATAGATGAAAGAAAATGACAACATTTCGATGCCCCAAAAGAGAATATGAAAGAGATGCCACTAATTTGGGAAGTACAAGGTATTTTCCTCCTCAGTGAATGCAAATAATGTTTCATTGTTTATTAAATTCTTTTTCTGATATATTTAATAGATAGACGAAGCTGCAGACAGTGAAGTACTACCTGTTAATACTATGAGAAAGTATTGTTATGCATTATGTAGAATTGAAAAAAAAACATATCAACAACTCTTACAAATAGATAGGATTAAAGTACAAACAATGATATTGAATTTAGTTGGTTTTAGTATTGTAATGAATTATTAAATAGATAATTAAATGCAGTCCGCGTCCAGTTTATACATTGTCTCCCAGGAGTTCATACCAGATATACTAAAAGTAATGATGATATTTCATGTAAAGAAAATATTTACGCCCTTTGTTAACGAACTATAGGGCTCTGAAGTTAAATTATTTTTTATTTATAATTATTAAATGGCTGATAGGAAATGAGTAAAATATAAACCGTTTGTAAACACCATAATTACAAACTTTTTGGCGTGATAAACAAATCTACACTATACCTGTGATCTCAGATACGGATTAAGTTCAATGCTGGATGCGGCAATTTTTTGGTAAATAAAACCTTTTTCAGTTATATAATTGTGACATTTGACTTTTTTGAACAGAGATGCCTCGTAGGGTGGAATGAAGTTATAGGGCAAAATATTTTTTTACCGTAAAACATTCTAATAGCATTTAAAACTTCGTCTTTGTATCACAAACAACACTATAAATTTTAATTTTTTCTATATCTATAGATAGCCCTAAAAATAAGTTTTTTAAAGGAAATCAAAATTTTCTAATAAATTGAAAAAAAATCTGCCCATTCTGTTCTTTTAATATATTTTTAAATAACAGTTCAAACAGTTTTCTTCGTAAGAAAAGTAAAGGCATAAGGATTAGTAATGATATATTTATTATATTTGTAATTGCTATATTGATGATTTGTCCAAAAACGTCAAATAAATGAGAATTTAATATCATAATAGAAAACTCACCTTAGAAAACTCAATTTTATCAATAACTTTACCTAAGAAATGGTGCTCAATAATAGCTTATATATTACAATATTTAAAACTAAATTATGGAGAAATACTAATTGTAACGTAATATATTTAAAATAATTGTTGTTTTTCAGCTTTATAGGGATTTTAGACAGGGATAAGAAGCGCATGCTACAAAACATTTAATAAACTATTCTATATTTTATGGAAAGGTACATGAAAATTGATGCTAAGATACAATTCATTGAAGGAAATTAGACATGAAATAGATCAAATTACTTTCATTTTATTTCAGTACTTTCAACTTTCTTCTGTTATAAACTTCTTCAATTCTTCGCAACCAAGAACTGGTTTTTGGTCTCAAATTTAGGCATCATCTTCTGTGATTCAATTCTTGCTTTAACAAAGCCATCTCTTGCTTCAGGACCGCAGACACTTAGTGATGACTCTGTTACAAGTTTTATTACTCTTTCCACGGCTTGAGTGTGGCAGGGAAAACGAGGAAAGTCTATCGACTGAATTCGGCAGCCATGTTCTTTTGCCCCATTGATATACCCTTTTAAAGCCTCATCAGTTATGTGTTTGGTCATCGGAGGCTCTGTGATTGTTAAGTCCAACCAATCAATCATATCAATGAAATCTTCAGCCTGAAAATTGATATTGGGGATCACACATTTTCTTACACCATTTACGTTTTCTGATCTTGCCTTCAGAAGTCTGCAAAGACCTAGCTCTCTTACGTGTTTCCTTTCATCAAATAACATACAGAGAAGCACATTTTCAGGATGAGCATAGTAACCATTTCTTTGAATGACAGGATCAATTATATTTCGATGCTGTTCACAAAGGTAACGAGAGAATTTGATCAGTATCCATAACTGTTTGGAACCATTTCCACATGATGGTTTGAGTTTAATATGAAACCAGATGGGGCATACACCTTCACGACATACTCTGTTAAGGTTTTAAGGTTGTCGGAGGGATTCTCTGTTCCAACATATAACCGAAGTATGCGACTTGTTAAAGTGAGCCATCGTGAATGGGCCAATTTTCCTGGTTTTCTTAAGGAGAGGTCTTGAGAACATTCACTACTTGAGATCGCAATGCATATTTCAAGTGAATATTTCTGGTATGTGCTTAAATCTTTTTTTATTTCAAGATCAGGAAGGTTGTGTTGTATTGGAGAAAAGTTAACCAGTGGAAGCTCATGACATTTTCAAGCTGCTTTCCTATTACACCTGCAAATTCATCAGGACCTGTTGTTTTCCCATCTAATCCACGAAAAAGATGGCGCAAAGGCAACTCATTACCACGAAACAAACAAATCAGCCACTGTAGTGGTCTATTTAGGGTTTTTTCCATCAAAGCAAGTACACCATTATTAACTCCTGTGTTTGTTGCCGTTCCATCACATCCGATAGCAGTTTAGCTGGATAAATCCAAACTATTGTTACCATTAAAATACTCTATGATGCTATTTTTTATGGCTTCGCCTGTTCCAGCAGCTGGAGTTACATGTCCGAGAAAGAATGAACCTGGCTCTTCTACTAATGAAATATGCTCTTCGACAATAGTTTTCTTGTAAAATTTGTTTCCTTTTTTTTCTTGCAAAATTGTTTTATCTTTTCTACCATCAAAAAATAATCCTTTGTTTTCATTAATTTGGCTCTTCGAATTTTCATTCTATCAATTACTTTACTTTTATCAACATCAGTAATAATTCCAACATCTTCAAGAACTGCACTTGCTATAGCAGCAGCAACCCTATCTGAAACTCCAGTTCTGTCACAGATAGACGCAACTGTTGGTAATTCCACACGCATTTGATCGCATGTGGTAGACGCCGATCGCATGTGGTTGACGCCTGAACGGAACTGGAGGGATGGTCTGGGTTGTTAGTTGGTTCTTCATCAGAACCTGGATCAGTATCATACTTTTCGCTAATATCTGCAGCATCGCTATGAAACGCCTTACCAGCTGATTGTTGATTATACTGTAACTGTTGCTACATTGATCTATGCTTTCTTTCTTCTCTTTTATTTAAAACTTTTGAGACAGCCTTATCAACACTACTTATAGTCTCTCGTAGTTCTCTGATCGGTTAAAAAGGTTTGCTCGATTTTCGGTACCCTTTTTTCTTTTTGACATTTACAATCTGAAAAGATTTTGCACTTACAAGCCGCTACGTCAAAAAGGCGATTACTTTCATTTAAAAAAGATGTTACGATAGAGTCATATCTTTCTGTACCTTTTCGGCCCTTGGATCTTAATATATTTCTATATTTGTCGTTGTATGTTTTCCTCATTTGTAACATGCGGGTTTTCGAAACTACAGGTATTGAAGCATTTAACCAAATAGTTTCTACTTTATTCATAACAATATCTAATATTTCACTTTCAGTTGGTTCCTTTGTAGTTGCCTCTGGTTTTAGTTCATGTTGTACAAATAGGTAATATTTCTTCACATCAAAATAAGTTGGCAAACTTAACTCACTTTAATTCTTTGTGATGTCTGAATATTGGACATTCTAAGTTAAGTCTAGTCTTAATTGGTTTTGACAATGCCATCGCACTATTGATAATTAAAATAAATGTATATAAAAAAATTGACTTTTACGTTACACTTATAACATTAAAGAACTGACAGTTCGACACTTTAACCACGCAAGATAAGCGCACTTGCTACTCACTCAATCACTTCAGCAGTCAGCACTGAACTGAATGACAGGGGCTCTCCCGCCACTCTGGTTTCCCCACCTTGTACTCTTGCGTAATACTGTCACCATTGTATTTATTTGTTATATATTTTAACAAAACACAACATTATTGTAATAGGTCGGTTTTCTCTAAGAATACCTAAGAAATAAACTTTGTTACAGTTGCTTAATCATATTAAGAGGATTATATCTAAAAATATATATTATTTGTAGTGTTATTTAACCGATATCAGTTTCTTTTACTTATAAATTGTATAAATTAAACAGTATAAAGAGACAATGCATAATTATAAAGTTAAAATATTTTTTAAGCTATAAGAAAAAAATGTTCAAATATGATTAAATTTGCCTAAAAATACATATTTTCTACAGCTTTGCGTCACCTCAAAATATATTATTAGTCCAACCACATTTTAACTGGGTCTCTTAAAAGGCATTATTTAACTTTTTATCACTATTACATTTAAAAATTACGATGAAAATAATTATTCGGTGTATAAAAAAATCTTCAAAAATATAAAAGTTTTCATATTTTTAACTGATTTGCGGCACCTCAAAAAATATTCATATTCAAACCAAATTTTAACAGTTTCTTTTCAAAGGCTATAGGCAACTTATTATCACTATCACATTTAAAAATTCAAAAATATCATTTTTCATTCCACCCTAATGCCTAGTCCTCTTGTGACATCTCGATAAAATTAACGGTTTAAGAGATACCAACAATTTTATGTCGTTCTGCACATCCATTGGCGCATTCACATTTTCTAAATGTACGATTAGAGGAAGCATCCTGTATTATTAGTAAATTATTAATGAATCGCTGCGGTCTACATTTTTTTATTTATTCAAATTGACGTGCATAGGACAGTTATGGCCATTAGCACGAGGTACAATACAGACAAAGTTATATTACATACATTAAACTAACATGAATATGGGAATACATGATACATGACATGGTATAAGTTATTTAAATAGAATTTTTTTATGATTAAATTCTGTTAATAAGCTATTCTTCTTCTAGGAACTTGATCACTCTGCGATTTTAATTATCATTATTTATTATCTCCTTGTAGTTTGTATGTATTCCTAGTTGTAGGCGTCTTATGGCGAAGTATGGACATTCAAGGAGGATATGCTTTATGCAGAGCTTTACGTGGCAATACTGACAGTTCGGCTGAGGTGACGATGTCATTAGGTAACCATGCGTAAGTCTAGTTTGACCTATACGTTATCTTCGTATGACAGCCATATTTTTCCTAGATAGATCGGGACAGGTAAACTGATTTACTATTGGTGGAATTTCAGGCAGTGAACACATAATTTGATTCCAATGAATTTGCCACTTGGAACGATTGATTTTTTTCAGGCTAGCTTTTAAGTCATTACAAAGCTGAAGATCCACCGTTGCAATTACAGTTGAGGCAGCTTCTTTGGTAAGTAGAATTTTCGTTTCCTATAATCCCAACATGGGAAGGGACACATGATATTGTGACTGTTGTATTTTGTCTTTTTATTTGTTGATATATTATGTCGTGTATATCTTGGACAAGGGGGTGGTTAGTAAATGTATTCTTAATGGAATGGATGGAGGATAATGAGTCTGTGCATATGGCTATGTGTGTATTTGTAAGTTGTTGGACATGTTTGAAGGCTTGTATGATAGCGTATAGCTCACCCGTGTGGACGCTACAAATAGAGGGTATTTTGTAGGTTCCGATCGATCCATGTACTGTGGTTATGGAATACCCAACTCCTACTTCTGTCTTGGATGCGTCCGTATATATGACCATGTTATATTCTTTATCATTCAGCAACTCAAGGAAATCTGATCGAATAACTTCTCTATTGGTTTCTTCTTTGTTAAATTTACAGAGAAAGAGATCGTATTGTGGTAGAAATTTGGTCCATGGAGGAGTGTTGGAGAGTGAGCGGGTTCGAGTATGTGAAAGGTCTTCGTCTTGAATTAGTGGTTGTATAAGTTGAGGAACAGAACGTATAATTAAGGTATATGGAGGGTTGTCATGAAGTTGGTATGATGTTAATATAGGATATACTGGATTGGAGGAAATCGCGGCAATATAGTTCAGTAGGAGGTGTTTTCGTCTGAGCTAGAGAGGGGGTTCATTAGCTTTACAATAGAGACTTTCAGCTGGGCTTGATCGAAACGCTCCCATGCATAAGCGGATGGCGGTATTATGTACTGTATTGAGAGAACGTAAAATAGTTTTTGTTGCAGACATGTAAATGAAACTTCCATAATCAATTGTGGAACGAATGAAGGTTCTATATACTTTTAGCAAGGTAGATTCATTCGCGCGAGCCTTTTAATAATATTTAGTCGCTTAAGACACGTTCCTTTAATTTCATGTATATGTTGTCTCCAGGATAATTTAGAGTCGAATAACATTCCCAGGATTGTACAATCATCTACGACAAGTAATTGGAAGTTGTTTACTGTAATACTAGGGATACAAGTTTGCGCTCTCCTACTGAATTTAATAACTTCCGATTCGGTATGTGAGAGGATAAGTCCTAAAGTGGAAATTACGATTTGTAGGGCATTGACTGCTTGCTGAACTATTTTGCAAGTAGAGGCATTGGTTTTGCCATTAGGTCGTCCGCGTATAGAGAGCATTTAACCGGGGAAGGAAGATTGTCGCATAACTTGTTAATGGTGAGGATGAACAAGGATGTACTTAAAACTGACCCTTGGGGAACTCCATAATGATGGGAATATGAAGAGGAAATGGAGTCATTAACAGAAACCCCAAATGCCCTAGATGTTAATAAACTTTTTATGAATGCATATATGTTACCAGTGAGATTGTATTGTGTGAGTTTTTTAAGAATTTCCTTTCTAGAGATGTTATCAAATGCTCCGTCAATGTCGAAGATAGGGGCTATTACATCTTGTCTGTTATTAATTGCACTGAAAATGTGGACTTCTAGTAGTACAAGATTATCTCTGGTTGAGCGCTGATGTTGGAAGCCAGATTGTTCCTTTGGGAGGATACTATGTTTTTCAAAAAACCATAAAAGACGCCTATTGATCATCTTTTCCATTGATTTGCACATAGTGCATGTATTGAAATCGGTCTGTAAGATTGCGGAAAGATAGATGACTGATTCGGATTAAGTACCGGAATAACTATCGACTTGCGCCATTGAGAAGAGAACTTTTGTGACGTCAATATGTAATTATATACATTGAGGAGTTTAGTAAGGCTATAAATGGATAAGTATTTTAGGAACCTATAGGGAATATCATCAGGACCAGCAGCAGAGTTTTTGCATCTGGCTAAGGCAGATGTTAGTTAGCTTATGGTGAAAGGAGAATTAATGTGCTTGACATCTTTGGATAATAAAATGTTACTAGAATGTGTTTCTTGAGAAGGTGAAGTATTGACATTTGTGTGATTCCTGGACTTCGCTTCGAAATGACTTGCAAGAATATTGAAAATATGTTCATGTGATCCAAAATCCGAGCCATTTTAAATGAGGCGGGTAGTTCTGTTATTAGTTTTGTGACCTTGAATTTGTCGAATTTTCTTCCATAGTTGACTGGGGTTGAGATTTTCGTTTATGGTTGATACATAATTCTTCCAAGATAATTTCTTACTCTGCTTTACTACACATTTAGCTTCAGCCTTGAGTCTTTTGTAGCTAATCAGATTGTCGTTATTTTTGTTTTTCAAATATTGGTTCAGAGCTCTTTTGGATTGGCATACTATGTCATTACAAGAGGACTTCCACCAAGGAACTGCCCTATGATTGGGCAAAAAAGACATTTTACATACGTGGGTCTTCGTAGCCGAAAGAACTGAATTTGTTATCGATTTTATCAAGTCATCAACATTGTTGAAAGCGTAAGCATCATGTGTGAGTAAAAGAGTGTCAACTGTCTTGGAATACTCAGACCAGCTAGCTTATTTGCGGCATCAATAACTTTCTTCGGAAACTGCTTCATTGTGATTGTCTGATATAATTCTTGGGTAGTGATTCGTATCATAAAGTCCATCAACTGTTTTCCAAGACATAAAAGGGGCTGATTTGGGATCACTTATGCTCAGGTCTATGGCAGAAAAGGTACCGAGGAAAATATTAAAATGTGTATTACACCCTGTATCAAGTAGGCAAGAATTTGTACAGTTCAATATATTTTCGACTAACTTTCCGCGTCCAAATGTCTTTTGTGAACCCCACACGCTGTTGTGAGCGTTAAAGTTAAACGGCTGGGGGAGTTGATATATTAGTTCAAGAAGCTCATCTTCTTTTAGAGGATGACATGGAGGAAAATATATAGAGCATATGGTAAGCTTATTGGGGAAGTATGTCGTTATGGCGACTGCCTCCAGGTTTGTTGTCAAAGGAAGTAGTTCTGAATACTTTTCGTTTGAGGCGAATATCGATGAACCCCCGCAGGCTCTTTTGCAGTGATTTCCAATAGAATGGTACTCTTCAAAAGATTTACTTCGTGGGATACTAGTTGTTTTAAAATTGGTCTCCTGTAGACATAGGAAAGCTGGGCGGTAAATTGAGGTTAGATGCTGAATTTGTACTAGGCACGAATAATATCCGTCGCAGTTCCATTGTAAAATACTGAATTTTAAAATTAAGAAGATTAAAAAAAGTGTTGAAAATCTGTTGGATAAAAGATATATTAAAATAGATCGGAACCTTCCTGATTGGAGTCGTTTGAATTGATAGACGATAGGCTTGCAAGTTCGACAGCATTATTGGGGGTTATTGTGAGTTTTATTTTTTTCTGCAATGTGTTAATTCGATTTTTAAGAGATCTATCAGATAAATTGTGTTATATTTGTCGAAGGTCTTCAATGAGTGATTTATTATTAGTGGTGAAGCTATAGGCTTCTTTCAAAGGATCACTACCGCCAAAATAATTTTCCAGGAAAGCTGTTAACTGTGTGGACGATAGTGAGAATTTTTTAGGATCGGTAGCAATTAATTTTTCTATTTTGGCTTGATTAGAGGGACTTATCTTACAAACGTCTTTGTTTTCAGGTTTGGATTTTTTCTTAGGGGCTGAAATTGTTATTACAAAAGCAGTAGTTGAGGGGATGGAGTATTTTCAAGGTCGAGAATTGGAGGAATAATAGTAATCTGTATAGGAAGTGATTCGAGGCTGGTGTCAGTGGAGTGTGTCCTCTTAATGCCAAAGTTGGGTGTTAAACCATATGAAATTTGGGATTGTCCTTTAGTTTTTTTTGAAATGGAAGAAGTATTATCGGCAGGATGTTATTCGGATGAGGAATGTTAAGGAGGGGATATGCCAGAAGAGGTGTCTTGGCTTTCGTGTCTGAAGGTAGAAGGTGAAGGGGGGGTTGCAGGATATATCTTGCGGATTGGTGCAGGAATCTGCGGTGTGTCCAGACTGCTTACAGAGGAAGCATTCAAGTTTGTCCGAAGTAATGAAGATTCCGTAGTTCGTATTTCATGTAGGATTACAATTGAAGACACTCTGCTCTTTAATGCAAGAGGCCCTCAATATCAAAGAACAATAGTGCAGGGACCATTCGCTGTCGATAAAGCTGTCAATAAAGGAAGATTGCAAAACATCAAGCCCCAAAGCTCCTAGATACCAAACTTAATTTCTCTTCAGAGGTGAGATATTTAGGGGTCACCTTTGACAGTAAGTTAACGTGGAACTCTCACTTAGAAAACAGAGTTAAAAAAGCATATATTTCTTATGAGCTGTGTCGTAGAACCTTTGGCCGCACCTGGGGAATGTCACCTAGAGTTGCTGCCTGGATCTGCACTGCCATCATCAGACCTATGCTAACGTACGGCGCGATTGCCTGGGGAGCTAAAGCAAACCAGCTGACAGTCGTCCGTAAACTGGATCAAATCCAAAGAACAGCATGCCTCAATACTACAGGAGGCATGAGAACCACACCAACAAGAGCTATGGAGGTAATCCTCGGTCTCACTCCCCTTGACATATACATCAAGGAGGTTGTTTTGATGACCATGACACGTCTACGCTCTACCGGTATACAACTTGATGTAGGATCCGGTAAACTGAGACGTAACTTGTGGCATGAGGCCCTCAGGGAGGTCACAATTCTTCCGGCCAATATGGACTCGATTCCACCGCGATATGCCTTCCACAGGCCCTACAAGGTAATCTTTAAAAACAACGAACAAGACCCAACGGAAGGAGACGCAATCCGCATCTTCACAGATGGGTCTAAATCTAATGTGGGTTCAGGATGTGGAATTTTCTCCAGACCCCTGAATCTAAACATAAAATGGGCAATGGGCTGCAATGCAAGTGTTGCTGAAACAGAGCTCACTGCTATCTACATCGCTGCAAAAGAGATTACCAAAAGGAAAGCCACATGTAATAACATATACATCCTTACGGACAGTAGACAAACACTACTAGCCCTGAACAGACCACGTATTACATCAGGCCTAGTACTAGAATGTCACATGGCCTTAATCGAAGCCTGTAACAACAACACGGTCACTTTAGGCTGGATTAAGGGCCATGAGAAATCGAAAGGAAACCGTATTGCAGACTCGCTAGCCAGGAAGGCAGCCTCCCAAAAATCTTTGGGACCTGGCACTTCCATTGGTCTATCGGCGTCAGCGACGGTCGACCTATTTAAGGAACACTCCCTTAATAAGTTTAAGGTTAAATGGGACGACGCAGAAGACTGAATTCTTGCCAAGGAACTGCTACGATATCCGGACAGCAAAGTAGCCAAAAAATACGTGACTATGAACAGGCGGAACCTACGAACAGCCACAAGTATTCTGACTGGTCACTGCCACCTACGAAAACACCTCCACAGACTGGGTCTCTCTGACACCCCACTTTGTAGAGGATGTGAGCAAGAAGATGAGACTATCGAGCACATTCTTTGTGAATATCAGCTACTCTCTCATCTTAGGTTTCATGTATTCGGCGGCACAGGCTAACACACGCCAATATGAATGAACTTAATTCAGGCGACGTTATCGCCTACTTGAGAGAAGCAGGCTGGATGATGAGCTAGAATGAAGTTTTGAACCTCAGAAGGATGCACAATGGGCCAATTGTGGCCCAAGTGCTGTGGGGTCTACCCACCCTTCCAACCTTTACAGATACAGATACAGAATTGAAGTTTGTATTTCAAAAGGTTCATTTTGAAGTATAACATAAATATATCGTCGTAAACTGAAAATGTGTGCATATTCATCTTCTGGAGAGCCACATCGAATGAAGGAAATTGGAGAAGCGAGCTGTAGCCCAAGTTAATTTTCAAGTGCCTGTTCGATAAGAGAGTTAGGGATAGAGGGACAAACATTGGAGAGTAGTAATCTTTTAGCCGGTGTGATAAGTCTACGAATTGGGATGATTTGTCATTTTATGGTAACAAAAGGATGATTTTTTATAAGATTATCTATAATGGAATCAGAAGATAGATATACAGGGTGTCCCGGGACTAATGGGAAAAAAGTCAGGAGAGTATAATATGAGCCAAAATAATGTTAGTACTTCATATAAACTTTTACTATGCAGGCCCTCGTTTTCGAGTTATAGGCCTCCAAAGTTTTAATTTTGAATTTGGTTTTTATTTTTTGTACTAGTTATTTGATCTTCATAAAATTTACGGCAAAGCTATAATGTAAGTGTATGTTTATTTTGGTAAGGTAAACAGATTTACAGTAGTGCATTGAAGCCAGGGACGGACTACTCGCAATGGTTAGTGATCCAAAAATTTTGCAGGTATGGCACACCCTGTATGAAATTATCGAAATTTACTTCCCCACACATTAAGCTAACGGAAAGGTACTCTTGTTGGAATTCGATAAAATAAGCCGTTTGGCTAATATTTACAGTTTTATTAATGCACTACGTACAAATCTACCTAACTTACTTATTAATACGATGTCCAGAATTTACTTGCTTTTCATCAAAATTACGAACATAACATTATTAAACCATTAAGAAAACTTCAAAAAACACAAGTTATAAAACATTAGACTAAAACTAATTCCTAAACAACAACAAAAACTAACGTTATTCTAATAAATGTTCAATATGAGCTCCTCCCACTTCCACGCACATTCTAAGTCTACGAAGGTTGTTTCTTTGCACTTGAAAGAGCAATTTCACACTATTTCTAATAACATTGCACTGTAACACAATTCTGTCTATTAAATCTTGCCTTGTTTGCACAGGTGTTGCGTATACCTTACTTTTGAGATAACCCTAGAGAAAGAAATCCATAGGATTAACGTCTCCTGATCTCGGTGGCCATTGAAAAGGGCCTCCACGATCAATCCATCTATTAGGAAGCCTTGTAAGTAAATGTTGTCGTACATCTGAACTGAAATGAGAAGGGGCCCCATCATGCATGAACCATAAATTTCTACGAGTTTGTAGTAGCACATCATCAAACAGGTTCCATAACTTATTTTGCAAAAAACTCCAAATATCTCTGACCGGTCAAAGTACCGTCAATAAAGTATGGCTGTATCAAATTATTGCCAACTATTCCTGCCAAACATTAACCATGAATCTATGCTGGATCCTAGTTTGGATAATGCCATGTGGATTCACATCATCCCATAAATGCATATTATGAGAATTTATGATTCCATCTCTGGTGAAACCCGGTTCGTTCGTAAAGAGAATGTTACTAATAAATGTGTTGTCTGCTTGTTGTTGTCGCAGAAACCACTGGCTATACTCAAGTCGAGCAGGATAATCAGCCACTGTCATACGGTGTACTTTTTTCATGTGAAACGGATATAACCGCTGTTCTTTTAGGACGCGATGAACAACTGATTTCGAGACGTTATGTTCTCTTGATAATTTTCTAAAACTCGATGGTTCATTATCAACTGCATTTAACAAGTCTTGTTCAACTGCCACAGTACGTATGCTTCGTACTGGACCTTCTCCAGCTTTTTCTGGCGAAAATCTTCCTAAAATTTAAAATTTTGTTTTGTATACATGGAAAATTACATTTACTTATTCATACCTGTTTCTCGTAACCTGAGATCAATACGCCCAAACATTCGTCTGTCTGGCAATGCTCTGTTTGCAAAATGTTCCTGATAAAGCCTTTTGGCCTCTAAACAGTTTCGAGAAGCCAGTCCATACATTAGATGTTTATCTGCGTACTCAATAAAAGCGAATTCTGCTATTGTAACTGTTAAATTGAGGACTTATGAGTTATTTACAAGTACTGACTACGAACTATTCTACACAACGTTTGACAACTAATCCTATGGTAACTTGATAAACGGTAAAAACACTTATAAAAAGTTTTCACCAACTTTCCAATTAATAAGTCGTTAATGTTTTTCATCTTCTACTATCGTTAAATTATTTTTTTGTAGTACTCTAGGTAAATTTTGGACATCTATTAAAAGTTAGTTTTACCACGTTGTGTACTTATAAAAATGGTGAATGCGTTAACTGGTACGTAGTGCATTAATAAAACTGTAAATATTAGCCAAACGACTTATTTTATCGAATTCCAACAAGAGTACCTTTTCGTTAGCTTAATGTGTGGGGAAGTGAATTTCGATAATTTCATACAGGGTGTGCCATACCTGCAAAATTTTTGGATCACTAACCATAGCGAGTAGTCCGTCCCTGGCTTCAATGCACTACTGTAAATCTGTTCACCTTACCAAAATAAACATACACATACATTATTGCTTTGCCGTAAATTTTATAAAGATCAAATGACTAGTACAAAAAATACAAATAAAAACCAAATTCAAAATTAAAACTTTGGAGGCCTATAACTCGAAAACGAGGGCCTGCATAGTAAAAGTTTATATGAAGTACTAACATTATTTTAGCTCAGATTATACGCTACTGACTTTTTTCTCATTAGTCCCGGGACACCCTGTATACATGTACGGTGATTGGAAATGCGTGATGCATAGGTAATCCCTTTCGGTGTTACAATTTCGCCGATTGCCTTAATGTAGTCAAAAAGGACGACGTGTGGGAGAACGTTCATGACCATAGCTTGATTTCTGCTTGGGAATGATGTAGGTGCTCGCGGTTTCTTTATTGAATTTTTAGTGACTGCTGCGAAGCTAGGTCCAGCTGGTTGTGGTTGGTTCATTGTGGTTGACATTTTTTGGTTTTAATATTTTGGATACCAAAATATTAAGTGAAATGGGCCTATTATTTAATCGTTACTATACGGTAGATATAAAGCGACTTACCACTTGAAAAAACAATACACATAAAACTAACGTGTATATAATGGTATTTACCCAAAAAAATGCAGCAAACGAGACTATATGTGTTTACTCGTTAAAAGGTTAATTCGGAGAGGGCCTACATTCAAAAAAATAAACTTTTACATTGTCAATACTACTTTAATATATTATTTACTACTGATGATATATCGGAAACATTACTGAAAACGAACACAAATGATCAAAAGTAGAAATAAGAGAATAACAACAACCAAAAAATGAAATGTTACATTTTCAAATTATTAGTTATCAGCAATTTACAGCAAATCAGCATAAAACAACACGCTTTTTCAATGTGAATCGTTTTTGTACTATTTTGAGAGAAAAAATTCATTATTCTAATTAGGAGGATTGTCATTCCACTTTTAATCATTTCTTAATTTTTGTCATATGTTTACACTTGTCAGGGTAAGAAATTGTTGCATTATTTATTTTAAATTTAAAAATGGAAGAATTTGCCATTAATGAAAATGCGGATATGCAAATGATGTTTGAAATGGCCTATTGATTACTTTCTGGTCGTGTATCAATTGTGAACACGTGCCATTACTATTTTGTTCTAGTTAAATACGATTATACTAATGAAAAACTGAGTGGAAAACAATATAAGATTACCATAAAAAAAAGAACATAATTTATGTAAACATAATAGCAGTAACCAATTATATAGTAAAGGTTTTTCTCAACCTCTGTGAATCCTGGAATGTTATTGCAACTACAAAGATCTAATCTTAGAAGACTGAGGCAATATGTGGGTGCAATGGTATTTTTTAAACCGTTTTGACTTTTTTAATATCGTTAATTATTTGGTAACTCGTTTTACTTTTCCGCCCAACCTTTCTATATGCGAGAAAAGTATTGGTTTACCCCAAAAAAAGTTGGAATTTTGAAATTTTTTTTGAGTTATTTTTACGTTTTTCATCACCAACAACACGAAAAAAAGATTTTTAGAAAAAAAATCCTGTGTGTATGTCATCGTCGTCGTCGTCGTTGTCGTCGGCCACTTTTCCTTACATGTCTTGTTAGCACGATACAGCCTCCGGAATGCAATAAGTTAGCAATTTTATGGTTGAATATTGTTAAGGACATGTCACAGATGAACCCTATTGATTTTCAGTTCACCAGAGCCAGTACAACGGGTGCTATGGTACTTGAAGTACGACATTTTGTCATTTCTTTGATAAATTTCAGTTTGTTAGCACAATACAGCCTCCGGACCTTAACAAGTTACCAATTTTATAATTGAATATTACTCAGGACATCTTACTGATACACCCTATTGGTTTTCAGCTCACCAGAGCCAATACAACAGGTGCTAGAGTACTTTAAGTACGATAAATTTGTCATTTTTGGAGAAGTTTCAGTTTGTTAGCACGATACAGCCTCCGGAGTATATACAAGTGACTAATTTTATGATTGGATATTATTTAGAGCGTCTTAAAGATAAACCCTATTGATATTCAGCTCACTAAAGCCAGTACAACGGGTACTATGGTACTTGATGTACCAAATTTTTGTAATTTTTGGAGAATTTTCTGTTTGTTAGCACGAGCCAGCCTCCAGAGAGTATACGATTGATCAATTTTATGATTGAATATTGTTCAATATTATTCAAGGTGTCTCACATATGTACCCTATTAATTTTCAGTTTACTAGAGCGAGTACAGCGGGTTCTATAAATCCAGATATACCAAATTTTTGGTTATATTTGGAGAAATGTCGGTTTGTTAGCACGAAGTATATACAAGTAACAATTTTATGATAGAATATTCTTCAGGGCCACAGATGCGGAAAAGTTAGTTTTAATCTTTAAAACCGTTTATTTTTAATCTGTTAACCCTTCTTTACACGGGTGAGGCCTCTCAGGCCATACCAAAATTAAACTACGCTGTAGAATTTTTTTCCATTAATAAAGCTGATATGTCTTGTATCTTTCATACTCATAGTAGAGTATTTTTATGCAAAAATTTGTTGAAAAAACCTTAACAAGTTTTTGAGTTACATCCGTGTTTGTCCTCATAGACCTCACCCGTCTAAATGTGTAATTAATTTATATCACCATTATGAACGCCCTCTATGTGAAAGTAGTCGATACATAGCTTCCAAACTCTAAGGGAGACTCTGTAATTGCCATAAATATCTGTACTTCCCCCAAAAAGGTTCTCCGATTGTGGGCTGTGATTTTACTTTTCCGCCAACCTATCTTTATGCGAGAAAAGTATTGGTTTACCCCAAAAAAAGTTGGAATTTAGAAATTTTTTCTTAAGTTATTTTTACGTTTTCCATCAACAACAACACGAAAAAACGGTTTTTAGGTTTTTAGAAAAAAAAATCCTGTGTGTATGTCGACGTCGTCGTCGTCATCGTCGTCGGTGTCGTCGTTGTCGTCGTCGGTGTCGTCGTTGTCGTCGGCCACTTTTCCTTACATGTCTTGTTAGCACGATACAGCTTCCGGAGTGCAATAAGTCACCAATTTTATGATTGAATATTGTTAAGGACATGTCACAGATGAACCCTATTGATTTTCAGCTCACCAGAGCCAGTACAACGGGTGCTATGGTACTTGAAGTGCGACATTTGGTAATTTTTTGAGAAATTTCATTTTGTTAGCACGATACAGCCTCCGGAGTTCAACAAGTCACCAATTATATGATTGAATATTATTCAAAACATCTCACTTATGAACCCTATGAATTTTCAGCTCACCAGAGCTAATACAACAGGTGCTACAGTACTTTAAGTACGATATTTTCGTCATTTTTGGAGAAGTTTCAGTTTGTTAGCACGATACAGCTTCCGGAGTATGTACAAGTGACCAATTTTATGATTGGATATTATTCAGGTCGTCTCAAAGATGAACCCTATTGATATTCACCTCACTAATGGCAGTACCACGGGTGCTATGGTGCCAAATTTTTGTCATTTTTGGAGAATTTTCAGTTTGTTAGCACGATACAGCCTCCAGAGAGTATACGATTGATCAATTTTATGATTGAATATTGTTCAAGGTGTCCCACAGATGTACCATATTGATTTTCAGCTGACTATAGCGAGTACAGCGGGTCCTATAAATCCAGATATACTAATTTTTAGATTATTTTTGGAAAAATTTCGGTTTGTTTGCACGATACATCCCCCGAAGTGTATACAAGTAACAATTTTATGATAGAATATTGTTTAGGGCCACAGGTGCAGAAAAGTTAGCTTTAATCTTTAAAACCGGTTATTTCCTATTTATATTCAGTTTGTGACAGGAAGTGGATGCTCGGCATTTATATACTTTGAATTGAATGTAAGATAGGTGATCCAATTATTGCCACCTTAAGGTTTGATAATTTGTAGTATATCCAGATTGAACTCTAAGGCTCTGTAAATAGGATGAATAAATCTCAATATATTTATCTTCAAATATATTGAACATAATAATAATAAAAATTATTCTAAAAAAAGTTACTATTTTTTTTAAAAAAAGTGCACAACTGGCAATATTTGGAACACGGGGTCAAAATATTGCCATACACCTGGCAATAAAAGGAATAGCTAGTTTACAAAAAAAAATCAATGCTAAAAAATAATTACTTTATTTTTGTTTATAAGTAACAAAAAAACCTTTTAACTAATTAGAGTAATATGAAACCTCAAAACCCATCGCATTAAGGCCCCCGGAGGGTTTTAAGTTTGATATTACTCTAAGCACAATTTGGACACTTAAATAACTCTTTATCTTGTTTGGACAGTCCCACACATTTTTCATGGACATAAACTTTGCAGACAACACACAACCTCATATCTGCTATACGATTTTCCTTGCATAAAAACAATACCATGATTCGGAAGATGATTTTGCATTAGGAGGAGGACATTTTTTGGAAGTTACACGTGCCTTTAATGAAACAGGGGTAATTCCTTTTGTCTCGTTAAATTTCATTTTTTTGGAGGGAGGTGCTGAAGAGGAAAGAGATAGATTTCTTGTTACTTCTTGTGTTTTACTAGTGATGGCTGGTTTGCGTATGGAAGCGATTGTTTTTACTTCAGGAGTAATGAGCAATCCCACCTTTTTAAAGGAAATATCTTGACGTTGGTTTTCAAGATCTTCCGGAATATCGGGAAGACTGGAAGTAGTTTGACTTTGGTTGTTGGAAGTTCTGGATTATTAGGAATATCCTGGATAGCTTCACTTTGATTTTTAGGAGTTTCCAGAAAATGGGGAATACTAGGAGTAGATGCAGTAACGGGTGGCTTTTCAATTAACGACTCTTTCAAGGAATCTTCATAACTGCTTGCAGAACGTAACTCATCTTCACATGAATCGTCATGAACACCATATTCTGTTCCAAAGAGTCATCAGAGGAGAAATGTTCAATCTGTTTTTGATTTTTTAGTTTAAGTAATTTCTTCTTTCGTTGACTCTTAGTGGACTTAAAGTCTGTGACTCCTGATGTTGATGGTTGTATGTTAGGAGATTGGGACTTTCCATGTTCTGATGTCGGACACTTATTGTTAAGTTCATCTTTATTATTCGGAGATTTTTGAGTGGTTGATGTAGATGGTGCATTAACACTATTCCCATTTTCTTTGTTTTCTTCTATGTAAGTGATCAGGCTAGGTGCAAATGCAGACTCGGGTATTACATCTGGATTAAAAGGAAATATACCGGTAGCTCTAAATCCAGATGTAGTATTGGCTGGTGTCATGGATTTTAACCAGACTGTTCTAAAAATATCGCCAAATCTCATTTTTGTTATGGCTTTTCCAGGGTTCGTTAACAAAAAATTTAATATTTCTTGATCCCAAAAGGTCTCAAAACTTTTAAAAACGGATTTGTCCATCGGTTGCAACTCGTGCGTGGTATTGCTGGGTAGGCAAAACAATGTTACACCGTACTTCGCTGCTGCGTCGACAATAGAAACATCTAAATGAGATTTGGCTCCATCGAATATTAATAGAATGTTGGTCCCTGGATTTCTGTATTTTGCAAAATGCTCGAGCCACATAATAAAAGACTCATTAGTCATACTCCCTTTTGGAGTCATTGTTACTTTTGAACCAGGAGGCAAATTATCTGACCATTCTGGTTTGAGTCTTTTGCCCTTAAATGAAATAAAAGGTGGAATAGCTTGGCCCAAGGCATTTCCACATCCTACGATTGTAACATTTTCACCATGTTCTGGAGCTGTTAAATAAACACGTTTAACTCCTTTTTTTGCTAAAACAGTTTGTTGTTTGTGAATGGTCAGTCTGTAACCCTTCTCATCCATATTATATAGGTTTTCTGGTTTATCAAATAACTTCAGTTTAATCATAACATTTTTCAGTTTTGTGAAATAACCATTTACAACAACGGGATTCATCTTTTGAGCCCTTGCTGGATTCATTTGTTGCGCTTTACGTCTGACTACATCAGGATGTCTTTTAAAAAATAGTCTAAGCCATTTTCTACCTGCTGTTTGGGATTTTTCAGAAAATCTTGTCGATATGTTAAGGGTTTTTGCATAAGAAAATACACTTTTTCTAACGACTTTACTTGTAACTGGTACACCAATTTCTGCTAATTTATGAATCCTTGCCACCAAATGAAGTTCTTGTTCTAAACTTAAAGTTGATTTTCTCCCAAGACGTTTGATTGGATTATTTTGTCGGTAAAGCAATCCAAGAGTTGTCCTAGGAATCTCATATTGTTTTGAGGCCTCACTAATGCTAGTCCCATTTGTAATAGATTGTATTGCCCTTCTAAGATTTTCTTGAGACCACTCGGTTTTTTTTCGGCATTCTGCAACAATACCATTCTAGTTAATACATCTATTAACAAATTATTTAGAAGAAGTGGTTCCTAATATTGCCATGGCAATATTGAGAATAATTTATGTGGCAATATTAGGACACTTGCTACTCGAATTAAAAAAATTCATTTTCTTGTCTCGTTCGTTAAATGGAATAAAACAAAATATGCTACACGCAATGACTTACTTTAACGTACTTATTGATGATTAGAACATCCACTAATCTTGAAAAGCAAACGTGTATAAGAATTTCAAACTTAAATATTTTTTATACCGCTCTCGCTAAAAACACTCTTTCAAAGTCTGATCGGTACTGGCGACTGAAATGCATCAATGCGGTAATTATGGTTTGTGTTCCTACTCTAAGACAGACTAGGAGCGTCATCTAATTGAGAATAGCTGAATTAACGATTCCATGGGCGATGGCAATATTAAGACCATGGCAATAATAAGACCATGGCAAGAATTGGCTCACCTACCTTAGATAATTTTTATTTCGAAGATAATACATTGGGAATTGGTAAGTTCCGTTTGATGTTTTATCATTACACATACTGAGTGGCAACATTTTTTTTAGATTTGTGTACGATGGATGCCTATGAAAGAGAGTTTCAGCACCTCAACGAGCTATATGAGTCTGTCTCGACCTATGACGAATATATCGCTGATTCCGATGGATCGTTGGGCGATCCAGATCACGAGGAAATTAACGGTTTTAGCTCTGTTAGTGAGTGAGAGGCAGCTCCAGAACCACGTGAAATTCATGAAGATAGTGGTAAAGACAGCACAAAGCGGGCAAAATTGTTTCGGTCCCGTAATATTCGTACCAGAAGAGAAAATATTATTACCCTTAGGGAAGCCAAGAATGCAGTAACTCCAATTGATTATTGAAACCTTCTTTTTGATGACATCGTCGATGTTTTAGTACAATATGCAAAATTGTAAATACGAAAAGTTGCAACCAGCTACAAAGACCAATGCCAATATCTAAAGTAGAAATGAAAGCATTTTTAGGCTTATTGTATCTAGCTGTTCTAGACCATAGTGGTAGGAGGAATCTCCGGGCAGTTTTGGAAACAGGATGGAGTGCACAGTGAAATTTTTATTGCGACCATGTCTCAAAGAATATTCAAATTCCTCTTAAGAGTAATAGGGCTTGATAATACGGATACAAGAAAGAATAAAAAGGGTAACGGACAAAATTGCAGATATACGTGAAGTGGTCGACATGATTACAGGAAAATGTAAGCAATATTATTCAGTCGGAGAGTATGTGACACAGGACGAAATGCTTTTAGCATTTCGCAGAAGATGTGCATTCCGCATGTACATGCCACAAAAGCCAAGCAAGTATCGCCTCAAAGTATTTTCTCTGGTTGATGCCAAAACATTTTATACTTCACTTATGGAAATATCTGCTGGTATAAAACCACCCGGTCCGATTCGGGTAGACAATTCAACACAAGCCGTGTATCTGAGAATGTGTGAATATATATTGGGAACAGGGAGAAATATAACGATAGATCGTTGGTTTACCAGTTACAATTTAGTCAAGACTCGTTTGACTAAACACCGACAGCTGTAGGTACTTTAAAACATAATAAGAGAGAGCTTCAAACATTACAATAAGATATACATAGAAGATACGCGATATTATAAGTGTTGAAGAAGTCAATAATCTAACCTCACTTGAATATTGTTTTTGGCATCTGCCAAATTGAGAATGAAAAACTTTCAGTATTTTTTTAACAGAAATAAGTAGTCTAAAAATGATGACATTTATTGTCACTTTTTGAAATACTCAAAAAAATTATGTAAGTGAACAATTTAAAGAAAAGCCAGTCCCCCCTCCCGATAAAGTTAACAAAAAGTATTAATGAAAATTCAGTAATTACTGAGTCTGTAAAAGAATTAATATATTGAATAATAACTGACAAAAAGAGAACCTTTGAGCAGCGCACCTGAAAAAATGAAGAATGGTATTAGTAGATGTTTGAAAAATTGTTAAAGAGATGATAACAATTTCACAAGATAAGTTAGTTTATAATTCGGTTACTTGTATTTATCACGAACAAACAGGTCCTTCATAGTTTTTTCCCTATTTCAATTTCTTTAAATATTTGGTGAATGTAAAATAATTTAATTGTTGTAGTTTTTAATTAAGGGTGGATGACAGGCCTGTGGATGAATGTGTTTTAGCGTAAAGCTATTGTAAAGTCGCAGTTATCGTTTATGTAATTAAAAGGTAGTTTAGGAAGTTTTCAGTTAAGTATATTTGTTATTAAAAATCAGTTGGGTTTAATTTTATTTACAAAATTTTAAAAACCAAGGATAATTTTAACCGGCACGAATGAGTTATAGTCAACTAATTTTCGACAATTGAAAGGTCGACCCTACTTTATTGTTGGAATCAAAGAGTGATTGCAACAATAAGGTTATTTCTAGTAAAAAAGAATTATATTCTATGGTTTTACAATTTTAACAACACTAAAATGAAAATGGCATGTATTATGAGAACTTGATATTTTTCTTAACATATAACAATGCCCCAGGCATAAAATAAATTATTCCCTTAAGAGCATACAAAAAGTATTTACATGCTCTAACAGATAGCCGACAGACTGGCAATAATCCATATTCACAAATCTACAGTAATATATTCAAAAAAAAAAGAATTTACATTCTTGAAAAAAGGTAATTTAAGGTTGGTATGTATTTTGAGTTGAATTCTGTGAAGTTTTGAAGCTTCATTGTCCCAATCTTGTTGCGAGACGTCTCGAAGAAATTAATTTCAGATTTACAATGTACGTAGTTTTGTTAACTTCAGCAAATTCAGGATTTTTGAATACAATTTTATCCACTGTTCAATATCCATAGATACCAACAATAAATGCGATCATTTTGATTGCTTAAGTACACAAATATTCTGAAGATATGATGGTGTTGTTCACAAATTTCCTGAAGACCTTGAGAACGCTGTGTAACAATCTATAAGGAAATTCCTACGTGCCTATTAATCCTCTTAGAATGTTTTTTTTTCGTTGGGTTTCTGGAGCGTGCTGTCTCCAGTGCCGTAGGGCACAATTGAGCCAGGATTTCCCTGTGGGTAACCTCGGGTGAGGGGATTTCCTGGCACAGGCGGAAGGGTATTCGTGGGGCCTCTTGGGCCTATACGATGTGCCAAGACTGAGTTCTAAGGCAGGTCGCGTTGACCGGTTCAATCCAACTAGTCCTAGGGGAGTGGTTTGTTGTTAAAGGAAACAGTCTGGGTGGATTACATGTACAGGGTTTTCCATTTTATATGAACCCTTCTATATCTCGCTTAATATTTGAAGCAGATAACGATCTTTCAAATAAGAGTTGAAGGGGTATTAATGTAGTTTTTAAAATTCAACAAAAATATTATACAGGATGTCTCAGAAAAGAGGGTCAGAGCCAAAGTGTTTTTTCTTAAATCGGATACCCTAAATATTTTTATATTTTTAAACTGTTCACTTCAATCCGAATTCAACAATATATAATTATTATAGTCTAACCTTAACAGTTCAAGAATATATTTTCATTTTAAAATCGTTTTCTGTGAGATGAAAACCAACTATAGACGTTCATGGAAAAATAAAAATCATAGTTAGCGGAAAGTGCAACAAATAAAGAAATCTGGACGGAAATCAATTGAAGTTTGGTGTGGAATATTATATATAGAATATAGTGGTTGGGCCAATATTTTTCTGCATAGTACCCATGATAAGTGAAATACTAAAAGTAGAATATACAGCTGACGGATTAAATACTATGATCTGGCACCAAGATGGGGCATCACCCCATAATGTATTAGAAGTGTGAGATCATCTCAACAATCAGTTTCCAGAGTGGATCGTAAATAATAGGACAATGCTATGGCCTCCTAATAGCCCCGACCTAACTTCCTTAGATTCTTTTTTGTGGGGGATGCTGAAAGATATACTTAACTTCGGCGACAATAACAATCTTGATACAACTCAGGAAAAGATTCAAGGCGAAATTAATAACTTAAATAATCATGCTGATATTATTTCTAAATGTTTAGAGAATTTACGCCGAAGATACCAACGATGCATTGACAATATGGGGGGTTATTTTGAACAATATTTATAGTTTTATTGGAGCTTACATCGGTGTGTTTTTTATTCACATTGTTTTCTTCGACCTTGTGGTTTGTTTGTTTAATTTTTCTAGCTCTAGGTCGTTCTATTTTATAATAATTGAATTCAGCTTATATTTGACTTCGAGAAATTTATATCTATATAGGGTGTCCTAAGTTTCCTTGCCATATTTTGTGCTTCTTACAGCTGTTTGAATAATAGCAATTGAAAATTTTGGTGCCAAAAACAGACTATTTATTCTAAAGATTCTTATATTGCGAACGTGTTTATATGCTGCATTGTTTCGAAATATTTTAGTCAAAGGCTTCAAACCAATTATCTGCTGCTAAACCATAGTCTGACGAGGAGGAATTTGTGAATATTTTTTGGAAGTTGTTAAGTTTGTGTTTATTCGTGAAATTCTTGGGGTAATTGGAAATAGTAAACTGAGTATTAGAGATTTAATTCTACATGGTGATAATTTTCTAAAAGACTGAATATTTTTTTAAACATATATTTTTGGTTTCAGTAGTATTTTTATAATCTGAAAAAACACTGCCAATTTTCGGGATAAGTATTTTCGTAATTCATTTCTTGGACTTTCCTGTTGCTCGTCTACGATCCATATCTCCAAATAAAAAGAACTCCAGAACGAATATTTGCAAGCTACGTCAATTAACTAAAGCCAGGTTTTTGTCAATAAATCTCCATTATAAGACCGCGGTACATTTTAAAAGCGAACAACATGAACAATAGCTAACTCAATTCAACTGATAACAAACTTTTTTAAAACCAGAAAACTTTTTTACCGTCCGTTTTTCTACGAGGAAGGGAGAATGGAGTGTAAAAGAATGAAGAGGGAAAACCATCCCCCATCTGGAATCACTTTTAATGGATATATTTTAGAAATATTTTAGGTCGAAACAAATCAGAAAACTTCCAAAACAGTAAGTAAAATTCGACAACCTTCTTTATACACTGAAATGTATTCCTAAAACTGGCGATATGGGAAAAAAGAAATCTATGGACAGGACAAAATAATTAATTTACTGTTCTACTTATCCAAAATTCGGTTCATGAGAGCGTATGGTTTATCCCAGAGAATTTTAATTATGAGTTCTGCGAATATCAAACAATCTTAGATGAATATGACAATGATCACTGTCGTATTCAGCAAAGTATAAAATTACTATATCATTATGTAAAGCAATTTAGGCCCGGTCTTTCCAAGTCTGAATAAAGTTATAAATCATATATATTTATCAAAATAAGCCTTTTCTTCGTCTTCCCATTATTGGATAATTTATTTTCGCAGACTATCTAGCATTATTCTACAGTTGAGTTATTAGGAGCTGTAAGTTCGAAATAATATTGTTTCGGTTGTGGATAACACCGATTGAAGCCGATTAACTACGAATTGAGTTTTTATCTTTTTAATTAATTAAGTAACGTTGGGGATTCTAACTTTAACCTTGAACAAAAACTGTCACATTTATTTTGATTTTTATATTTTTAATGATTTTGCGGAACTCGAGGACAAAGAGATACAAGAGATTGTAGATTTTGCAAACCCAGAACGTCACTCATATGTGAGAGAACGTATTGACAATTTTGAAAGATGGGATACCCTAACGCCGTTTTCGTTACAATTGCAGCAGTTTTTTCAAATACATAAAATATAATATACTGATTTCAGTGCTGTCAAGCAAGTGACAGCTAACCATAAAATGTTTGAACCTAGAATTGTAACTCTTTGTTGTCAGTGGTGACTACAGTTTTAAGTGCCATCTGAAGTATGGTGGGAACTATATTCATAGATACTTCAGATAGAGGCAAAAAGCTACCTCGGAACCCGTCAGCTTGTGAGAGAGATCCATCTAGGGGTGTCCATCTGAATTATTTGGACGTAGAATTCAGCGGGAATTTTAAATATTATACTGCGGAAGAATTTTATCATTTTTAACAATAAATCGACTGTTCACCCAAAGAACAAAGAATGCAGCGGTTTATTAAAAAAGTTAAAAAATTATAACTGATAATCGTACTTCGCCAAATCTTGCATCAGAGTTGAACATACGAAAATATTTGACAATAATTCAAACTCTTGATGCTGCAATATTTGGTGAAACACTATCAGTTGTATTTTATATTTTAATAAGCAGCTACAATCTTCGTTGTCTTGGTGAACAGTCATTTAATTTATAAAAAAAAACCTGTAACAAAGAATTTGTTTGTTTAGCAAAAATTATATGGTAAACCAGGAATAGTTTCAATAAAAAGAGTTTATGAAATTAAATATCGATTTAGTAATAATAACTACATTTTTATAACACATTTACATAACACACAATAAACTACATAATGAGATTATATCCCAAGATTCTGCTATTTTTATTCTTAAAATTTATTTTGTGTTATTCTTTTAACCATGTTGACATATCCTCATTCCTAGTGTCTTCTCTTTTCAAAGCGTTTCTTTCGAGAACAAAATTTGATATAAGCTGCTTTCAAATGTCGAATATTTGTTAGCATTTATGAATTTTAAAAATATAATATCAATTCCTCTTGAAATAGTTTTAACTTTTTCACACCAGAAGTGGAGGCAACATTTGACTACGAATTTAATTGATAGAGAATCATTGTTTGTATGTTCCTCACAATTTATCAGGTTGAAAGAGAGTTGTTTTTTGTAAAATTTTTGGTAGATTTCGTTTGTAACACAATCTTGGTATAAGAAAGAATCTAGACAAAGATTTTGATACTAAAAAGGTAAAAAATATACCAGGTTTTGTTATTTTAGAATGTACATTCTGCCTTGCTTCTACAAAATCTCTATCATGACTCCTGTACAGTATATAATTCAGACAACATAAACATGGAACATCTTTCAACACTTTGCGAGCAATAAATCCAGCTATATAAGTAACTATATTCCTACCTACTTGGGATTTGCGATCTAAAGCAACTAATGCTGGAATTGTTAATGTGCTGAGCTCAGTTGAACTAGAGTTGACTGGGGATGCTTCACCTATTAAAAAGTCTTTTAGATCTGTTAGAGCTCCGTCACTCTCATCTGGCTCACAATTGCTGTTTGGAGAATGCTTTGACATGAAATTATTAATCATCAAAGCCCTAAATGCTGGTACTACATGCTGCACACTTGGAGATACCTCTCTGTAAGCATAACTTCTTACAGCACCTAAAAAAATCTGGTTGAAACGATCTTAACACAAAATAGTCTCTATGGTTTAAATATTTTGTTTTCAATTGAATAAAACCTTTAATACTAAAAATTAAGTTCGTTAGTGATGCAACAGATTGCAATAGTTGTTTTTAACTGTTAAAAAATGTCATTGTTTTCAATACAGTTAATTGTTTCTCCCAATAATTCTGATGTTCAGAATTATTGATTAGGGTTCCTTTAAGGGGTTTACTTGTTAAGGCAGTCTTTTGACAGAAATTCAAACTATCAAACAGCTCATCCTGAGATAAAATCAAGTCTACAGTATCAGCAGCTCTAAGTGGTAGATCAATATCAGCATATGCAAATTTAAAGATAAAAACTTATCATACCCAGGTACACATAATGCATTTGATATTTAGATAGAATATAGAGGTTCGGTGATGCAGCAAAACTGACTTTAGGAACAATTCGCATGATTGAAATATGAATTCTAATGTTGACTATGTATAGATTAAAACATTTCTAATAGCGGAGACTTTGTCAAATATAACGGCATGCCGTTTCTTTTTAACTTTTTTCAACTTTTTAGTATTGATCATATCATCTGCCAAAATAATATCATACAGTTATCATTATTGTAGCTGACATATTTATTTTTAATGCTGCCCTCAAGCAACTAAACCGCTTGTTTTGTTATAAAAATTAAATAAGATTAAAAATAAAATTCTTACTCCAATCAATAATCCTCTGCACTAAGCTACCCAGCTGGTAAATGAAAACTTGGGTACACATCTTCACCTCCATTTTCTTAATTTTTCCACGTACTACATGTTCGTCAGTCTATTTTGGACAAATTTTGAATTGTTCCATTGAATCAAGTAAATAAAATATTTCAATATGCTCCCACTTAGATATTGTGTTTTTTCCGTCCTGGGAGAAATGTAAATTCTTGGTCAGAAGGTTATTTTCATTATGTCTTTGAATAAATGGGGACCATCATATAGAGGTATGATTTCATGTCCACTGTTGCTGAATCCAAACTTTTTTTCAGTACTATTTCTTAGACATTCTTCTTTGGTTTCCTTCTGCAACATATTTATTGCTGCACAATTATTAGTGCCTTGGTCACACACTTTAGCTATAATCTCCAAACCAATTTTTCGTCATTCCAATATGCAGTATTTTATAAGATTTTTTAATATTAAACTTTTGATATGACCACTGCTGAATGTAAATAAATTTGGTTGTTTCCACTGTCTATACACTCCTTTCAACATAAATACATTTACGTTATCAGCTAATTGGGGTGACCGTTCACTACCGAAATCTTCAAGGCCCTGAATAATACCTTGTCTTGCATTGTAGTGGACATAGCTGGAAATATACATTTCATCGTAGACAATGATGCACATGTTATCTTTTCCTTTCATTGTTTTGACTGATTTCTGCAAACTGTTAAATAAACCTTTATTTATTCCAGTTCCAAATGGTATTTTATTTAACAAGTTAGTAAGAGTTTTTCTAGAAGGAAGTGCAAAAATGTTTCTTAGTAATCGATATCCTTTTCCACTTGCTTTCATTTTCGTTAAACTTATACATGTTGATTAAATGTTTGCTTTTGTACTGTATATATCGATCTCCCCTCAATATATACATTATTATTTGTTATTACAGATCTTTCGCTTTACATTTTTTATTAGTTGTTATAGTTGCTTTGTGAGTTTTTTTAAACGTTTGCTATTTTAAATTGAGATTCCTCACTGTACCTTACTTTCCTCTTTCTATTAAATGTAAAGATTGTATTACAAGTAAATATTTTTGTGTATAATAAAGAAATTTGGAAACTTTCTGTTTATATTTTTTTTTAGATAAAATTGAGTATATTTACACACGTAGTTGAAAAAAGAGCCTACATATCAAATAAAATTCGAAAGCAACCAACAGAAACTCTGAAACTGATACAAATATGGCTAGATTGAGGCAAAGTTGTGACACGACGTTCTGTGTTTTCAGACTACTTGACCTATTTTCAATCATGTAAATTTGTAACTTTCCCGCAGTTTAATTTTCTTATCATGAAAAAAAAAATTATAATTATGAAAACATTTTATTATGTTAATATAAATGGTACAATTATTGAAAGGTAGACTGTTTTTAAAGTATGTATATTTTTCTTCCATTCTTGATTTCTAGCAATTCCCACAATGCTGTCACTTGGTATACATATTATTAAATAGCACATGTCCTTTCATGCAATATGTAATGCACTCTGTATTAGGTGATAATAGTTATATTTTTCAATTATCACTATTATATTTTCATCAAAATGGATTATGTGATTCTTGTCTGTTTAGAGCGGTTTTAATTTTTCTTCATTCAGATACTTTGAAGGTCACTTCAATCAAGCATTTTTCGCTTTTCGCTAACAAACCCATATTATCATTAAAACAGGGTTTCAAGAGAATGTTGAAAGATGTTTTGATGATACTAGAACAAACAACCAGTATTATTTATCTCATATTTTCACATTAATGAAATAATCCAGTAAACATTACCTCAAATATAGCTTTTAAAATAAAAAATACGGATTGCAGGATAATTTTCATTATCATAACTATAATTTTTGATATCGGGTCGATACGATTACTGACTTTTTAATAATTTATTCCTTTCAAAAACATTTATGAAACTCTTAAATGATCAAAAATCTACACTCAAATGGAAATACTTATGTCAGCAAGTTTTGTTTGGATGCAACCTAAAAAACAGAGATAAGGTTTCTGAACTCACAAAAAGTTGAAATATTTGAAAGCAAAACATCCGAACATCTGGTCTAGAGATGGGTTTCTTTTAACCGTCAATAGTGGAAAGACAGAGAGAGAAAATATGTTGAATAAGTAAAAGCCGTTTGAGCACTACTAACGACATCTGTCCTAAGTATTTTGAACCTAATAATTACTAGATAAGTTACTAGTATTGTGTAGGTTTTTAGGTTTATATACCTGTGAGGAGGCCGCTCTTAATGCGTATGACAAATATTTGACAGCGGTCTACTGCGTAAAACCACTTTTCCCAAGAAAAGATGGAAGCTGATTATGTGCTCTGCGGTGTCTTACAAAATTCCATATTTCACGGAAACCACTAATTTGATTGATTTTGACAAATAGCAGCTTTTTCGTAGAAAAATATTTGAGGAATGAATAGACATTATTTGAAAGTTTGTTACTTCATCACTGTAAAAGTTGTGACCTTTTAACCAGTGAGCCAAGTCCAATCCTGACTTTCTGCAACACGAGTATTTTTATTGCTATGCTTAAAAATCCACAAAATTTCATAATCTTCCGAAACATAGTTTTAGAGTTATAAACAAAAATGTATAATTTCTAACTTTAAAGCCATATAACTCAACGAAGGAGGTCCTTGGGAAAAAATGTATATAAAGTGCTGACGTTATTTTCATACCATCCACCCATTCCCAAGTTTTGGTCTCTCATTTCTGAGACACCTTGTATATCCAGAAAAGTCACAAGAATGAAAAATGATAATGCCACGAACGAGAACCACTCATGAGACCCAAAAGTAGAAGGACATGAATTATAAATTTTCCTGCTTCACTCCACTATATTCCGAAGTCGCTGAAGTGTCTATCAATGAGAGTTAATAAATCACGGTATTTTTCTGGACCGGTGGCTCCTGTCATACGTCTTTTTGCACTGATACTTACACCTTTAAACAGCAATACAACCCAATAAAATCTATTGTTTGTGTTATCTCTTACCTATTTTAGATAAATTCAGCAAAATCAGTTTGTACAAAAGCCTTTATAAGTTTGATATTTTTAAAAAACTTTTATTTTATATCAATTTACAAAATTTAGATGTTTTCATTTTGAAATACAAACTCAATCTTCACAAATCGATTTTGGTTCCATTAATTTATAATCTAAAAAAACAAGAATAACAACTTTATGAAGATCTAATTCTTGAGCTTCATAGTTTAATGCAAATGACATTTTTCTGAAAAAATAAATACAAAAGAAAATTTTGATAGTTTGATAAATGTCCTAAAAAATATATGTAATAAACTATTAGCTTAATCGTGAGTGAAAAATATGTATCTCATCGAAAGGGAAACAACACTAATGTACCAATGTCAAGAAAATTCTGAACAATGTTTATTAAACCCATATTGAACATGGTAATGAAAGCAAGCAGCGTTGGTGAAACGTCTTTATAAATGGAAGTGATCAAGATATGATACACGATAAAAGAGAGACGTGGTGTTGGGTAATTCAATAAAGTGCCTTGAGAAATATGAAACAAGAATTAAATGTGACAGGACAACGTATTCAACACATGCGTTATAGATTTGAAAAAAATTATAGAAGACAAGTATTCCCGGAGTTCAGTAGAATTCAAGATTGGTGTGCGAAATATTCAGGAAAAATATTGTTTTAAGGTGAACAGCAAAAAGCAATTATTCGTATATAAGAAAACGTCAGGCAGGCATCAAATGAAATGTTCCGTCAACTGAGGTGAAGGTGGACAAATTTCAACGTTTTTTTGAGATAACATCGTTAGAAGCGCCTCAAAAATTTTGAAAAAAATTATGCTAATTGCCTTAGGTTTACCCCTTCATATGAGCTAAATACGAGTTTTGCAAAAATTATAGAATCGCTAATATTTGTTTAAGTAGTGTCCAACTCTACCCAGAAAAAGGGGTGAAGTTGGAGATGGCTTCAAAACCAAGTAAAATCAACTTTTAATGAGAACTGGGTGTAGTTGGACAACTCTAATGTTTTTTTAAAAAATTTGCACCCTTGCTGGGCCAATGAAAAACGTTTCTAGGTAAAAAATAACAGTTTATTCCCTAAATCACAAAACATCAACTTAAACTAGTTTCTAGAAGAAAATATAATGTAAAAAACAAGAAATATTTAACAAAATACCATTAAAAAAATGGATAAAATATTTTCTGGAACAAAAAAAAGGAACACAATACCTAAAAAATATATAAAATCATTAACCTATGGTGTCATAAGTTAAATTATCTCGAAACTGAAAACGGTTCCGTCTTAATTCTACAGGTTGGTGTGAAACATAAATAACATCTTCCTTTGACACCATCGATTGGTCTTCAACATCTGGATAGACGAAAAAATGCCCCATTTTTTCTCCAAATTTTTTCCTAAGGAACTTCACTGTTAAAAACATCTCATCAATGTGTTCAACGTGACCTACAAAATTAAGAATTCTTTCAGTTGATTCAAATTTCACCAGAACGTATTGGTTTTTTTCAAAATCTCCGATGCTAGTAGGAACTAATTCAGTTTTATCATTGGTTGGAGCAGGGTTGCTTGTACTTTGCTCAGCCTTGTCATAGTATAGTTCGTGTAATTCATCTTCTATAATTTCTATTTCAGATTGGTCCGACATAGCTTGATTGTAGTTTTGTTCTTCGACTTCACTGTCATCTTCAATAATGACCATTTTCTTACGTCTTGGCTTTCTCGTTTGAATCACAGGAGAAAGGGTCTCTTCATTGTCGCTTTCATGTTCGATGTCACTATTGTCTTTAGTAAATGTCACACTTCGGCCAGGTTGAATGGCCATTTTTTACCTCTTGGCTTTCTTATTTGAGTTGGAGGAGCAAGGTTCTCCTTAAAAAAGCTAACGAAACTGTCAGTCCAATGTTTCTCAACATTAACTTCTTGATAATCCTCAAGTTTTTTCAACACTCGCTGAGGATCATAAGGAACTATTCCACATGCTGCAAATCCTGATTTCACATTATTCGCAGATCGCATGTCAATTCTCTGAAAAGTCTGGGATACCAAGTTTGGAAAATCGCTCTTCTGGAAGACTCCCCGAATTTTCATTTTCCACTGTCTTAAGACAAATCTCCACGCTTCCTTCATTGGTCTAAAATAAGCCACATCGAGTGGCTGGCAGATGTGGGTGGAGTTTGGGGGGAGCAATTTGAAACGGATGTCATGTTCAAGAAATTTGTTGATAACCGTTACGGATATGTGACTGGACAAATTGTCACCGATGATCACTTTTTTGCCTCGAAGCTTTGATAAGTATGAAAGAGCAATTTTATAGAACCAGTCTTCGAAACAAAACTGATCGAACCAACCACTTTTACTCCGGTTATAAGCCGTGCCAGGAGGACCGTTCTCTATCCATGTCGGATAAATATGTTGGGCCTTGTACACTACGTAAGTTGGAAGAACAAAGCCGGAAGCTGCTGCAGCAATCATGACCGAAATGCTAGTTTTTGAGCTATCCATAACGCGATCACAATGTTTTGCTCCTCTTTTGGCGAGAACCTTAAGTTTTCCTGTGTCGTCGGAAAAATTGGTTTCGTCGTACTTGACGATATTTTCCAGAGGAATATTTTCTATAGATTTTTGCAATTCCGTAAAATATGCGGTCATAACAGCAGAGCTGACTTGGGCTCTAGCCCTTTTCATATTCTGGGATAGCCGTACAGATAATTCTCTGTGCCTGTTGAGGAAATTTTTCACCCATTCATCTCCAGGAACATTATCATGGAAAATTTTAATGGTTTTTCCCAGCCGATCCAGATAGAATTTCACTAGAGTTTTCACGTCTTTTATGGTTAATGGAAAATTCCACTTAGCGGCACTCATTATCCCTTCTGCTAGATATGTCTCTTCATCGGAAGTTAGTACGGTTTGACCTCCATATTTCTTTTTATTTTTTATTCCTTTAACGTGATTAAATAAAATCGATTTCGGAATTGTATACTTTTCCGCAGCTTCCCTAAAACTAAGTTTCTATAATTTAACTTCTTACTCCGCCTTCTTTATTGTATGAAGCAAATCGTTACAGTTGGGTTTCTTGCCCACTTTTCTATTATATAAACGCGGCATCTTGGTGTCCAACTGTACCCTGGGATAAGAAACTTTTTCAATGCATCGCCACTGTACTCAATAACTTGTGGCAGATTAGTTTAAAATTTCATAGGTTAGTTACTTATACTGTAGTCTACATTGTGGCCAAAAATGGACATTCTAGGAACATCAGTATATTACATACAATAGTTATAAAAACCAAATTGCCAAAATAGCACTTTTTAAATCAATTGTTTACATAATTAAAAAATCAACTTACCGTTAAAAAACCGCGCCAAATGTAACACACTTTCTTACTACATTCACACTGATGAAATACTCACCGCCAAATTGGCCGAAGGTCGAATGTCAGTGGCGTCACGAATTTATTTGATCTGAAACTACGTCTTGTCCAACTTCACCCCGACTGTCCACCTTCACCTCAGTTGACGGTAACTTCTGTCAGTATCGAAACAATTGTCAAATTTCTTAGAATTTCTAACATTCTATCCATATAGTGCGAAATTATCTTGAAACATTGAGTTTCATTTAAATCAGTAATATCATTAGATTCGACAAAGTAAGGGTCGAGACAGTCAATTTCAGAAAACCAAGCATCACAAATCCGATGTTTCAGAAGAGGACTTATTGTTGTTACGAAATCTTAAATAAGTTGGTACGAAAAAATGGCTAAAAAACTAAGTGACCTTAAAGTAACGGAACTAAAAGCAGTTGGAAAATCGAGAGTTGGAAACGTTCGGAAAGAAGAGTGAATTAGTAAAAAGACTCAAAATGTCAATAATCCAGAATTAGACTAAAAACCTACTAGATATGGTTGTGTCGTTACGTAGCTTAGATATTCTTAGTCCAGGAGGAATCGGCGCATGAGTACCGAAAACTATTCCACCTCAATTTTTTATGCGATCTTCTTTGAGTTGCCCTACTGATGATATAAATGCATGTTGCCATGGCAACCTCGTGCCATATTGCTTAAACCGAAATTGTTTAAACAATTGGAAGGAATTGTTATTTTTCAACCGGACAAATTGTTTTTATATTGTTCATTGAAATATAAATAAAAAAGGTCCTATGACTTTTCAAGATTAAGTTAATACTTTTATAGATATGAATTTTTAAAGGTTCGAAGAATCTCATATTTGGGTACTTTTGACCCATGAAAAATATATTAAAAAAATAAAATGAAATATGAAAAATAATTTTTTTTAATTCTTTATACAATTGTTAATAATATTCTTAATGAATATTTAAGAAAATTTCATTGTTTATACTTGTGTTTTAATTGTTAATTTCGCGCGCTCACAAGTATGCGTCGCTACCTTTAAGTATCGCCGTCTCTCTCTGACTCATGCGCTGCATCGGCCTCTCTGTGTCCTGAATCATTATTTATCATTTATCTCAAAAACCATTAACTTGATTGGATTGGTAAAGAGAGCAATGTTATTAATAATTAAATTGTCAACAATTTGTTTTTAACAAAAGTAATTTAAGTGTGAATCGGAACATGCAATTAAAATTACTTTTTTTCAGTTTATATTACTTTTTTATTATCATGGTAATTTAGCATTTTTATCAACAATAATAAGATATAATGGTATTTGGAAAAATGCATTGAATCCGGAATATAAAACATTAAATTTTACGAATTTCGGATACAAACTTGATATTTATTTATTATCAATAACATTTTTATATATTATATTTTTCTGAATCGATACCACATAGAAGTATGCAACTAATATTATTTTTTTTTTGAATGAACAAGCTTTGGTTTTACAGGTTTTCTCACAATTACACGGTTTTCTGAGGTCAGTTGGAAATGGGCTTTTGTTTATGAATAAATGTGTTAGCAAAGTATCATTCTCTAGTTTGTATCCGAAATTCTTAAAATCTAATGTTTTATATTCCGGATTCAATGCGTTTTTCCAAATGTATGTTTGAGCAAAAACTTATTATTTATATTGCGATGGTATAGGATTTTATTCCTACGCTAGAGTTTTGTGTTTGATCCCTATCCGCTCACCAACCCTGACGATGTAGCTACTGGACACGCTATTCGGGTCTGGGATCAATTAAGTAATCACTCTTCAGAAAAATTAACAAAGATATTGACGGAATTTCCGATAACAAAGCGACATGCACTTAAAGATTAACAAAATATATACAAAACAAATATAGAGCAAATACATCCAGCCTTCACCGGCATATATTCAATGGCCCTCAGGAGACAATACAATGTTCTACCAAAATGACAACGCTTACGGAAAAGTACGACAGGCCGTACTGAGCATAAGTTTAAGTTTCCCGACAGCAATATAATATACACTCTCAAATTAACAATATTATGCAAAAGAAATACAATAAACTATTCACTTACATTAAAATTATCGCTGGTCCTAAGACCAACTCCCCGAAAAAATATATTTTTCGAACCAAGAAAGTGTTCTCTCGAAAAATGCTGAGTTTGTTGTCTTTTTGTTGTCTCTTATATTAGAAAACATCATGCTCTACTTTAAAGTAATTAGCAAAACATATTTTAAAACATTGACCTACTTTTGTTTGGCCTACCATATACTGGGTGTTATTTCAAAACGTGTCAATATATAATTGTGATTCCAAAAATTTTCAAATACCATTATATCTTATTATTGTTGATAAAAATGCATAAATTACTATGATAATACCAAAAAAGTCATATAAACTGATGAAAAATTAATTTTAATTGCATATTCCGATTCATACTTAAATTACTTTTGTTAAAAACAAATTGTAGGCAATTTAATTATTAATAACATTGCTCTCTTTACCAATCTTGATAAATTTAATGGTTTTCAAGATAAATGAGAAATAATGATTCAGGATACAAAGAAGCCCATACAGCGCATGAGTCAGAGAAAGACGGCGATACTTAAAGGTAGCGACGCATACTTGTGAGCGCGCGAAATTAACAATTAAAAAACAGGTATGAACAATGAAATTTTCTTAAATCTCTATTAGGACTATTATTAACTATTGTATAAAGAAATAAAAAAAATTATTATTTATATTTTATTTTATTTTTTCAATATATTTTTCATGGGTCAAATGTACCCAAATTTGAGATTTTTCGAATTTTTAAATAATCATATTTCTAAAAATATTAACTTTCTACCGGGTGCTCTTTTTCCTGTTGGTTTCACTTCAAGTGCGATGCGTGGCAGTCTGCTCTCCTCCATTCTTCTCACATGATCGTACCAATGTCTTCTTCTTTGTCTCCTCCATCTTACGATGTCTTTCACTCCACATTGTTCCCTGATGTCATTGTTTCTAATTCGGTTTCTTCTTGTTTTTCCCACTATAGTCCTGAGCGTTTTCATTTCGGCTACTCTAAGCATGCTTTTCGTTCTGTTGGTTTCATCTCTGGTTTCTATTCCGTATGTCATGATTGGCCTGATACAAGTCTTATAGATCCTAACCTTGCTATCCTTTCGCATGTATTCGTTTGCCCATATTGTTTGCTTTAAACAGCCCGATATGGCAGTCGCTTTGTTAATCTGTCTTCCTAGGTCCTTCACTGGGTCGTGATAACTCGACAGATCCATACCCAGATATTTGAATTGTGAGACTTGCTCGATGATTTTTCCCTGGACTTCCAGCTTACATCTTACAGGTTCTTTAGCAAAGGCTATGCTTTTCGTTTTTTCTATGGATATGGTCATGTTTATCGCTTGGCTGACCTGGTAGAATTTGTGCAGTTTTCTCTGTAGATCGTCCTGCGTTTCCGCAATAATAGCTGCATCGTCGGCGTAGCATACCATGCTGATTCTTTTATTCTGTCCCATTCGGTATCCCATATTTCGTGATGATATTTCCTCTATAATTCTGTCCATTAAGAGATTGAACAGAAATGGGCTAAGGCTATCGCCTTGTCTGATTCCTTCTGGTATTGGTATCTCTTCCGTATAAGTGGCTCCTGCCTTTACTTTGGTCATGTTGTTCGTATTGAGACTGCGGACTCAACTTGAGAAACATTAATAACCATAGCACATTTTAACGCTCTATAAAGGAATGGATGTACAATACGGACAGAAAAATATTCAATAATCTAGTAGACCTTAAATTTCATATTTGATGATAGGAATCTAATTGATTCTATCGCTTGGAATTATAAATAAAGTAAAATTTTCTCGATTTGGTCAATTTACCCTATTGTGACTGTTTCACCGATTTTTGAGTTTATCTAATTCAGACAAATAAATCCCCAATTATGAGTGCTGAAGTTATAGGTGGGTGTTTGTCCATCGTTTTAATAAGGTGGCTGTATGTCTATTTTATATTTTGTGATGTTTTATAAGTGTATTTTTTAATTATGTGAAAATATCACGTACAAGCGTCTTTGGCGCTTGAGTGATTTTATGTTTGTTCATGTATTTCTAACAATAATTACTTTGTAAACTGTATTATATTGTATTTCTTGAATAAAGATTATTATTATCCAGACACATTTTTATTCAAACAAGAGACCACCACTTTAATCTCGTCAATTTCTGATATGAAGAACGATATTTCTGCTAATATCGCCAAAAATATTTCAACAATGAAGAACTATATATCTGCTCATATGAAGAAGGGTATTTTTATTGAAATTGAGTTTCATTTAAAAACACTAATAAGGGTATTTTTGCTAATATGGGTAATATTTATGCCGATATCTCATTAATGAAAAATAACATTGCCGCTGACGTCGAAAATAAAATTTCTTCTCTAAAATCGTATACCGACATTATGATCACAACGATGGACAAGAAAATAAAATCAGATATTGGGAATAAATTAACAACGATATACGAGAAAATCAAGAAGTGATAGAGAAATATGGCAGATTTAAGAACACAAGATACGCCAGCGGATGAAAAGAAGATCGAACATGTAAAACCCTGCAAGCCGGATACACACCCCAAGATAGAAGATATTGGCAGTTTTTCGCGAGTCGAGGTCCCAACGTTCGATGGGAAGACGTCGTGGACCAATTATGTAAAACAGTTTGAAGCACCCGCTAGAGTGAATTATTGATCCGATAAGGAGAAGGCAGTGAACTTAAACATCGCGCCTCGGGTAGATGCCTTAAATCTGACGAGGTATTCCTTCATCTATATGAAGGAAGGACAGTATTGGCAGCTGTACAGGGAAGATACCGTTTTATCTGCACGAAGTGGAACCTTGATGGTAGTGCAGCTACAGGGATTCATGTAGGAAGGCACACCGGTTATGCTAGAGCCATGGATCTACGACGATGCGTAGGCAGAGGAGTACTAATTGGAAAAGGATTAGCTACATCTCCGAAGAACGTGTCATAAATGTGAACGATTACTCAATTACCATCAAGAAGGAAATCAGGATTGGATTCTGCGTACCACTGACGTCTATAGTTCGTCAAACAACGACAATTCCAATGACAGATTCGAATGAATGTTATCAGTACCTGGTCAAACCTTTAGTCGAGCTGGGGAAAGAAAAATGAGATAATTTCTCTTGCAGTATCGAGACCTACTCGCACCAATTGGAGGGACGATTGTCAAAACATCAGCCGTTAATCACAAAATCGATACTGGTGATGTCAAGCCTATCAGCTCGAATAATACCATCGGTGATGAGAGGAAAAGCTGAAAGAATAATTTTAGAGATGGAAGAAAGGAAAGTAATATAATCATTCACTAACCCATGGGCGTCTCAAGTAATGCTCGTTAAGAAAAATGATGGAGCTAGGAGATTCTGCGTGGACTGTTGCCATGTAAACAACGTGACGAAGAAAAACAGCTATCCTCTGCCTCGAATCGATGATGCGCTAGTCACTTTGGCCGGCAACAAACTGTTTTCCACCTTGGACCTGAAGTCTGGTTATTGGCAAATAGAAATGGATCCAGAAAACAAAGAGATGACTGCTTTTACCACCGTATCTGGATTATGGCAATTCAACGTCATGCCATTCGGCATCTGTAATGCGCCCGCAACATTTGAAAGACTCATGCAGAATGTGTTGAGAGTGTTATCTTGGAAAACATGTCTGGTCTAGGTTAGGGCCGCAGCCAACCGATAAACATGAAGTTAGGAGTTTCCTTGGACTTTACACATACTATCGAAGATTTGACAGGAAGTTTGGAGATATTGCCAAGCCACTAACTCGACTCACGGAATAAACAATAATTTCCATTAGGACCATAACTGTGAAAACGGCTTTTGAAACCTTGAGGATACATTTAATTAGGGCGTCGATATTAGGGTGTCCATTACCAGAGGGAGCCCTATTTCTTGACCCTGATGCAAGAAACGTACGAATGAGAGGAGTGCTCTCACAGATTCAAGGAGGGCAGGGAAGAGTGCTGGGATATTGCCAGTAACGTCCTCTCCAAACCAGAACGATACTAGTGCGTCACCAGAAGAGAACTATTGGTAGTGGTGAAGTCTGTAGAACAAACACTTGTACTAGTATCTCTTTGAAAGGAAGTTCTTAATCCAAACTGATCATGCAGCACTCAAGTCGTTAAGCTGATGTGAGTCACCGAAATGCCTGCCCAGCAGACTGTTCCCACTGCAACAAGGCGGAATCTAAGGAAACTGAAATTTCAAGATCTACAGTTGTTGTCGTCAACGAGGAATAGTTACCATCCAGGATCAGAGATGATAAGTAGAATGATCCTCATCTAAAGATGATTCGACGATGAAAGGAACAAAATCGGTGACCTACCTGGCAAGAAGTGCCAAGATTTTCACCGACACTTATGGCATATTGAGCTCAGTAGGACACCCTTGCTCTGGTAGAAAGCCCGTTGAAAAGAATTATGGTTCCGAGAAGAGAAGGCAACTAGTTATCTCGAGAACAAGTGAGCTGTGGTACTGAGGAAGTTACACGACATTACGAGGTCATCTGGGTGTAAAGAAAATCTTTCAGCGAGTCCGTGAAATGTTTTATTGGATAAACAGCTCCGACGATATGAAGAACTGGTGTAAGAAGGAATGAACGACTTGTGCTACGAGTAATGGACCACATCGAATGGAAAAACTATTTTAAATAAATAAGAAAATTCGCGCTTTCTTTCCACTCTGTATGATACATTGGAAATAAAAAATCATCATTCCAAAGCGATATGTTTGGACCAAATCATTGGCATGATGAATTATTCATTATTTTATTTTGGAAAAATAATCAGCTCCGGATAAAGTTCTTTGATGTATACAAATATTTCGTCCAGACAGCTAAAGTAAAACTTTGAAACAAGAAAGTTTGAAAATATGTCAGAATGAGTTTTGGTTGTAAATCCAAATCATGTTTTCGATAAAAGAAAACTCCTTTACAAGTTTTTTCTCCAACCTACAACTTTATATGCAAAGAAATTTGAATAACGAGTAATAACTTTTATATTCGACACTTTCTGTGACAGCTTCTTTAAAATTGATTTTGTTTCGGACCGATATTATTCTCTATAAAAGTTCAATTCTACAAATGCCAAAAGAAATCTAAAACTCGTTTTCATAATATTACGGGCTTGAAAATTTTCAAAGTGAATTTATTGACATACTTCATTACCATTTCTTATTCAAATATTTTGGTATCTCAATAAAACTCTACTTAAATTAGATTAAATATCTGTCAATCTATCTCAAAGTATACGTGAATACATGAAGAGAGAAATAGGGTAATTATACTCATGAGAGATGAACTGGAGTTGAAGCAGTATCTCATCTGATTATGTCTCATTCAGTTTGAAGTCTCAGTATTCACTGTAACGTAAAATTTGTTTTACTTCGTAAGATAAGAATTATTGAAATGGAGTTCTTAAGCGTATGCTAATTTAGAAATATCACTTGGAAATAAATTAAATATATATGCATAAGTTTGAAAACAGCCTCTCTCTAGAAAATAAAATGAAAAATTCAAATATAATTAGAATGAACAGTGACAATTTCAAATAAAACACCCTACAAATTATTACATTTTTTAAATCTTGTCGAAGAGCTGATTTCAACGATATATAACACATATTATCTAGTGTGGCAACGTTGTGTTGTAAGAATAGAGACGTGCTTGAATCAAACATCAAACCAGAAATTTCGAGTCGTGTAGTGACAATTAAATAGAAATAACGGTAAGAAGGCAATGAAAAGCAGAATACTCAACGTAAGTGCGAAAATGTAAGCAATAAACAGCTCCGGACACCAAAAAAAAACAGAAGTAAATAATAGTGCTTTCATTAAAGGTTAGCTGATAAGCAGAAAACGGAAAGTAATACCGATACTGAAACTTTGACAAAGAAATATACGGTGTTCCCAGGCCGCCAATAAATAGCACAATTACAGGGTACTCCAAGAGGTGAGTTACTTCCAAGGGGTTGACCCGAGTTAATCATTTAACGTGGGGACCTGAGAAAAGAAATACAATGGATAGCAATGATTACAGTAATGATGATAGGAAAAGAAAAAGAGCTGAAGATGAAGATATATCATTTAAAACATCCAAGAAAACAATTAGAACACCAAATAAATAGAAAAAGAAAAATGAGGACATGATGGAGAGGATGATGGAAATGATGATAAACCTCACAAGGACATCAAAGAGTATCAAAAAAAGAATACAGAAAACATGGAGCTATTACAAAAAGAAATTAAGGAATTGCGAAAAGAACAGGAAGAGGAACTAAAAAATATAAAAGGCATAAACAAGAATGCGAGAGATGACAAAAGAAGGAAGAATATAGTAATACAATAATTACGCCTAGATGTACAGGAAATAAATCTTATAAAACAAGAAGTTAACAACTTTATTAAGTATAAAATGGGAGTAGAGGTAAAAACGAATAATACCATACAATTGGCAGATACAACCTATTTATTATAATTAAATACATTGGATGATAAATTAAAGGTCATGGAAAATGAATACGGGCTCAGAAATAACACAAGGGAAAAAGTATTTGTTAACAACGATATGAGTAAAGAGGAATGAGAGAGATAAGGAAAATTGAGAAAGAAGAATTTAACAAAGGAAAGGAAATTTAGGTCGGACATCAAAAAGTAATAATAGATAAAGAAGTGTGGAAATGGAACAAGGAAGCAAAGGCTTTAGAAATACAAACTCAACAAACTAGGTATGTCACGAAAACCGGATGACTTGGAAACGACACTAGCAATGGAAAATAATTACGAGAAAGAAAATAAAAGAGTAAAAAAGGAAAATCAGGGAATAAACTAAAAGGGAATTTAAGGATAGGGGCACGGAACGTCAGGGGAACATATGAAGAGGAAGCAATGAAACAAGTAACGGGAGAAATGAAGAAGTATGGCTACGATCTCATAGCATCAGAAGAGACAAAACAGAAAGGAAAGGAAGTTATTGAAATAGACGACTACATATTCTTTAACAGTGGAGGAGATAACAGAAGGTTGGGTACTGGGTTTCTAGTAAGTAATAAAATGAAACATGCTATAGTTGAATTTCAACCGGTTTCTGAAAGACTATGCTGGATTAATAATAATATTAATAATAATAACACGCTAAAATTAAAAGGAAAATATCTAAATATATCATTAACAAATATACACGTTCCAACGGAAGAAACGAATATAGAAGATAAATGAAGTTACTACGATGAACTAGATAATATATTTGAAAGAATCCCGAGAAATGACCTAAAAATAATCATAGGAGATGGGAATGCAAAAGTAGGGAAAGAAGAGATATACAAGTCCGCAATAGGTAGTTTTAGTAAACATGAACAATCAAATGATCGAATACATTCCCCAGAATTCAGTTATTGTAATGGATAACGCCAGCTATCATTCTCGATTAGTAGAGAAGCTTCCCAGAAGTTCATGGAAAGAAGCGGCGATAATTGAGTCGTTGCAGTGTAAAGCCTTAAATTTCGATGATACAATGGTGAAAAAAAAAACTTTCGCAAATTGTTAGACAACATTAAAAAAAAATTGTAATCGATGAAATGACAAAATGTACAGGTATTATTGTACATAGCTTTACCTCTTACCATTGTGAGCTGAACCCAATCGAGCTTATATGGGCACAAGTCGAAGGTTATGTTGCCAGGAGAACAAAACTTTTAAAATTCAAGAAGCACGGCAACTTTTGATAGATTCATTGGCGAATGTTACTGCCGAAAACTTCACGACTCAATCGACGAAACTACAGAGATCGAACCGTTAATTATTAACTTTGGACACGACGATTCTTCTGATTTTTCTGATGAAGAATTTAGTTCATAATGCTGTATATATTATAGTTAAAGTAATGTTCACCTGCAATTATTTGTTATAATTTCTTTATTTTTTACAAGAATATGTGTGTATATAAATCTAAGTGCACAATTACTTTGTATTTTCATTATAATATGAATTATAATAAACGTAAGCAAAAATCATAAATTACCCTGTCCTATGGCTATGGACCGTTTGGTTACCTGCATATGCTTTCATTTGCATTTTATTACCTATTGTTATATGACCGATTACCGGGGGGCCTGATCTTAATCTCTTTCTTCTTAGTCTAGATACATTGTAAAACATAAATAAGAGATAAAATTTTTTGAGACACCCGATCTCCGTTTTCCGTTTATTATAGGCGCTCTGTCCTATCAACTACTTTGAAACGAACTTTAAACGAATCAAGATAGAAACGTGCTGTTTTCACAAATGAGCTTCAAATTTCGAAAAGTTTTTTCCCAATAAAATTAGAAAGTTTTTCCATTTATACGGGGCGAGTAAAAAATAGCATATTTTCAACTAAAAAGTACTTGACTTTTTTAAATAGAACACATTGTATACTTTTACACTATTAGAAAGCTGAGTTCTTTGGTTATTGGAAACATTTATAATTCAATTTTTCAATCTTTGTGAGTGCGTACGCTGTCATTATTTTAATATCGCCAGCAGAGTTCCAATTTTTTAAAGTACGCATTTTCTGCATTTTAATTGTAAATTATACACTGAAATAAGTAGAAGTTACCAAAATAATGTGGTGTCCGTTCTGGTCTATGCACTTTTGAAACCTAACTTATACATTCAAAAAAGAATTTTATAGCATTTCTTGTGGAATTCCATAAGTAACATTCTTGATGATATTTCTAAACTTATAAATGTTTTGAGGAATAGGATTATAGCACCTATCCGTAACATAGCCCCATAAAAAAATATCAGGTACAGAAAATTCAGAATTCAGAAATTCCTATCCATTTGTCCTCAAATGCTCAACTCACTAATTCTCTTGGTACTAAAGAAAAATGACAAAGTGCACCTCGTCAATGATACCTCCTTGTTACAGTTGGGGGTGAAAAAAGTTTTGTAGCATATCTATGTATACTGGACCAATAACTGTTTTTTCAATAAAGTAGAAAGACCGGTAAACCTTGTTTTGAGAAATAGCGCACCAGACATTTACTTTTGGATTATCTCGCTGAAATTTGTTATAAGTTCTAGGCTTCTCACTACCCCATTATAGTTTTAAACTTAACTCCATTCAAAATTGTAACTTTTTACAGTTAAATAATTATAAACGTTTATAAGGGTCAAATTTTATTAAACTGAAACTGAATTTGCAATAAAAACATGAAGCTTTTGGTAACTTCTACTTATTTCAGTGTATAAATAACAAAGAAAATAAAAATGCTGAAAATACGTACTTTGAAAAATATGAAAAGTCTGCTGGATATATTGGAATAATAACAGTGCACGCTCTAACATAGATTCGCGTTTCATATTTATTTACAAAAATTAAATTACAAATGCTGACAATTTAAAAAAAGCTAAAGAACTCAAACTTCGATTGGTGTAAAAATATACAAGATGTTTTATTTAGAAACGTCAAGTAACTTTTAGTTGAAGATGGGTAATTTTTTTCTTGTCCTGTATAACTGGGACATTTTTTTTAAATTTTATTGGGAATTTTTTTTAGAAATTTGAAATTCATTGGCTTCTGATTTTATTTAGTCCATAATCACGTTTAAAATGTGTCACTTTCTACTGTATTGTAATTTTTTCTTATTTATTAAAACGTTTTATTACGGGTGGGATAAATACATACACACGGAAGGTTCACTTACTAATTTATTTATTCACCACACTATTCACTAATTATATACACAGTATATTCCCTTAAACTGATTTATATGAACACTTCACTACTTTATATTCACTTATTTACTGTTTTTCTCACGATGTCAAATTATAAACTAAACTAACTGATCCTGGTTGGTCCTTTATATATTAGTGCATTTTTTACTAGGTAATTCTAGATTGCGGCTTACACAAAAACAATTGGCTCTCTGGCATTTTCTAGATAAGACTAGTCACAAAAACAATGTCTAGATAAGAAAGTCACAATCGTAAACAGTTCTAAGAAATTCCTGCGCATCCGCCATAATTTTAACTTTCATACATGACTTAGACAGAGGCGGATTCAGGAACTAAACCAGTGTAATGTTTCGTATCATTACCCCCTACTTAAATGGAAATTTCTCCTGGAACTTTTGTGTAGCCGAGACTGGATATTTGAATCGGCAACTGGCCCCATTTCTACACTTTCCGATCTTATGGAAATAGCAGGGCACAGTCTTCATCGGATACTGATAACGGGGGTTGTAGCTGCAAATTAATATCTGGACACCGGTATCTTGAAAGATAATCTCTACCATGTTCCTGATGACCCGCCAATCCAACTGGTTACTTTCTATCTTAGGCAAAGCCAGTTTCTTCATGCTGGATTCTAAAACATGGTCTCGGAGGTTTCGAAGTGCTTCCCACACATCGCGGTAGGTAGATCGATCTTGAAATTAATTTTTAGTTACCACGTAGAAGACGTACCGCGAATTATGTTTCAGTTTCAGTGTCTTGCCAGGGGCTGGAATATGGTATTCTAATTCCCCGAACTTCTTTCGAAAGACGGATGCCGACCCTCGTGCGTTCTTGATACGGCCGGGGATGTTGTATGCCAGTGAATAATCATCCGGAAGAGTGAACAAATCTTGTCATTGTTCTGAAGAGACTCCATATCTAGCTTTCCCGGTAGCTCCATACGCGCCCATAAATTCATCGAAGGTAGGGTCAGACACATCTCGAATATGGTTTACTCTTTTCTCTAGGTCATGGTCTCCTTCAAATGGCACTAGTCGGTTTTGGTGAACTACTTTTGGTTTTCCGTTGGGGATCTTGCTTATGTGATATATAACATCATTGATCCTTTTCCTGGACCTCACCAGGATTTTGGAGAAAATCCTTTTCTCCCCATCGGGTTATGTAACCATACTTCATCCCCTTCTTTAAAACCGCCTACTGTGGCCTGCGTGTCGTACCGACTTTTCAGTCTGTCGATGGCAACTTGACGATTTGTTCGAACTAATTCATGAATATCGTCCAGCCTTCTTCTAAATTGAATCACGTAGTCTTTTCCTGCTAGATCTTCTCCAGGCCGACAGCAAAATTCCAGGTCACAAGGAAGCCTCATTTCACGTCCAAACAGGATTTTCGCGAATGCGAATAGGGAAAGATACTGGTCCCAATCTCTCTGATGGCTGGAAACCACTTTGGACAGGTATTTTCCAATAGTCCTGTTCATTCTCTTGACGATTCCATCTGACAGTGGCTGTAACTCTGTTGTTCTGGTCTTCTTCATTTCCAGCTTGTCACAAATACCCTGGGATAGATGGCTTTCGAAATTTCTTCCCTGGTTACTGTGGATTTCCAAGGGCACGCCATATCGGTTGATAAATTCTTTCACCAATACATCCGCGACAGTTGTGGCTTCTTGATTCGGGATCCCGTAAATTTTCACCCACTTTGTGAAATAATCCATTATAACCAGGATATATTTACCACCATTTTCTATCGTGGGAAATGGTCCAGCGATGTCTTTCGAAAGGGCTTCCAACATTATACTGTTTCATAGTTGCTTTTCTCTTGCGATGTGGTCCATTACTCGTAGCACAAGTCGTACATTTCTTACACCAGTCCTTCACATCATCGGAGCTGTTCAACCAATAAAACCTCTCACGGATTCGCTGGAGGGTTTTCTTCACTTCCAGATTACCTCTCGAAGGACTGTCGTATATCTTCTTCAGTACCTCAGCTACTCTCGTTCTCGGGATAACTGGTCTCCTCATCTCGGAACCATCATCGTTTTCAAGTACTCTTTTCAACAGCCCTCCTTCCAGGACAAGGGAGTCCCACTGAGTCCAACACGCCTTGAGTGTCTGTGAAAATCTTGACACTTCTTGCCAGGTAGGTCGCCGATTTTCTTCCTTCCATTGTCGGATCATCTTCACGTGAGTATTATTCTCCTGATCTTCTCTGATCCTGGTGGCTGACCATTCCTCGTTGACTACAGTAGTTCTTGAAACTGTAGCTTTCCTTGATTCCGCCTTGTTGCAGTGGGAGCAGTCTGTTGGGCACGGCTGTCTGGACAGGGGGTCGGCATTTCGGTGACTCACACCAGCTGGATGTTCGATGTTGAAATTGTACTCTTGTAGTCGTTCAATCCATCTAGCGATCTGGCCCTCGGAATTATTGAACTGTATCAACCACTTGAGTACTGCATGATCAATCCGGATCAAAAACTCCCTACCATAGAGATACTAGTAAATGTGTGCCCCGGACTTCACTACCACCAAAATTTCTCTTCTTGTGACCCAGTAGTTTCGTTCTGGTTTGGAGAAGACTTTACTGAAATATCCCAGCACTCTTGCTTGCACTCCTTCGATATGTGAGAGCACTCCACCAATTCCTACGTTGTTTGCGTCAGTGTCAAGAGTAAAGTCTCCTTCTGGTAATGGGTATCCTAATATCGGCGCCGACGTTAAATGCCTCAATAAGGTTTCAAAAGCCGTTTAACAGTCTTTGTCCCATTGGAAAGCTCTGTTTTTTGTGTAAGTCGAGTTAGAAGCTTGACAATATCTCCAAACTTCCTGATAAATCTTCTGTAATACGAGCACCAGACTTCAGGTCCAAGGTGGAAAACAGTTTGCTGCCGGCCAATGTATCTAGCGTATCGTCAATTCGAGGCAGAGTATAGCTGTCTTTCTTCGTCACGTTGTTTAGCGTGGGATAATCCAAGCAGAATCTCGTACTTCCATCCTTTTTCTTGACGAGCACTACTGGAGACACCCATGGACTAGTAGATGGCTCTATTACTTTTTCTTCTGCCATCTCTCGAATTATTCTTTCAGCTTCCTCTCTCTTCGCTCGTGGAAGTCTTTGAGCTGATGGCCTAATTGGCTTAGCATTACCAGTATCGATTTTGTGTTTGACGAATGATGTTCTACCAGTATTTCCTCCTTTTGATACGAATAGGTCTCGACACTGTAAGATAAATTCTCGCATTCTCCTTTTTTCAGCTCCATTTAAGGATTGACCAGCTACTGATAACATCTGTTCGAATATGGTATTAGAATTGTCAGTGATCGTTGTTTGAAGAATTATGGACGTCACTGGTAGGCAGGATCCAATCCTGGTTTATTTCTTGATGGTAATTAGGTAATCGTTCACGTTTATCACACGTACTGGGATTTCCTTCGCCGACGTAACCAATCTTTTCCCAATTAGTACTCCTTTGCCAACCTCTTCATCGTGGTCCCTTGGCTCCATTATAACCGGTGTACCTTCTTCCATAATTCCCTGTAACAGCGCTACTATCATTGTTTCGCTTCGAGCAGGTAGAACGGTATATTCCTGTACAGCTGCCAACGCCGTGCTGCCTTCATATGGATGAAGAAATACCTCCTCGGAAACCACTTTGATGGTTCTGTTTTTGAAGTCCAACTGGAAACCATGTAGTTTCATTACGTCCATTCCCAGAATCATGTCTTCTTCTATGTCTGCTGTTTCATATCAGTATTATATTTCAATTAGTGAAAATCGCCTTACATTGAATGGATTACTTCATGAATTACGGAACCATGTATTTTTATGGAATTAACTGTCTCGACCCTCACTTCGTGGAATCTGCTCATATTAGTGTTTTAGTGTTTAAATGAAACTCACGGTTTCTAGTTAATTCCACAATTTGATAAAAGTTATTGGAAATTCTAAAATATTGACAATTGTTTCGATAAATCAATATCATCGTCAGAATGACATAAGTTACATTTTATTTGATGCCTACCTGATGTTTAGTAGTTATTTTTGGCTAGACCAAGAAGTGACCTAACTTGTGCTTGACTTAATATATACGACCATTAAATGTATTTTTCAACCACATCAATAATTTACACCCAAAAATCAAATTTACATTGGAAATTGAAGAAAATAGCTCAATCAATTTTCTTGATTTAAAAATTCAAGGAGTTAATAATGTACTTAATTATTCAATTTACCGAAAACCAACACAGACTGATGTGACAATTCCATTCAATTCCAATGACCCTATGTCACACAGACTGACGGCATATATTTCAATGATACATAGAGCTTTTTCAGTTCCTATTAATAAATGTAATTTTGATAGAGAGATTAATACAAATAGACAAATAGCAAGATCCAACAGTTATCCATTAAATATGATAAATAAGCTAATTAGTAAAAAAGAGGAAAAAGTGGCGTTACTACTAATATTTCCTAAAGAAGCTGATGAAATAAAAACTTATAAAACCATCACATATGCAGGAAGTATTTCTAATAATATTTCAAAGATAATATCTTCAGCAACGAATACAACAATTTCTTTTAAAACAGGAAATAACGTTAGTACAAAATTGTTAAATGTAAAAACAAAAATACCACTATTAAAGAAGTCAGGTATATATAAACTCAAATGTCCAGAATGTAATGCTGTCTTTTTGGGTCAGACCCTTAGGAATTTTGAAATCCGATACAGTGAACACTTACGAGCATACAGGTTAAAACAACCAGATAAATCCCACTACGCAAAACATCTACTTGACACCAATCATTCATTGACACCTAACACAAAACTAGAAGTGCACCATATTTGTGAAAAGAAACAAGAACTGGATTTCCTTGAAGAATTGGAAATTAGAAGACATTTAAGAAACCCAAAATATGAGGCTGTCATTGAACAGTTAAATCTAGGGAGTTCTCCACTAATAAACTGTCTTCTTAAGTGATAATTGTAAAGATCAGCAGATATAGTTTTCCTGGTTTTCTATATCATTGCACAGTTATACTGATCTTAATTGGAAAAATGATATCCAGGATATCACCATAGGGCTAATAATATGTAAGCTTCAATATTTGTAATATCACAACTTCTTCTTTTTTCTATAAACATATATTAAGTCAGTCACAAGTTAGGTCACTTCTTGGTCTAGCCAAAAATAATTAAACATCAGGTAGGCATCAAATAAAATGTAACGTCTGTCATTCTGACGATGATATTGATTTATCGAAACAATTGTCAATTTTTAGAATTTTCAAAAACTTTTATTATATTGTGGAATTAACTAGAGACCGTGAGTTTCATTTAAAACACTAACATGTATTTTTAACTAAATTTAAAAACGCCATATAGTGAAATCCATTGTTTTCATTTACGACGTATTTTAACATGCTTGTTTACAATAAACAGTACAAAAAAGAAGGCTGACCTGACGTATTCACTCACAAAATTTGTGATTAAAGGGCCTACTAAATACTGATTCACATGCAATGAACGAAAAATATTGAAGTTTCCCAGTTTCTGGCTCGCTGTGAAATTTTTATCTAATAAGTAACGCTGGTAGTCGTTAAATGAATTATTCATCCGCATGTGGAAATCTCAAATTTTTTCCAGTTCTTCCAGTGTGCTTGTTGAATGGAAATTTTGTATAATTTGTCTCAAAAACTCGCGCTATAAATAACGAGGCTATGCTAAAAATTGGCTATTTGTCTTCTGATACATCACTTTTACTTTTAAAAACGTTCTTATTAAGCCAGGAGAAAAACTGGAGCAAAATTGAATCATATTTTAATACCCAAGTTAAAAACGCATTACACTGATTCATTACTTAGCTGTTAAAGGATAATTGCGGGAAATTTGAAGGATAAAACAGTGGTGTAGTCTTTTTAAGTAGGCAGTACTAACCACTTCTGAAAACTAGAACTTAACGTGAAGTGATTATGGTTATACTTATACACGGTGTTTCTCATGAAGGTAACATCTACCACAGTGCCGTTCACCAAATATATATCCTCTTCGTTTTTAAACCTTATTTTACAGCTGTTATTAGTGATAGTACTAAAGATCTTGGGAATCAGATTTATATACAAGGAAATATCTATGTACCTTGTACTTTACGTAGTTGTTCTATACTAGTTAAATATTATTCCCGGAGGACATCTACTTCTAGCTCAGGCAGGGGTCGTCCGAACCGAATTCAAATAGGGCGCGAGTATATTTACAATTTTCTATAAATAATGACAAATTCATTCTCTGCAACAAATTTAATTTATTTTACAATTAATTTAAAATTCAGGTTATTCAGGAAGGAATGCAAAAATAATAAATAAACTAGCCTAATAGATTCTAGATATAATAGTCCTGAATTCAAAGAGGTTACGGTCTTCAACAACCGTATTCCACCAATAGTTTTTTTGGTTCCGATAAAAAACCGTAATCAGGCTCTGCCAAAAAGCTTTTCCTTCTAATTAAATCCAGTAAAATGAAAACGCAATCCAATCTAGTACTATACAACGCAGTACAGCGCAATTCAAACCAAATCAATCGAAAAGATAAACTTGTTCTGGTCTCTGGCTGTCCACTAAAACTTTTACATCAACTTTATACAAAAATCTCTAATATCGTTAAAGCAGATTCACCATGTGGATCTCTCGACGGCTAGGTAATAGATGAGACCGTATTAAGGCGAAATTAAACCCTTCTTAGATTAGTTCTACTAATATGGAATTTGTTGAAGGATGAGAACATTCTGTAACAATATACTTTGTTTTATGGTAGTTATAGATAAAGCTAATAGACGTATGTCAATTTATGTAATTTAGAAGAAAGTTCCATGTAATAAAACAGTTATTATTAGTAATTATCAAAAATATCATAACATTAATTAATTTAAAACACCCTGTATAGGAGTTACCTGAGAATACATTCAATTAAAATTTAGTGATAAACAGAATGAGAACAACTTAGAGTAAAAATAAACGGTTTTAAGGATTAAAACTAACTTTTCCGCATCTGTGGCCCTGAACAATATTCTATCATAAAATTGTTACTTGTATACACGTCGGGGGATGTATCGTGCTAACAAACCGAAATTTCTCCAAAAATTCAGTATATCTGGATTTATAGGACCCGCTGTACTCGCTCCAGTCAACTGAAAATCAATAGATTACATCTGTGAGACACCTTGAACAATATTCAATCATAAAATTGATCAATCGTATACTCTCTGGAGGCTGTATCATGCTAACAAACTGAAAATTCTCCAAAAATGACAAAAATTTGGTACTTCAAGTACCATAGAGTACCCGTTGTACTGGCTTTAGTGAGCTGAATATCAATAGAGTTCTCCTTTAAGACGCCCGTAATAATATCCAATCATAAAATTGGTCACTTGTATATACTTCGGAGGCTGTATCGAGCTAACAAACTGGAACTTCTCCAAAAAAGACAAAAATATCGTACTTAAAGTACTGTCACACCTGTTGTATTGGCTCTGGTCAGCTGAAAATCAATAGGGTTCATCAGTGAGATGCCCTGAATATTGGTGACTTGTTGAACACCGGAGGCTGTATCGTGCTAACAAACTGATATTTCTCAAAAAATGACAAAATATCGTACTTCAAGTACCATAGCACCCGTTGTACTGGCTCTGGTGAGCTGAAAATCAATAGAGATCATCTGTGACATGTCCTTAACAATATTCAATCATAAAATTGCTGACTTATTGCACTCCGGAGACTGTATCGTGCTAACAAGACATGTAAGGAAAAGTGGCCGACGACAACGACGACGACGACGACATACACACAGGATTTTTTTTCTAAAAACCGTTTTTTCGTGTTGTTGTTGATAGAAAACGTGGAAATAACTCAAAAAAAAATTTCAAAATTCCAACTTTTTTTGGGGTTAACCAATACTTTTCTCGGGTATAGAAAGGTGGGCGGAAAAGTAATAATGATAATTTTAAAATATCTTTACAAATCTCAATAATAAATTTAGAACTGACACACTATTTGTAGAGTGTGATAGATATTGTATTCCATACCGATCTATATTATTAATTTTAAAAGTTTGTGAAGTGACAGTGTTCAATCGCGAATTGCATCAACCGATTAAATGAAATTGTAGTTGATAGAGAACATTGATATTAAAACATATGAAAGGACCTTAAAATATCAATAGAAGTAGAAAAAATTGACATTAAAACGACTAGATCACAGGGAAAGTGGTCACGGAAAATAAATAAATAAGGAAGGTGATTGGTTGTTGATTTTGGAACTGGAAAACGAGGTACAAATTTCGGAGATAGTGTGTATAAAATCAGCATGCAATTCTGATTAATTTATATCCCACATAGCAGAAAAACGAATATATTTGGTCAAAGTTCCTGAAAGCAGATAAACTATTAATTTGCTTATCGTAAAAACATTTATTTTTCAATTGTTTATTTCTTATTCATTAAGTTAGCTAAGATTGTTGATATTAATAGTTATAAATTAAAAGGAAGCTCACCTTATTAAAACCAATATTCCAAAGCAATTCAATAACACTTCTTGAAATAAATAAATGGTTTTAAAGATCAAAACTAACTTTTCCGCATGTGTGAGATGCCCTGATTAATATTCTATTATAAAATAGTCAGTTGTATACACTTCAGGGGATATATCGTATTAACAAACCGAAATTCCTCCAAAAGTAACAAAAAATGCAGTATATCTGGATTTATAGGACCCGCTGTACTCGCTATAGTCAGATGAAAATCAATAGGGTACATCTGTGACCCACCTTGAAACATATCCAATTATAAAATTGGCCACTTGTATAAATTCCGAAGGCTGTTTCGTACTAAACCCGAAATTTTCCCAAAAAGGACAAAAATGTGGCACTTCAGGTACCATAGCACCCGTTTTACTAGCTGTGGTGAGCTAAAAATCAATAAGGTTCATCTATAAGACGCCCTGAACAATATTCAATCATAAAATGGTTCACTTTAATACACTCTATAGGCTGTATCGTGCTAAAAAAATGAAAATTCTCCAAAAATGACAAAAATTTGGTACCTCAAGTACCATAGCACTAGTTGTACTGGCTTTAGTGAGCTGAATCTCAATAGGGTTCATATTTGAGACGCCCTTACTAATATTCAATCATGAAATTGGTCACTTGTATATACTCCGGAGGCTGTATCGTGCTGACAAACTGAACATTCTCTAAAAATGACAAAAATGTCGTACTTAAAGCACTATAGCATTTGTTGTACTAGCTGTGGTGAGCTCAAAATCAATACGGTCCATCTGTGAGATATTCTGAATAATATTGAATCATAAAATTGATGACCTTATGCACTCCGGAGGCTGTATCGTGCTAACAAACTGAGATTTCTCAAAAAATGACAAAAATGTCGTACTTCAAGTACCATAGCATCCGTTGTACTGGCTATTGTGAGCTGAATATCAATAGGGCTCATGTGTGAGATGTCCTGAACAATATTCAATAATAAAATTGGTGATTTGTTGTACTCCGGAGACTGTATCGTGCTAACAAGACATGTAAACGAAAAGTGGCCCACGACAACGACGACGACCTACACACAGGATTTTTCTTCTAAAACCCATTTTTTCTTGTTGTTCTTGACGAAAAACGTAAAAATTACTCAAAAATTTTTGGCTTGCCATCTATTAGTAGCTAGTAAACTGTGACTAACCATGCAGGTCTCTTCCTTTATTTTTTCCCTGTTGGTGAATAGTAGCCTTCCACCACAATAGATGGCCCAGCACTCGACAAAACTTTGTTGCTTCGGACTTAGTACAGGAGATTCCATTCTTCCCCGTATTAAAAGTATTTATCTATGAATTGGATTTTCGAGAGCAGTAGGATAAAAATATATTTCTTGGAGAGAAGGTATTTAAGCTGTTAATAAAACCAACGCATCAATATCTTCAGCCACAACTACACTGTTTTGTGGTTCAATATTAATTGACGTTTGTATAATTAATGTATCACCTTCTGCTTGAGAAAATATTATTAACTACTAGTTGCTTCCTGAACATTTTGATGAATATACTTTTGTTATAGCTGTTTGCAAGGAAATCTTCTTGGTGGATTTTTAAAAGTATCTTTTCATCAAAAATCAAATCTGTTGAGGCATTTTTTGATGATCGGCGGTATCTCTCAGCTATCCACGCCACTCCCCTTCCTAAACCAGCAACACTTATTTTTCAAGGACCTTTGCAGTCGTTTTGTATATTTTATATAGGAACTTAGATATTCTTGAGCGAAAAATAAATATGTTTGTCATAGGAATGTACTATACTAGAAGTTGCATTATTTTCATGCGACTATCCCTAAAAAAACATTAGCGAAAGGTTTTAATAGCCAAACTTTTCACGCTTTAATATCAGAAATTCCCCAAAAATTCAGAATCAATAAAATCCATTCATTATAACAGAGTTTCCAGGTATAAACCTTATTGCACTGGATCAATGATATTATATACATAGTTCCATATATTTTAGTGAATTTGGTTTCTGAACATTACGATGTTATTTTTTCCATATAAACAAGTTTTGAATTTATTGACCCGCGTTGTTCAATTTTGAGTTGACATACGTTTCACATGAGAAAATTTCCATAGCAAAGGTGTGACAATGTCCATCAAAACATGACTCGCTTCAATTATTTGAATATTTTGACCTGAAAATGTAGTCCAGTCAATGGAGTGACAAATAAATATTTATGTTCGACTTAATCATAATAGGTTGATCTATGATTCTGTTGAGAATCCATAATGTATCACTTTATTGGACTAATCCATAATGATAAAAAAATTTGGACTCCTGTCTTCAAATTATTTGAAAATCAAACTTCAAAATAACGATTTATTTTAAACAAGGAATATACAAAACGTATTTTTTTCATTTTAAGAATATAAACATTATAGATATTATATGTTAATTATACTAGATTAATATTATTAACACAACCCGTATTGTTACTAACGTTGATTCCTGATGACCTCTTTTGATGCAATATTTCCTTGGCCACGCCTTTTAAATTTATTACTGAAGAATTTTCACCGAAGTCTTCCGTTCCCAATATGGTGCTGGCACTGAATCTGTTAGATTGGTCAATACAGCCTTCCGCAGTAGTCGAGGGATGCCATCTTCCATGTCTCTTTATATCCTCCAATTTTGCTCCCGCATTTGCTGAAATACTGGCCGAGGTACGCCGAAAACAATGACTCGTGTACGTTGATTAGAGGGAAGGGACCTAATATGAGACACCTTTTTATTTTTTTGAATAATTTTGCACAAATTTATCTTTTAGAAGTGGCTTTATTTCTAAAGGATAGATCGTTGTGTATACTTCACACCCTAACAAATCAAATTTATTAGAAATGTTAACTATTTTTGTAAAGTGGTAATAAATAAAAAAAAACCACTTTTGTCATTTTCAAGATTGGTCTCCTAATATGAGATAGTTAGGGTTCCTAATAAAAGACTGTCTCATAATAGGATACCAAAAAATAAAAACAAGTACTGAAAGAATATAATATATTGTTTTATTTCAGAAGTAATCAAAATGAGAATCAAAAGTAACAACACTAAAATTCAATAGAACAAGAGTTTTTTTTCCTTGTTTTTTTTCGCATATAGGGCAAACAAATGTTGTGCCATCAACTTCAACGCAATCTTCGTGGCACCAATGAAAACAAACGATACATCTAGCCCACTTTTCTCCACGGGTGTCTTCGGAAAATCTTCTCTGACAAAAACGACGCTTTGCATCATTGTAATCCTCTTCATCAGTCGTGTCATCATAATGCACAGAAGTTTCTGAATCTGAGCTGCTCGATGTAATTTCAGCCTTTTCGGTACTTTTAGTCTTGGATTTTTTATCTGTTGTTCCCAAAGAGTTTGGTTTCACATCTTTCTTTTTTTTTTCAGTTTCTTGGCAATGGATTCTTCCAAGTTTTTTTTATATGGAGTAGATGTTATTAAACTTGCTTTGCGTTTTCTTTTATTAGAGATTTCACCATGATTTGACGAATTTGATGGCACTGGACAAACGTCTTTTGGAGAAACTAGCAAAAGTTTATCACTTTTGTCAGAGCATTTGTTGTGGTCAGAGCCTGATGATATTGATGGATTTGCCATAGTTTTTCTGGACTCTGCAGGAACATCCACAACTAAATCTGATGACACATTTGAAATATTGTTGTCATTTAATGAAATATCTGCACCTTCATTTCCAATATCAGTTCTTTCTTGTGTAGGTAGATTTTGCTCTTCTTCCAAAAAGTCAGTTCCTCCAAAAACTTGTCTGTTACAAGGAAAGAGACCTGTTTTTCTAAATGAATTGATCGATGCCACCATTGTTGCAGCCCGATTACAAGCTTTCCCAAATAGCGAGCAGATGTTGGTGTGTGTCACAAACTTTTCCTGAGTTGGTTTTGAGAAATGTCTCTATTTCTTGAGCATAATATGTTGTTAGTGGTGCCATGAAACCCATATCGAGTGGCTGCATTTTATGAGTGGCATGTGGTGGTAAGCACACAATTGAAACATAATTCTCTCTAGCCATGTCTATGATTTCTATTTTTCTCGTGTGTGAATAGTGACCATCTAAAACTAACACGATCGGATCATCTTTTGTTGGTTTAGTAAACTTAACAAAATGTGAAAACCACTGCGTAACAATATTTTTCTGAATCCATCCAGATGGATGGCAGGCCCATATTGATCCAGGAGGTGCGCCATGCATTAGATGTTCCGACATATTTTCACGAGGAAACACTATCTAGGGCGGAACAAAAATACCAGAAGCGTTCATGGATGTCACAACGGTGAGGAGTTTTCCCCTCTCTTGTGATGTTATGTGATTTTGCTTTGTTTATGCTGCACAACCGTAATGCCTGTTTCGTCGACATTGAATAATCTATGTGGAGAAAAATTAATTATTTCCATCTCCTTCTCAAATATGTCAAAAAACTGCGCAACGTTTTCGGCGTTAAACCCTGTAACTCTCGCAGCAGATATTGCCTGTGGTGTACGTACAGACAACTGCGGGTGCCTTCTTAAAAAACCCCTGAGCCATTTTTTACCTGCAGATTCCTTTCCTGTGCTAAAAGGATGCTTTAAGCCATTTCTGATTGCTTACTGGAACGCCATATATTTGACATCTCTCCTCCGAAGACCGTAATACTTTTTTTCCATTTCAATGCAGTAGTCTGCTAACTGCTTCTCCAAAACATCAGGTAAAGCTTGTTTCCCACCCAAAGCTATTTTTACGAGGTCCTCTGCAGGTCTGTTATCTTTTACATATCGTTCAATGGTTCCTGAAAAATAGAAAAATTTGATGAAAAAATTAAACGATAACAAAAAAAGCAGGCTTACCTTTCCGAACATTGAATGTTTTAGAGGCCATCAGGTACCCCATCTCCTTGTTCATTACCGCTTTAACAGCCCTTATCATGGCAATTTTATCCCACTGCTTCCTTTTTTTCTTGTCTGTAGGCATCTGCAAACAACTTTCGTTGAAATTATTTAAAAAAGAAAGTTCTCCTAATATGAGATACCTCATATTAGGAGGTATCTCATATTAGGAATCTCTTGTGAAAATTCCTTACATATTTTTTTCTCAAAAATTAATTGAGTTGCCACGCGTTTTATATGTTTGAACAATATAGCAACTCCAATACAACAAAGCAAATATAACAAACTTAATTGTTTCCTCATCTTTTCAACAAAAAAATCACGTCAAACTGAACACTAATAAAATTTCGGTATTGCACTAATGCGTAAAAACACGTACACATGGCTGGTCGTAAGAGCAACTGAAAATAAATCTAGCTAATCTAACATTTGATGTTCCGATGAGTTAGTTTTAGCGGTTGTCGCTAGATGGAGACTCTTACTAGGTGACAAAATACGGTATCTCATAATAGGCTGCTATCTCATATTAGGCCTCCTTCCTCTAAACTAAGAAGTTTGCCCTCAATTTTTGGCCCACTCGCCATTTTATGTACCCCTACTGATTGCGCAGTGCAATTCTTTAGTATAGTTCACAAAAAATCTGCAGTGGGGTGTCTTTAGAGAATGAAGTGCCACGTATTTTCTGATTATCTCCAACAAATCCAAATTTTTCAGATTTCCCGACACAATCATAAAAGATCTGTCAGTCATTGTTTACATTTCCACAAGTTTTACTATAAGTGACTTTGATGAACTTCAATATTTGTAGTCTGCAAAGAATCTAATTCCTGTCTTCGGCATCCAGCAGCCAGTCCGAATATAAGAATTACCTAAAAATTATGAATTATTATATCTGACATACCCATAACATACCTTATTAGTTATTTCATTATTTAACAAGTGTTCTTTGTTACTGGCCTTTACTAAATATGTATCCACATTTTCTTCGCTCAATGTCAAAGACTTCTTCTTTATGCCCTTCTCGTTTTCTCTTGAGATACGGAATGAAGCTTGGAAATTTGCTAATATCTATTTACTCATTAATATTTATCGATGAACGTAGCATAGAGTACTTACTCTATAAAGAAGAACTTTTATAAGACTCCAACTCACTCACTCCTCTGTGGTAGAATTAACTTTTTTCCGCAAGCACCACAGTAGGTTATCCTTGTAAGCGCTTTCGTATAGAGTTTTGGATTTGCTGGGTAAAAGCAATTCTCTCGCACTCCATACTATTTGTCTTATGTTGTCTGAAAGCCACCGTATCCTCTATCAAATACGATATTTGGAATTTTAAATTTTTTTAAAGCCTGTCAAATAGGTCTTACAGAATTTTTTTAGCCCCCATCCAAGATGTATAATTTCCATCAAAATTTCGATGTTCAATAATTTTTTCACAACCCTGTATACACTCAGCATATACTACGAAGAATCTACGTCGCGGTGGTCTCCGAACGAATTATACACAAACATGCACCATCACAATGTAATGTTTTTCTTATTTATTTAAAAACAGTTTATCCTGATGGGTGGGATAAATTCATACACACGGTAGGTTCACTTACTTAATTTATTTAATCACTAAACTATTCACTTATTCACAATATATGCACTCAAACTAATTTATATAAACACTTCACCACTATTCTATTTACTAGTTGACTTCTGTATTTCACGAAATCACTTTATAAACTGACTTTTACCGCTAGTCGGTCCTTTTTTTCTAGATAATTCTAGTTTGCGACTTTAGGGATATATCCCGAATGCCGGCTCAACCCTTAAATGATCTTCGGAGAACATGTCTATAGAAACGGTCACAAAAAAATCCCAATATACCTTCTAAGATTTCGACGCACTCGCCATTTTTGGAATTCCGTTAACATAAGGTTACAGGACCGTACTTAGTATCTACTTCGGTGTGCGAGTTCGTAACAATAATATATTTCATAGTTCATGTCAATGCTGCCGTGTCCAGTTCGGGACTCCTCGCATCTGGGAATAGTTTTCATGAAAATCAAATCAAACTAACTTATAAGTATAGATTCACAATTAATAATATTTTAACGAAAACAAAATATAAGGATGAGGTATTGAAAAAATCTAATGTAGTATATAAGATCTCTTGTAACAATTGTGACAAAGTGTATTATGGACAGACATCTAGAGTATTAAAAGACAGGGTGACCCAACATAAAAGTGACATAAAACTTAATAAACAATCATGCGCTTTGGCTGAACATAGCATAGAAACTGGGCATCATCCAAATTTTAATAACATCATGGTTATACATTCGGAATCCCACTATCACAAAAGATCCTGCCTAGAAATGTTTGAGACTGCCTTAGATGAAAAGTCAATGAATAAAAAGAGAGAAAGCAACCATGTTAATCACACTTATGCGTATCTTCTTTCATTTAACCAACAACATAAGAACAATCAAATTGTAGATATTTCTAACTTATAAATATAAACATCTATATAACTAATGAGTTATAACGGAGTTGTTGTGTATATACTACATTCACTCTTGTTATCGTGAGATTGAGTGGGGTAATTAGTGAGAGTATTATACCTTACAACTTTCGCTCGTTGACAAGGGAGAATATATGATATATAGGACTTCCTTTGTTCATAGGATCATGATTAAGTGACAAGTCATGCTACTAATAATGAAGACTGTCTCTTAAGTCATAAAGTTGAACACATCAACTAGGTTATGTCTCAACCAAAAAACTGTCACTCAAACTGTGACATATAATGTTCCTTCAAATCAAAAAGATCCTTTTGAATTAGTACTTAAAAAGTATCTATACATAAAATATATTTTTTTTTGTTGTTCCGAGTATGAACTATTTTAATATTTATTAACTCACTTTACACGTAAGTATAAAAAAAAATTGTTAATTAATGAAATGTACCAACATGTCCATATTTCAGCCTTGAAAAAGAAAATAAAATTTTTCGAAACGTTGGGTAGTAAATAAGAGTTTCATTCAGCCCTACTTACGACGGAATCCCTAAGATATTGAGAGATTTTTCTATATAAAAATATGTATGTATGTATATAACCTTCGCAACGGGAGATGATTTTGGCATCAGGGAACACCAAAACGAAAAACTGCATTGAAATTCGCGTTATGCTACCCTCTACAATAGCCCTATTTCATTCTGAAATAAGCCTAAAACAAAAACCTGCTTAATGTACAGTTTGAAGGGAATACGTTGTATCTTCCAATACTGTGCGAAATAAAGGAGCATATGTTCAAAAACTGTTCACAAATACAGGTTTTTACCCATTTTTGAAATCATAATCTCTATAAAATCAAAGAATTGTCATGTTAAATTAAACGTAGGATGTACTGATCACTTAAATGAGCAGATTGGAAATTATTACATTTTGTAGCAAGCCAGTCAACTTCCGGGATACTCTTGAGTTGGATTTATATGGAAAACATTTTCATTAGTATTTTTATGCCAAAATTATCCATAACCCGAACTATAACAATCGACACATATAAAATTCCATATAATGAATAAATTCTGCATTTCAAATTGTGTAAGAGACTCACTTTTATCATGAACTTGATAGCAAAAAAGTGTTCCATGTAACTAAAAGAATATAGAAACTTCCTTAAATAAGGAGAACGTCACTTTGATACAAAAATAGTTTTATCCCTCTAGCTCTCTCAGAAGCATCATTGAACATATGTGCTTCTATAGGAGTATACTCCAATAACTTTGTTTTATTTAAGAGCGATAGAAGGATCTTCAACTCAATTTTTTACATGTGCTCAAAATAACTTCAATATAAAACCATTATCTGAGAACAATTTATATTATGCACTTCAAGCTTTTTTGTTTCACTTTTTTTAGTGTGAATAGTGTGAGACAATATACATGGTGTTTCTAAAAGTCACATAACGTTTTCTGGTGAAAATAACATAGTCAGATCATTGGAATGTGCCATCGAATTCTGAAAATTATAAGGTACATTTTCTTTATTTAGTTATGAAGGGGGTCTAGGGAGTCTAAATCCAAGTTGTAAAGATCCCACCTCCAAAGCATCGGACGTCATGTTGAAAAAAGGGGTGAACATGTTTTTCCTCTCTGACGGCAATATAATGAGTCACAGAAAAACTTTTTCAAAACATTTCTTGTCGGAAATTAAATCCTCTACAATTTTTGGTTCACAAGATTTTATTATACAGGGTGTCCCATGCCTAATGAGAAGGCAAAAAAGACAGGAGCGTATAATCTGAGCCAAAATAATGTTAGTACTTCATATAAACTTTTTCTATGCAGGCCCTCGTTTTCGAGTTATAGGCCTCCAAAGTTTTAATTTTGAATTTGGTTTTTATTTATATTTTTTTTACTAGTTATTTGATCTTCATGAAATTCACGGCTAGGCTATAATGTACGTGTATGTTTATTTTGGAAAGGTAAACAGATTCACAGTAGTGCCTTGAATCCAGGGACGGACTACTCGCAATGGTTAGTGATCCAAAAATTTTGCAAATATGGCACACCCTGTATGAAATTATCGGAATTGACTTCCCAACACATTAAGCTAACGAAAGGGTACTCTTGTTGGAACTCGATCAAATAAGCCGTTTGGCTGATATTTACAGTTTTATTAATGCACTATGTACCAATTTACGCATTCACCATTTTTATAAGTACACAACGAGGTAAAACTAATTTATTAATACGATGTCCAAGATTTATCTACACTACTACTACAAAAAAGTGTTTTTACCGTTTATCAAGTAACCATAGGATTAGTTGTCAAATGTTGTGTAGAATAGGTCGTAGTCAGTACTTGTCAATAATTCACAAGTCCTCAATTTAACAGTTACAATGGCAGAATTCATTTTTATGGAGTACGCAGATATGCATTTGATGTATGGACTGGCTTCCTGATACTGTTGGAACTGTTTAGAAGAGCCAGAAGGCTTTATGCAGAACATTTTGCAAGCAGAGCATTGCCAGACAGACGAATGAGCGTATTGATCTCAGGTTACGAGAAACAGGTATGAATAAGTAAATGTAATTTTCCATGTAAATAAAACAAAAGTTAAGTTTAAATTTTAGGAAGTTTTTTGAAAGAAAAAGGTGGAGAAGGTCCATTATGAAGCGTACGTACTGTGGCAGTTGAACAAGACTTGTTAAATGCAGTTGATAATCAACCATCAACTAGTTTACGAAAATTATCGTCTCGATATCAGTTGTTTATCGCGTCCTAAAAGAACAGCTGTTATATCCCTTTCACATGAGAAAAGTACACAGTATGACAGTGGCTGATTATCTTGCACCACTTGAGTATAGCCAGTGGTTTCTGCGACAACAACAAGCAGACAATACATCTATTAGTAACGTTCTCTTTACGGACGAATCCGGTTTCACCAGAGATGGAGTCATTAATAATCATAATATGCATTTATGGTATGACGTGAATCCACATAGCATTATCCAAACTAGGAACCAGCATAGATTCATGGGTAATGTTTGGACAGGAATAGTTGGCAATCATTTGATAGGGCCATATTTTATTGACGGTACTTTGACCGGTCAGAGATATTTGGAGTTTTTGCAAAATTATTTATGGAATTTGTTTGATGATGTGCCACTACAAACTCGTAGGAATTTATGGTTCATGCATGATGGGGCCACTCCTTATTTCAGTTTAGTTGTACGACAGCATTTACACACAAGGTTTCCTAATAGACGGATTGGTCGTGGAGGCCCTTTTCAATGGCCACCGCGATCAGGAGACGTTAATCCCATGGATTTATTTCTCTAGGGTTATCTCAAAATTAAGATATACGCAACACCCGTGCAAACAAGGCAATATTTAATAGACAGAATTGTGTTACACTGCAATGTTATTGGAAATAATATGGGACTGCTCTTTCAAGTGCAAAGAAACAACCTTCGTAGACTTAGAATGTGCGTGGAAGTGGGAGGAGCTCATATTGAACATTTGCTAGAATAACGTTAGTTTTTCTTGTTGTTTAGGAATTAGTTTAAGTCCAATGTTTCATAACTTGTGTTTTTTGAGGTTTTCCTTATGGTTTAATAATGTTGTGTTCGTAATTTTGATTAAAAGCAACTAATTACATTAAATTGACTGTCTCGACCCTTACTTCGTGGAATATGCTCATATTAGTGTTTTTAAATGAAACTCAAGGTCTCTAGTTAATTCCACAATATAATACAAGTTATTGAAAATTCTAAAAAATTGACAATTGTTTCGATAAATCAATATCATCGTCAGAATGACAGAAGTTACATTTCATTTTATGCCTACCTGATGTTTAGTAGTTATATTTTTGGCTAGACCAAGAAGTAACCTAACTTGTGATTGGCTTAATATATGTTTATAGAAAAAAGAAGAAGATGTGATATTACAAATATTGAAGCTTAGATATTATTAGTCCTATGGTGATATCCTGGATATCATTTTTCCAATTAAGATCAGTATAACTGTGCAATGATATAGAAAACCAGGAAAACTATATCTGCTGATCTTTACAATTATCACTTAAGAAGACAGTTTATTAGTGGAGAATTCCCTAGATTTAACTGTTCATTGACAACTTCATATTGTGGGTTTCTTAAATGTCTTCTAATTTCCAGTTCTTCAAGGAAATCCAGTTCTTGTTTCTTTTCACAAATATGCAGCACTTCTAGTTCTGTGTTAGGTGTCAATGAATGATTGGTGTCAAGTAGATGTTTTGCGTAGTGAGATTTATCTGGTTGTTTTAATCTGTAAGCTCGTAAGTGCTCACTGTATCGTATTTCAAAATTCCTAAGGGTCTGACCCAAATAGACAGCATTACATTCTGGACATTTGAGTTTATATATACCTGACTTCTTTAATAGTGCTATTTTTGTTTTTATATTTAACAATTTTGTACTAACGTTACTTTCTGTTTTAAAAGAAATTGTTGCATTCGTTGCTGAAGATATTATCTTTGAAATATTATTAGAAATATTTCCTGCATATGTGATGGTTTTATAAGTTTTAATTTCTTCAGCTTGTTTAGGATATATTAGTTGTAATGCCACTTTTTTCTCTTTTTTACTAATTAGTTTATTTATCATATCTAATGGATAACCGTTAGATGTTGCTATTTGTCTAATTGTATTAATCTCTCTATCAAAATTACATTTGTTCATAATGTACTTGATTATTCAATTTACCGAAAACCAACACAGACTGATGTGACAATTCCATTCAATTCTAACCACCCTGTCTCACACAGACTAGCAGCATATAATTCAATGATACATAGAGCTTTTTCAGTTCCTAGTACATAGATGATTCTCTCCAGGAGTATTGGGGATCTTCAAAGTTGAGAGTATGTGATTTTGATAAATGTCAAGTGCGCTTTTATGAATTATTGAGTCTTTGAACTCAACATCATTGGTGGTGCGGAAAGAAGCTTGTAAATGGTAGTGGAAATCAGTGTATAAATGTTACGCCCAAATATCGAATACGCTCACTGAGCGAAAAAACGACCGCAACCCGTTGTGGACGGTACTGAACGACCAAATGACATAATTTTTAGCATTGTGTCCGTTCTTGTTGACCACAACGCGTCGTGGACAATGTTCAAACGGTCACGACGCGTTCTGGAGGATTTAGAAAGCTCATGAACCGACCATGCTCGTAATATGTTAAGTAAATTTACAGAAATAAATAAAAATTTCAAAATCATTATCATTATTGTAGGCTTATTTCTACATGAAATTTTATTCACAATAATAGTTAAACGAATCACAGGTATATTAAGCTATTGATTTTATCTGCAGGCACTATTGTTGTGGAATTCAGAATAACATAACACCTCATTGGCCCTGCAGTTACACTTTTTTATATTACAATAACGCTTACAATGGCACATGACAAATCCTTGTTTTGATCCAGACGAAAGAGCTGAAGCTTTTCTCAAATTTAATGAACAACTTGGAACATCCGATGCGTTTATAAATTTTCAATCAGCGAAGTTGAATTCGTTGCGACTATAAAGGCTTTCCAGCACGCCTTCTTTGGTTCGCAACTTATACAAGTTGGAATAATTAACGCTTAGTACGCTCCTAGGGGCAAGCCGCCCTCTGTCGACATCTGAACTGTCACTACGACATTTTGACCGATTTCAGCAGAAGGTAGTTTTTTACGGGCTTGCTTCTCCATTCCGGCTCTAGCAGTTTTTCGTTGCTTTCTGATTGCATCACGTCGGTAGCAAAGGTTGCATTCGATTTCCCTTTCAATTTCAGTTCCACACTTCATGTCTGCTTTTAAGCTACATGTTTTACATGGTTGGATAACTCTAAAATCTTCGCGAATGGAACATGCTCTTTGAATCATTCAGAACGCATCGAGGCCGTTTGAGCATTGTCCACGACGCGTCGTGGTCAACAAGAACGGACACAAATTGAAAAATTATGTCATTTCGGTATTTGGTCGTCCACAACGCTTTGTGGGCGTTTTTTTCGCTCAATGAGCGTTGTCAATGTTTGGGCGTAACATAAATAGTAAATTAATAAGTATATTGTGTAAAATAAACTCTAATTTAGAATTAAAGTGATATGTGAATTAGTCTACTTGCTCATTTTTTATTATTTCCGAATTTTTATGTATGTATTTAAAAAAATATTTCTCGCGAAACATTTTATAAAAAAGGTCTGGTGATATTTTTCTCTTGAATGAATATATAAATAAATAAAAAGATACAGGACATAATATGAAATTTCACAATTTTGTATGGAGGCTTTTTATGAACAACTTTTGTAATTTGGTTGCTATGTCCAACAGATGTACAATTAAATTTGTAGAATACTGAATTTCCTACTAAAAATGTCTTTACAATTCATTGTGAGACTCAAATTTTGGCTGCCAAAGTGAAAAAATAAGTTTCAACCTTTTTTTCAACATTGCGGCCGTTGCTTAGGGTATAGAATCCCGAACACTCGGATTTAGACTCCCCTAGACCCTCCCTTCATTACTTCATTATAAAACAGACAAATACCTGCCTTATAATTTTCAGAGCTAAGACCAATATAATCTACCATTTCAATGGATCAATAACGATAAGAAAAAATAACGTAACTCACATCTATATATTTATAAATACGGTGTGAAAGTTTTTCTTTAATGCAGTGTTTTGTATTTGGAGGAGTAAGCGTTTCGTTCACTTTCTTCAAACAGAAGTTTTTTGTTGGCTTTTGTTATTGCAGAAAAATTCAGCTAAAAATTCGTGTAACATAGTAATATGGAAAACGTATACACAAAACTAGAATATTGAGTTAAAGATATTTCTATAATTCCTAAAGCGTAAATATTTCAGTTGTTTTTCAGATTATCATCTAATTGAATTTCTCTTTTTCAGGTACTCCATTTTTTTATTCAAAATCAAGCGACTGGCCTATACAGGTAAACTACACTTCGTGTGTAGGATGTAATATGTTATGCATTGGCAGCTACTCACTGAGCTAAGTTGACCTTCAAACAAGTCACTGACCAATACAGAACCCAAGTATGTATAAATGTATATTCACGGCTTTTAAAAGGACTAGGATATTTTGTTTTGTAACTTTTGCACTAAATAAATTACATAGATCGAATTGAATTATTTCATTGGATAATAAGCTTCATTATAAACTAATCCATGTAATCGATTGGTAGATGGAATGTGCCAGACTCAGATTAAATGAATTAAATTTGATTTAAAGTAATGGTTATCCCAATAAAAAGGAAAAATTTAGTAGATAAAAGGCATGTTTTTTTAAACGTGTCAGTATATTTTTATTGCACTGTAGAGTAGACATGTTCCAATTATGTTTGGAATAAAATATTCGGACTATGAGGTCCGTCCAGCTGCCCCCCCCCCACCGGTTAGATTTTTTTACCAAAATGCTAGCACAGATAAAGGGCACCTAGCACAACAATTTTCATAGCTAGCACACCAACAGCTCACAATAAAAATGCATTTGAATTCGGGTGGGGCCAGGTTAACGCTAGCCCCCCCCCCGGTTGAAATTTTTCGCCAAAATGCTAGCACAGATAAAGGACACCTAGCACAACCTAGCAAACAATTTTTTATAGCTAGCACACCAACAGCTTACTATAAATGCTTTTGAATTCGGGTGGGGCCAGGTTAACGCTAGCCACCTCCGGTTGGAATTTTATGAAATATTTTATTGTTCTTTATATTCTGTCTATGACTAAATTCATTGAAAATTATTTCAGAAGTTGAACTTATAATGGATGATTTTAATTTAGTAATATAATTCTCAAGATTGTGAATAATTGTATAAGAATTATTAATTTCTATATTTAAAAGTTTAGAACCTAGCCTGTAATTATATTGTTCGTTCTTGTTTGAACTTATTTCTTGTCTAAAAAGCAATTTACTTATAGGCTTAATGGCATTTTTCATGTGATTAGGTGTATTTATATAAATAAATAAATGATGACTTCTTTGTTTACCACTCTGGAAATATATAGGCCTGTAACTTGTATACATTTTTTAATTTTATTGTGCCATAAATGAATAACAAAATTTAAAAATCGTTTTTTGAATATTATTAATGTAGTTGCCTAACAAAACCATTTGTCAGTTTTTTATCCAGGTAGTTGCCCCTTTTTTTTCGACTGTGAAGTCATGTAAGTGAATAAAAGTCCATATCCTCCATTATTCCATGTGAATGCCTTACGTCCGATTTTACTAATATAATTGATATTGGTTATGTTTAGATTTACTTACTTTTTGTGCATTGAAGGTTCTTGCGAATCCAATCTTTTTACTTTTATGCAAACCATATCTAAGATTAAGAAAAAAGTATTGGTTTACCCCAAAAAAAGTTGGGATCTTGGAATTGTTTTAAATAATTTTCACGTTTTTCAGCGTGAAAAACACTAAATACGAGTTTTTAGACAAAAAATCCTGTGGGTATGTCGTCGTCACTGTCGTCGGCCACTTTTTATTGTTAGCACTATACAATCTCCGTAGTGCATAAAGTCACCAAATTTATGATTGAATATTGTTAAGAGCATTACATAGATGAACTTTATTGATTTTCAGCTCACCAGCACCAGTACAACGGTTGCTATGGTTCCTGAAGTACCACGTTTTTGGTCATTTTCAAGAAATTTTGGTATGTCAGCAATACAGCCTTGTGTGTTTACATGTGACCAGTTTTATGAGTGGATACTGTTCACGACATCACAGACGCTTTTGTTTTTCAGCTCATCAGCGACAGTACAATGGATCCTATGAATACAGAGATACTACATTTTTGGTCATTTTTGAGAAATTTCGGGTTGCTAGTACGATACATCCTCTGGAGTGTATACAAGTGACCAATTTTATGATTGGATATTGTTGAGAGCATCACACGGATGAACTCTGATAATTTTCTGCTCACCAAAGCTAGTGAAATGGGTCTTATCAATCACATTTATGCCCATTTTTGGAAAAAATTTGGTTTGTTAGCACGATACAGCCTCCGGAGTACATTAGTGCGGAAAAGTTTGTCTTAATTTTTAAAACCGTTCATTTCCCAACTAAAATGAATTGTAAACAAGAAACATTTTAAAAACAAGCTTTTATTCAAATGCACTGAAAAGAATGAAATAAACTTTTCCTTTAAAACTTTTACTATCGACTTATAACGTCATTTAAGTACTCGTTTTGACTTAGTTTGAATATTCTAAAATTTAAAATCAATCAGATCAACTTATTTAATTTACTTGTTTATCTACACAGGTAAATCTCACGACAAGCTTTTATATTATATAAATAGTGCAATGACGTTATAATTTGATAGTAAAAGTTTTAAAGGAAAAGTTTATTTTATTTTAGGGCATTTGAAAAAAGCTTGTTTTTAAAATTTCTTTTACTTTTATTTAATTTTTTACTTATTAGTTACCGCTCGACAGGTTTCTCAGTATGTTCATCTCATTCAACACACCACACCTAACCTAACCATTGTTGCAATGTCGTTTGCCGGTTAAGTTCGAACAGTCCAGCTCTTCAATATAGAATTACGAACCAATGCTATTGACATCTATCTCGGCAAATAAAACAAGTCAAAGTGAACCAATCGATGCAAGACAGTCGATCAATTTGATCTCAATGTCATAATAAAGGACTCAAAAAACCCAAGTACACCAAAATTGTAGACGGATTGGAGCAACGGACTATAACTCACATTCGTATTCTTAGTAAGTCCTTCCATTTCATGCCCATATTGTAAGAAAGCATAAAAAAATTAGTCCATTCTCTTTAGTCCGCAACTTTGGTGATCCGCCATTCTGAATTTAGAAGGACGACATACCTAATCAAGGATTGGCATGCAAACTAGACGTATATACAGAATTTCAGCTCAATTGGTTGAAGATTTCTGCTTCAAAACTGAGTTGCAAGATTGCAACCGAACAAACATACATTGCCAGTTACATATTAAAAACTTTGAAAAATAAACGGTTCTAAAGATTAAAACTAACTTTTCCGCATCTGTGGCCCTGAACAATATTCTATCATAAAATTGTCACTTGTATACACTTCGGGGGATGTATCGTGCTAAAAACCGAAATTTCTCCAAAAATAACCAAACATTTTGTATATCTGGATTTATAGGACCCGCTCTACTCATTCTAGTCAGCTGAAAATCAGTAGGGTACATCTATGCAGCATCTTGAACAATATTGAATCATAAAATTGGTCACTTTTATTCACTCTGGAGGCTGTATCGTGCTAACTAACTGAAAATTCTCCAAAAATGACAAAAATTTGGTACTTCAAGTTCCATAGCACCCGTTGTACTGGCGTTGGTGAGCTGAATATCAATAGGGTTCATCTTTGAGACGATCTGAATTATATACAATCATAAAATTGGTTACTTTTATACACTCTGGAGGCTGTATCGTGCTAAATTACTGAAAATTCTCCAAAAATGACAAAAATTTGGTACTTCAAGTACCATAGCACCCGTTGTACTGGCATTAGTGAGCTGAATATCAAGAGGGTTCATCTTTGAGACGATCTGAATAATATACAATCATAAAATTGGTTACTTGTATATATTCCGGAGGCTGTATTGTGCTAACAAACTGAAATTTCCCCAAAAATATCGTACTTAAAATACTCTAGCACCTGTTGTACTGGCTCTGGTGAGCTGAAGATCAATAGTGTTCATCTGTGTGATGTTCTGAATAATATTCAATCATAAAATTGGTGACTTGTTTAACTCCAGAAGCTGTATCGTGCTAACAACCTGAAATTTCTCAAAAAATGACAAAAAGGTCGTACTTCAAGTACCATACCACCCGTTGTACTGGCTCTGGTAAGCTGAAAATCAATAGAATCCATCTGTGACATTTCCTTAACAATATGGAATCATAAAATTGGTGACTTGTTGCACTCCGGAGGCTGTATCGTGCTAACAAGACATGTAACGAAAAGTGGTCGACGACAACGACGACATACACACAGGATTTTTTTTCTAAAAAATCTTTTTTTTGTGTTGTTGTTGATGGAAAACGTAAAAATAAGACAAAATAAAATTTCAAAATTCCAACTTTTTTTGGGGTAAACCAATACTTTTCTCGTATACTAGATAGGTTGGGCGAAAAAGTTATACATAGTCGTGTTGGTATCTTATGATATGCCACAGAAATATTTGAAGCTCTGATTAACCGGCTCTAAGAATTAAAAGCTGCACGCTCAAAATAAACTTCATTTATTTAAAAAAATAAACGGTTTTACGGATTAAAACTAACTTTTCCGCATCTGTGGCCCTGAACAATGTTCTATCATAAAATTGTTACTTGTATACACTTCGAGGGATGTATCGTGCTAACAAACCGAGATTTTTCCAAAAATAACCAAAAATTTTGTATATTTGGATTTAGAGGACCCGCTGTACTCGCTCTAGTCAACTAAAAATCAATAAGGTACATCTGTGAGACACCTTGAACAATATTCAATCCTAAAATAGATCAATCGTATTCTCTCTGGGGGCTGTATCGTGCTAACAAACTGAAAATTCTCCAAAAATTACGAAAATTTGGTACTTCAAGTACCATAGCACCCGTTGTACTGGCTTTACTGAGTTGAATATCAATAGGGTTCATCTTTGAGACGCTCTGAATAATATCCAATCATAAAATTAGTCATTTGTATATACTCCGGAGGCTGTATCGTGCTAACAAACTGAAACTTCTTCAAAAATGACAAAAATATCGTACTTAAATTACTGTATCACTAGTAGTATTGACTCCGTTGAGCTGAAAATCAATAGGGTTCATCAGTGAGAAGCTTTGAAAAATATTCAATCATAAAATTGGTGACTTGTTGAACTGCGCAGGCTGTATCGTGCTAACAAACTGAAATTTCTAAAAAATTACAAAATGTCGTACTTCAAGTACCATAACAACCGTTGTACTGACACTGGTGAACTGAAAATCAATAGGGATCATCTGTGACATGTCCTTAACAATATTCAATCATAAAATTGCAGACTTATCGCACTCCGGAGACTGTATCGTGCTAACAAGACATGTAAGAAAAAGTGGCCGACGACGACGACGACATACACACAGGATTTTTTTCTAAAAACCGTTGTTTCGTGTTGTTGTTGATGGAAAACGTAAAAATAACTCTAAAAAAATTTCAAAATTCCAACTTTTTTTGGGGTAAACCAATACTTTTCTCGCATATAGAAAGGTTGGGCGGAAAAGTAAAATCTGATAGTCGAATGCAATATTAATGTTATCATTACAATGATTGGTGGTTAGCGTTAACCTGGCCCCACTCGAATTCAAGAGCATTTCTATTGTAAGCTGTTGTTGTGCTAGCTATAAATAATGGTTTGCTAGGTTGTGCTAGGTGTCCTTTATCTGTGCTAGCATTTTGGCGAGAGGTTTCCAACCGGGGAGGGGGGGGGGGGTCGAGTTAACCTGGCCTCACCCGAATTCAAAAGAATTTTTATTATGTGCTGTTGGTGTGCTAGCTATAAAAATTGTTGTGCTAGGTTGTGCTAGGTGCCCTTTATGTGTGCTAGCATTTTGGTGAAAAAAATCTAACCGGGGGGGGGGGCAGCTTGACGGAACTCGGAATATGGCCACCGCACCTCCAAACACAGACCCTTGCTCTTTTCGTGAAATTTTCGATTACTTGTAGACAAAGATGTTGCTCTATCTCACCGATGACAAGTTGGACTAATTTATATTCACTTATTTACTGTTTATCTTACGATGTCAAATTATAAACTGACTTTCTCTCGCTGGTTGATCCTTTATATAGTAGTGCCTTTTTTACTAGATAAATATAGATTGCGGCTTACGCAAAATCAATCGGCTCTCTGGCATTTTTTAGATAAGACTGGTCACAAAAACAATTTCTAGATAAGATGATCACAATCGTAAACAGTTCTAAGAAATCCCTGCGCATCCGCCACAATTTTAACTTTCACACATGGCTTAGACAGAGTCGGATTCAGGGACTATATCTTTGTGCTGTTACGTAACAATACTTTAAAAAAATGTTGAATATACCCGATATTTGTGACAGAGTAAACTTCCTTATTGTAAGCAACATTGCGTTCACTGTTACAATCAATTGGCGGAATAACGCAAAATGAAAACATGCACGAGGCTAGTTTTATGGAAGGATGGTCCAATGGAATAAAAGTATCCTTGGGAAAAGTGAAATATTAGTTATTACTCACATTGAATCCTCATTAATTTCTGTATAGATAGATCTTCGCAGTGCTCTAAAAAAAGATGAGGTAGCAGAATAACTGTTCGTGCTTTATACTTCTCCTTATTTGTCGAGAATTTATAACATGGATTATCAAAACTAGGAAATTGTAATATCACTAACGATTTCGTGTCATTTTTTGAGATAAATATTCATTTTCCTTGAAGTTAAACCTACACATCCATTTTAGTAAAGTTCAAAAATAGACACACAAACACGCAAAAGCTCAAAAAGCTCAAATGGCTCAAGCCTCCTTTATGCGACGTCCCGTTGTGCTATAAAGTGTTTTCCTTTTTTTCGGTTTTATGAACAGATATCTCTTTTCCAAGGAAAAAGATTTATGTATTACCTGTCTTAGGAAACTCTTTTTTATATTAAATTGTTACTGCAATGCAGCAGGTCGGACTGGAAATCGAAAAATATCATCATCGAATAGAATATACAGTATGATTCGTTACTTTCAGGAATAGAGTCAATTTTATTGTATTTTAGAGTGACTTAAAAGACTGATTTTAGTTTGCGTGAATTATGCATCATATTTCTCAATTCTAATCAAGTCGATCAATCTTCTTTGAGTGCCGTCTCCTAGCAGAGGTTAGCGATAACATCTGCAAAACTATTTCTATTTTCAACTGTTCTTATTAAGGTCGGCAAATCCATGTTTGTCCATTGCCTAATACTCCGCAGCCAGGAAATTTGTCTTCTACCTGGCCCTCGCCTTCCTTCGATCTTCCCTTTCATTATGAGTTGCAGAAGTATGTATTTAGGATTTCGTAAAGTATGTCCTAGGTAAGCGGTTTTGCGTCTTTTAATAGATATTATTGACTCTCGATCTCTCTGCATTCGCCTCAAAACTTCTTCATCGCGGATTCTGTCAGTCCATGAAATTTTCAGCATTCTGCGAAATACCCACATTTCAAAGGCCTCTAAACGTCTCATAAAGCTAACTTTCAGTGTCCAGGCCTCCATTCCGTAAAGTGAAGTACTGTAGACATAACACTTCGCCATTCGGTACCTCAATTCTAGACTTAAGTATCGAGGGGACAAGAAGGGTATCAATTTAAAAAAAATGGACCTGGCTTGTTCTATTCTTGAGCGTATGTCATTTTCCGAATCCAATGAATCGTTTACCAGACAACCCAATTATTTAAACTTAGATACTTTTTCGATTGTTTAGTTGTATATTAAAATATTGCATGGGATATTTGGACTTCTTGATATTACCATTGTTTTGGTCTTTTTTGTGTTGATGCGCAGTCCTCACATATCTCCTGCTTTACCGAGTTTATTAAGCAATGCTTGCAAACTTTCCTGGCTGTCAGCTATGATTATTGTATCGTCGGCATAACTAATATTGTTTTATTATTTCTCCGTTGACTTTGATTCCTTTGGCGGTACATTTAAGTGTGCTATCAAAAATAAAATTTGAGTAAAGATTAAATAGCAACGGTGAAAGTACGCAACCCTGTCTAACGCCCTTCTCTATTTTAATAAGATCCGTACGTCCCACAGGTGTTTCCATAGTTGCAGTCTGATTCCAGTATAGCTCCCTTAAACTTTTGATGACATTTTGATCTAGACACTTCTTACTGAGATATTCAATTAAATGCTTATGGTTGATTCGGTCGAAAGCTTTTTCATAATCGATAAAGCACAAAAACACGTCCTTTCGTTGGTCTCTGCATTTTGGCATCAGAACAAGGCTTCTCTTGTGCCCATGCCGTTTCTAAATCCAAACTGCTCGTCTCCTAAATCGATTTCACATTTTTTATAAATACGATTATGAATCATCTTAAGAAAAAATTCTAACATACTGGACATCAAGCTGATTAACCTATAATCATTGCACCTCTTGGGATTTCTAGTTTTGGGGGAATAAATATGGAATGCAGCCAGCTCTTTTGGGAATTTTGCTGTACGGTGGTGTATCTCATTGAAAAGTTTTTCTAATAAAATTAGGTTTTCGTAGTCCATAAGCTTTATAAACTCTGTGTGTATTTCATCCGGTCCAGGTGCCTGGCCACTCTTGGATATTTTAATAGCATTTATTATTTCGGACTTTGAAATATCAGGGCTGGTATCGCTTGTTGAGGTGATGTTGGGTTCTTATCGATCTTCTTGAAATGCATCTTCAATATACGACTTCCATTTCGCCAGTAGATCTGTTTTCTGTGTGAGTATTTTGTTGTTGCGGTCTACCAAGACAGTAGCTTCACTGAGTTTCTTTATTCGATCAATGAAGTACCACAATTGATTATTTAAAAATATGAAAAGTTTGTTGTTTATGTATTTATGCACCCACGGAAGTGGCAGGAGATGATGAAAAAGAAGTATTCTACGAAAAGGTAGAAAAAGAAATATTATAAACACCAAAACAAGACACGGCATACACACATTGCATGAAACAACAAACAACAATCAGTGGACACAGAATTTGTAATCTAGCAGTAAAAATGAACATAAGTGAAATTAACTGTCTTGACCCTTACTTCGCGGAATCTACTCATATCAGTGTTTTAAATGAATATCACTGTTTCTGGCTAATTCCACAATACAATGAAAATTGTTGGAAATTCTGAAGAATTGACAATTGTTTCCGTATGCTCCTTAGGTATGGCACAAATTATGTCATGTACATATTTATATAAAAATGCAATTTCGAAAAGACTTATAGGAGAACCCATTGGTGTTCCAAATATTTGACGATACAATTCATTGTTAAAACTAAAATAACTATTGTCAAAGACAAATCTCTCAACCGCCAAAAAATTATACCTCGACAACATAGTAAATTCTCCAACAATCTTCCATTTGTTTTCCACAATATCTACTACCAGTTCCAAAGGAATGTGTGTAAATAGAGACACCGCATCTAAAGAGATTAATATACAGGGTGGTTTTTAAGTAATTGACAATAGAAGTATGGTAGATTCCTGACTTTGAAATAATACGATTTAAACCAACTTGCTTCAATAAAATGTTGCTAATAAGGAATATACAGGATGTTAAAGGTTAAATTTTGAAATTTCTTTTTTTCAATAATTTTAACGTTTTTGGATATGTATACATAAAAATTTGGATATACGGGTTTTTGGGCACGAAAAGTCATAATCTGGTGCCTTTTTTGATGTAATTTGTAGAGGGCGCTACATAGACCACATTTGTGGCATCAATGTGCCCTAAATTTTTTGGCTGTTTAAGTTAGCGGTATTTTTGTAAAAGAATATTAAAGCCACGTCATTTTATTAGAAAAAAAGTATACTTGTTATTAACCTTAAAACTTAATTGTTTACGATATAATCGCATTTTAGGGATCAGCAGCATTATTATTATTGAAAACATTTAGAAAACAAATTAATCAAAACTTAGCTAAATAACATTATAACTTCAATTGTGTAACATTAAATGTTCGATATGTCCTCCATTCTCGTCGACGCACTCATCTACACGCTTCATAAAAGATCGTCTTATATTAAACATCATTAGATCAAAAAAACCCGCTGCTCTATTTATTTCTTCCCAAAGTTGGTCGCTGGTATTTATGGGATACTTGTGAACAAGTTGTTTCATTGCACCCCATACGCCGATATCGATAGGATTCAAGTCTGGACTACGTGCTGGCCAAGGAAAATGGCTACAACGACCAATCCAGCGTTCAGTAAATTTGTTATTTAAATATGTTTTGACTCTCTCGTATAATGCAGCGGTGCACCATCTTGCATGATCCACGTATTTTGTCTTATATTTAGTGGCAATTCTTCCAATAGATTAATGGAAGCATTTTGCAAAAAGTAAAGTCGTTCTCACCATTCAAATTACGAGGTAACTCGTATGGTTCTAAGAAATTGTTACCAATGATACCACACCATACGTTAATTTTGAATTCATATTGGAAATGGCTTACTCGTTTATCATGCGGATTTTCAATAGCCCAAAGATGATTGTTCCTTAAATTAAAAATTCCACGGCGATTGAAGATAGCAGATAAACGCCGTGTACTAACTTGAGGATCATCTTCAATGCGAACCATTATTTCGTCCTATTATTCTTGGTCGGCTCAAGTTATCACGCTTAGGACGAAACGAACCAGTTTCGCCCAAATTCATAAATATATTTTTGAATGTTTGATGATTAGATTTCTGCCTATTTGTATATTTTCTCAAATATTCTCGTTTCGCAGCACGCCCATTGAAATTTTGCCGACAGTAAATAGCAACCATATCTTTCATATCAGTATTAGAATAATTATTATGCCTAGGCGTTTTCCGCTTATTTCAAATTAACCAATAAAATGCAAACTAAATATTACAAGACGGACATAATACTGAAACAAATCGAATGCTTTGCTGTAAAAATCGTTCGTGACTACGTTAATAGTTTCCGAAATGAATAATTATTACTTTGGGAAGGGATAAATAGAGCAGCGGCTTTTTTTATCCAATAATGTTGTTTCATATGAGACGATCTTTTCTACATAAATGCAACAACGAGACTGGAGGACATATCGAACATTTAATGTGACACAATTGAAGTTATATGTTATTTAGCTTAGTTTTTTTAAATTATTTTCTAAATGTTTTTAACAATAATCATGCAGCTGATCCCTAAAATGCGATTATATCGTAAACCGTCAAGTTTTAAGGTTAATAACAAGTATACTTTATTCCATAAAAATAACGTGGCTTCAATAGTTTTTTACAAAAATACAGCTAACTTTAACAGCAAAAAAATTTAGGGCACATTGATGCCACAAATGTGGCCTATGTAGCGTCCTCTACAAATTACATCGAAGTAGGTACCAGATTATGATTTTTCGTTCCCAAAAACCTCTATTTCCAAATTTTTATGTATACATATACAAAAACGTTATTTCAAAAAAACAATTCTAAAATTTAACTTTTAACATCCTGTATATTCCTTATTAGCATAATTTTATTGAAGCAAGTTGGGTCCAATCGTAATATTTTCAAGTGAGGAATCTACCATACTTCTATGTACAATTACTTAAGGACCACCCTGTATAATTTTCTGGAAAGACCCTATTTCTGATATCTGCTACAAATGTAAACGTATCCTTGATATTTGGTGCGTTCTTTTTGACTGAGATCTCAGATCACTTCAGTTAAGATGATCTGAGATAAAGTGATGTGAGTAGACACCAAAAAGAACGACATCTCAATTGAAGCGCGCAATTTGTCGATAGATTTAAACTATACGACAGATTCGTATCAGCATCTAATAATGTTAATTAATGTATCCATAATTTGTAACAAAAGAAAAATAGATCATACGTGTTTATTATTTATATGTCAATGGTTAAAACCTTAGATAACCTTGGTTAAAACTACATATAAACCAAGCAAATCAAATATTTCTTCATCCCCTCCACTTTATTTCCGACTCAATTCCAACTGATACCCCCTTACAACACATTCAGCATCGGTGAAGGGGGAGGAAAAATCTCAGCTCACTTAAATTGAGTTAAACAAAAAGAACGCTCACATTACTGATGTGAGCTGAGATTAACTGAGATCTCAGTCAAAAAGGACGCACCTATTATAGTCCGTGAGTTAACGACAGATTTCAATACACCATTTCCGCATGCTTCATTTTTTTTGTATGAGTTATCTGTGTAATATACAATAGTGATATGAACGTCTGCCAGCGCACCCCCACGACAGGGGGTTACAGGAGGGTTACAATTACTGCTGAAAATAAACAAAAAAAATGTATCGCCGCATACGCGAAACTTATTGTACTTATCAAATGAAACATAAGAAGCTTAGAAAATATCGTCTGCCACCTAAATTCGACAACCAACATCGTCTGCCACCCACATAAGTAAGCGCAAATTTGATATAGAAAAAATGTATACCCGCAAGGATGAAATTAATAAAAATGCTTCTTTTTATAGTAACAAACACAAAAATTATAGTCTGCCACAAATAAGATACAACGAAAGTCGTCTGCCAAGCCTATGAAGTTGCGCTCGGCATGCACCGCGCGAGTACCGCGGCGACGACGCTGAATCTTTATCGGCTTGAAAGACGATCGTCGTTTGTTCTAAATTGTTGAACGACTCTCATGAAGTTGTTTTTGATGCTATAAATTTAATCAGTGAATTAATTTAAACTCCAGTTTTAATCTTTTCCGTGATAATAGAAACTTAAATATAATGATGAAATTCGCAAAAATATTTTTCGGTGCGGCGATTTTTAGAACCGTAGCAGTGTCCTCGCAAACTTTGGTTACCTGGAAAAAGGATCAGTATTACACCTCTCTACCCATCTCTGGGCGAGCTCGTTGACCACGAAACAAATACTTGTTTAGACGAAAGGGGGCTATAAAATCGGGTATAATCTATACCTCAGGAAATATACTCATGCAGCCCTCGAATATAACGGTATTTCTTTCCTTGAATATGTGTCCCCTTGCTCTTAGCTGTTGTCATTTCAGATGCTCAGATAATATCTACGCAAAAGATGATCCCCACCTTAATTTTGGAGAACGGACCGTTGTATTCGACACGTGCAGCGTCTGTGCGAGTAGTCAGTAGCGACCTTGTAGCGTCTGTGCGAGTGGTTAATAGCGAAAAGTCTCGAGGAAATAAGCGCGTGCCAATGTGATATTTCAAAATGTCTAATGTGAAGCCGTACTGCGTTTTATGCCGAAAATCAGCAGGGAAATTGCAAACATTTGTCATTGATATTTTAAGAAAAAGTGAATATATTCTTTCAATTCGCAAAAAGTATAATTTAGATTTAACCAACGTTATTTTGCCTTGTTATAAATATGAAGTTGTTGATGAGAGAGTACAGAAAACACTTGATGACGTTTTAACATGTCCCCAACATGAAGAAACTGACACTAAAATCACTTATCACATAAGCAACATCGATTGTGAATCAAATGTAGTTGTACGGTGCTCTGATACGGACATCCTTATCATATTGCTAGGTAATATGACACACATAAGAAACGACGATATGCTGTGGATGCATGTTGGCGTTGGAAATTCGCAAAGATATGTCAATTTTAGAGAAATGTACAGTCAATTAAGAACAAAATTGTGTAATGCGTTACCAGTTTTCCACGTATTGACGGGCTGCGACTATAACCCATCTTTTTATCAAAAAGGCAAAAATCGCCCATTGACTATCTTGAGGAACTGTAATAAATACATAGATGCCTTTGAAAGCATTAGCGATTTAAATACTGACGACTTATTAGCAGTGTATACAGTTATCGAAGAATTTGTTCGCCGCATGTATGGGTTGAAAAGGATAGCTGACGTCAATGAGGCTCGTGTAGCTGTTTTTATGAAAACATATAAAGTAAATGAAGGTGACGAAATCTTCCAGACCATTGTAAAAAATGTCGATGGAGCAGTATTACCACCTTGCAAAGCAGAGCTGCACAACCACTTACAACGAATCGCATATATTGCACATCTTTGGAGGCATGCATATCTCCCGCAGCTGACGGAATTTTATCCTACTGACTATGGTTGGGAGGAATCAGATGATAAACTTGTTTCCCTATGGTTCGAAGGAGATCAATTGCCGAAATCCATCGATGACATAGTGATCAACGCAGAAGAAAATCCAGGTATTATAAAAAAAATTATATAAAAATATTTATGTAGCCATTAATAAAGTATTATATCTATATAGTTACAGATCAACCAACAAATACAGGTCAAAACCAAGATCAGTCAGATGAAGAAGACGATGCTGAAATCAACAACTCTGATATTGAGGATTTGAATATAATATTGGATTCTATTGATCAATATGATATGGATGAATGGTCATAAAATTTCGGTTGTCAAACAAGATCAACATCGTTATACATGTACATAATATATGTAGAATTCATTTAAACGTAAATCAATAAATAATTATGTCTTAAAAAATAATCTCTTAATGTCATTGCAAAACAGTAATATTTTATCGAAATTCATCAATATATTTATTCAAAATAAATTTTGAAAACCGAGTAGGCGTACGCGATGACTTATTCTACGCTTGAACAAATTTAAATCCAGTGAATAAATTCATCATAAAAAACAACTTCGTGAGAGTCGTTCAATAATTTAGGACAACGACGATCGTCTTTCAAGCCGATAAAGATGCAGCGTCGTCGCCGCGGTGCTCGCGCGGTGCATACCGAGCGCAACTTCATAGGATTGGCAGACGACCTTCGTTATATCTTATTTGTGGCAGACTATTATTTTTGTGTTTTTTACTACAAAAACAAGCATTTTTATTAATTTCATCTTTGCGGGTATAAATTTTTTCTATATTAAATTTGCGCTTATTTATGTGGGTGGCAGACGATATTTTCTAAGCTTCTTATGTTTCATTTGATAAGTACAATAAGTTTCGCGTATGCGGCTATAATTTTTGTTTTGTTTTTTTGTTCAGCTGTAATTGTAACCCTCCTGTAGCCCCCTGTCGTGGGGGTGCGCCGGCAGACGTTCATATTACTATTGTATATTACACACATAAATCATACAAAAAATATTAAGCTTGCGAAAATGACCCGGAAATTTCTGTCGTTAACTCCCGGACTATTATAGTTATTGTGGTCTTCGAACGCATTTTTTAAGATGCCATATGTTACTGCATTAACGGAGCTAACAATTGGTCGTAAAGGTGTGTCAGGTTTGTGTATTTTTGGTAAACAGTATAGTTTTGGAAAAGAAGCGTTACGAATGTATAGTTTTTTAGCAGTATTGGTGTTAATTTCATTTTTTGATTCCAAATATTTTATGAGATCATTGAATTTGTTCTGGATCGACGACGTTGGATCTTTATTCATTTCAACATATTATGTGTTCCTATCTTCTAACATTATTTCAGTTTTCTCAATGTAATCTTATTTGTTCATTGCTACTGTACATCTTCCTTTATCAGCTTGTAATATATAAAGATCTGGATGATCTTTCAAAAATGCTTGAATGGTCTTATACATTCTATTGAATTTTGCTGGTTTTTTTGAGTTATTCTTGCTCAAAAAATTGGTAACCACATTTGTAGCTTTAGCCCTCAATACGTCTTTGTCATTAGTTGGGGTGTCATCAATTATATTCTCAACCTCAGCCATAAAGATATCAATTCTGATGTTTTTTGTCTCTGTAACACTAAATTTGGGTCCTAAGGAAATAAATCTCGCTATGTCTTTCGGAATGCCAACTGACGAAATATTATTGAACCATTTACCATTATTAAAAAATAAACAGTTATCAGCTATCTTCTTCAATTTTTCAAACTTGTTTATATTTGTTTGTCTAACTTTATGGAACACTTTGTCATATGTATATTTTAATGTTTTTTCAAATTGTCTTAATACGTCCTTAGTAACCATATTATTCAATTTTGATTGTATATCAGTAATCTAGTTATTACTCCTTGAAATTTTTTTACAAGTTATTTGAATTTCTGAAGATAAAATTTGGAAGGAGATTCTATCAATTAATTTCGTCACCTTGTTGCTCAATATGTTGTCGTTTGTGTTAATCAATATACTTTGAATGCTTTTCACACTGTTCTGTATATATTTCGGTATGTTCTGGATATAGAGGAAGAACCTGAAGATAATATAATTGCCGAAGTAGCAGTAGCAAACAGGAATGTACGGGTTCCTTGTTTCAGAGGTAGAGATGGAAAAGAGAAATGGAGAAATAATTTTACGGCAAATCGTGGAGTTCGTACAGGAGCTGAAAATATCGTCAAGTGCTTACCAGGTGTAAAAGGACCAGCTCGTCATGAAACTTCACCAATTGAAATCTGGAGTGGCTTCTTTACTGATAATATGCTGGAAGAAATTGTAAGTAATACGAATATTTACATCGAAATGACTGCTAATGATCCCAATAATAGAACAGCTAGAAAAACCGATTTACTATAACTAAAAGCCCTTCCAGGCCTTTTATATCTTGCTGGAATGTCAAAAAATAACCATACAAACGCCGAGGTCTTATTCAGAACAAATGGGACATCAATGGAAATTTTTAGACTTACAATGTCCCTAGCTCGATTCAAGTTTTTACTTAGACATATTCGCTTTGACGATAAAAGGACCCGTGCAGATGGGATAAGATTTGATAAGGTAGTACCTATTCGAGATTTCTTTGATGCCTTCAATTCGAATTTGCCAAATTTTTTCTCCCTATCTGAATTCACAACCGTGGATGAAAAGTTAGAAGCCTTTCGAGGCAGGTGCGGCTTTAGGGTATATATTCCCAATAAACTAGACCGGTATGGGTTAGATATATTTGCCTTGGTAGATGCTAAAATGTTTTATACGGCGTCTATAGAAGTTTACGTTGGAAAAAAACCTCCTGGGCCATACGCAGTTGATACCAGTAATTTGGCTTTAGTTCCACGCCTCTGCATGCCAATTTCCAGAACAAACAGAAATGTCACTATGGACAATTGTTTTACCAGCAAAGAGCTCGCAGATACTAGGGACAATTAGAAAAAATAAAAAAAATGTATGTTTGGTTTTCAAGAGAACTGTACCATTGAATCCTAGATTCTCAAAAAAAATTAAAATGTATTACTCCTTTCCACCATGCATTACGATGATACTATATAGGTGAAAACAGGGAAGCCTAAAATGATAACAACTCATAACCAAACTAAAGGAGGGGTGGATACAGTAGACAAGATGTGCGCAAGATTTGACTGCGCATAATATACAAATAGGTGGCCAATGGTAATTTTTTATTCGCCAATGCCAACCTAGAGAACAGACCTAGTAAATTACCTAGACGCCTTTTTTGGAACAGCTTGGGATGCAGCTACTAGACGGATATATTCGCCAACGTACAATGCAAGATAATATAACACGACAAATTATGTTACAAATTAAACAAATATGTAATATAGAGATGGAAGACACACCTCCTAACAGGGATATATTTGCACGATGCTCCTATTGTAGCAGCAAGTAAAACAGAAGAACAAAATTCAGATGCCGAAATTGCCAAACGTTCTTATGTTTGGAACATATAAAGTGCATCTGTGAGGAGTGTGTAACAAATTTCAATAACTATGTTTGAAGTGATAGTTACATCCAGAATCTAGGCTTTTCATATTATAATCTTGATTTATTACTTCCTAATGCTTTTATTTTGAGGATTTTTTGGTTGATTTCTTTTAGTTTTTCAATATACCTATAATGTTCGTTAAGGCTGTCTAAAAATGTCAGTTTTCATTCAAGTTTTCGTACCTGACTAAAGATTTATTATGTAGAAATAAGTTTTAGTAGTTTTATTCAATTTTTAAATCGATAGAATTTTTTTTCTTGATGAAAAAATTTTTTTCGTCAATTTTAAACATCGGTATCTGACACCGGCGTTAACTTTTATGTTTCGAAAAATCATGTTTACTGTGGAAGGTTAGAATACCAAATCAAAAATTCAAACGTTGTCACACAACTACCATTATTTCGAATTGATAACATAATAAAATTTGAAGGTGACATCAAGAAAATACATCCTAGAGTGTTTTTAAGAGCTTTAAGAAACAGAATGGAATGCGCAGAAGATTTAGAAGACATGACAAAAATTAGAATAAGACAACTAAAGAAAAATTTAAGAAGAGAATTGGAGAATCGAGAGATAAGGGAAGAGAAGAAAAATAAATTTAGAAATCACAGAGAGAATTGAGTAACGAGGGAAGAGAAGAAAAAGAAGTTTACAAAACGATGGGAGAATCGAGTAACGAGGAAAAAGAAGTTTAGTTTTCGAGGATGAGCCGACATTCTACAAAAATAGTTGTTCAAAAATTTGAGTCGCTTTTGATGTAGAAATTATTATTTTTTTCTTCGATAATTTACTTTTTGATTATGTCCTACCTAAAAACATTTTTTTGTAAAAATACAGTAAAATTGAAAACGAAAACCAGTTCATCATGTTTCACAGTTTTAAGTCGATTGACCCAATCGGGGTTTACTTTATAGGTCTTTTTCGGTTCAGTTGAAAAAAAAACTTTAGGATTATTTTATCCACTGTTACACTTTATTTAAATTCCCATTAAAAACACATTCCAAACCATTTGAGAAATATTAATTCCGTTTACCTTATTTACAATGAGCTGATATTTTATAACCAGAAAAATTCTTTTTAATCCGGATTTTTAAAAATCCACTACACCATTCTATTAAAACTAAATTTCCCGTGTATCTCTACATCCTCGGCACGGTAACGATTTTCTGTCACACTAATTTGAATAAATACTTTTTTATCTCTTCCATACAACCAGCCACTCATCAATTTCGGAAAGACACACAAACACGCGAGAAAAAGTTAAAGCTTCCAGTGTATATGGAACGCCGTAGTTATCTCTTAAAAATCGGAATTAAATGGATATAAATGGAATGAAAAATAAATTAGCCACAAAAAATCGTGATAGATGTTTGTCCTTAGGAAGATTGCGATTCCATTTGAGACTATCACCAAAATAGCTTAACTTACGTAATTGAATGAATTTCCAGTACTTTGATGAAACTGATACATGAAATTTGTTAGTACGTCATTTCTGAGTTTGAATCGGGTGACATCAGGGAAATCACAGCAAGCCAGAAGGGTCTTTACAAATATGGAACAATTCCTTATAAGGTCATATCTTATAGAGCAAGAGCCCGTGAACCCAAGACGTTCGTTATATTATAAAAGCTGAAAGTTTCTCAGCGGGTGCTCTCAACACAGGTAAGACGAAGTTTGGGTTACCATGGCTTTGGCAGGTAAACGGTACTAAAGTTGTGTAAAATACCGATCGAATTTTATCAAATAATAATATTATTAAAAATCACCTTATTCTTTGCCAGACAATTAACGTCTTGGCAATCCCTTGCCAGACACCCTTAATGTTCATGAAATTATAATTCTACTTACGTTATAGTATTAAAACTGATTTTTATACCAAATACTTGAGTTATAATTAGATGATGTTTCCTCATTACCCAGATATGTTTGATAGTTCCAACCTCTTTCCAGACATGCATGTAAATCTTAAGAGACTCAAGATGAGAATGACGTATGCAAATAAACTTTTACGTAACTAATAATCTGTGTAAATTTTAGAAACATCCTCAAAAAGACATTCGATGCTACAACTACCTTAAATTGTTAAAAATTTTAATTTATTCTGTCAATAACAGGATATAAAAAAACGAAATAAAATAATAATCAAAAATTTAATTATAAATAGATTAATGACTATACAAGTTATTATAAAGTATAAAAAATAGTTTGATTACAGTTATTATTATAGTGTATAAAAGACAATATAATTTTATTCATTATCATCCATGTTTCATTATCTTCGCCATTGTTACTCCATTCGATATTGTGGTCTTCTTCATCGTCAGTTTCTGTAAAAATATGAAAAAGTTAATGGGATTGAAAGTATTAAAAAATAATGTATAATGGTTTGAAGCAGTATTTATATCTGAGACAGTTTTTAGTGATACTCTGACGAAATTTGGCAACTGATCATCTTCGAACCATTTGAAATGGTACTGATTATTTTCGAGAACCCAACCATTGTTCTCGGGTTGATCAATTGTTGGAATTTACTAATTTGCATTATTTCAAATGCTAGACATACAATTGGCTCGTAGAAATTGTTGTAGCAGCTCGGATTTACGCAGTGGCAGACTGCTAGCATCAACATTTGGTAGATCTTTACGGCTAAACGCTTCATTAATATCTGAGATCTTATACGTATGAATGAATAGTTGAATCCGCGCTGCATCAATATCACATAAAAACTGTTAAATAATATCAAAAGTGCTTTGTTGTTCATTATTATTTTCAAATAATTTGTGTTTACCGAATTTAATGAAAGCTTTTTGATACTCTTCCGTTCTTTTTTATATTTTAAAGTGCCTCAACTTCTCTTTTCGGGAAAATGCGGGATCAAAGTCACAACCTGTGATCGCATGGAATCCTGAAAAGCTCTTGCAAACATATTTTCCTAACTTTACGTATATATTCGTCAGGTCTATTATCTCAAGTTGTTCCCAGTGCTTATCAGCATCAAAATAAGTGAATCATTTTATAGATGGTGCGTATGACCAAGATTAACAGCGGCAATATCAGTGTCGACTATTCTGATCACAATATTCACTTGATTTGGAATACTACACGCATGGTAGACTATTTTGGTAAGAGCCTTTCCATTTTCTGGACATGATAACTCTTCTACAGCACTTGTTACTATATTGTTAGAAGCATTAACAACAAAAGAATTGAATGGTTTTCTTTCCATCATATTTCATCACTGGCCCAATGCAAAATGAAAAATTCACCAGAGCTAGTTAAAAATTTGAATTTCTCAATTCTTTCGCAAAATCACTCGGACGTGTTCGATCAGGTTCAGTTATGGTGTAGCTCAGATGATTCTAATCGTTGAGAATGTTCGTAATATTTGACTGATGGAGTCAGGTATTGATCAAAAATAATCTCAATTCTTGGTGCTTCGAATTTGGTGACTATTTGCAACATTTTCTTAGAAATGCCTCCAAACTTGTTTGGAACATTTTTCATGGTGTGTAATATAAAAAACCATCAATTATTACATCTACAGTAGGTGGTGACTGATGCTCGACCTCCTTGTCCAAACAAATCATTAAGGCAGATTTACTTATCCGTCTTACAAATTGTACCATTCAATTGACACATGGATAAATGTACATCAGTGATTGGGTAAAAAATTTTTTTTTGATTTTCACATTGTAATTCATCGAGATCCCAAGCATACGGCCAAACAAATCTCGTTGAATTTTTACATCTTCAATTGCACCACCAATTAGAATTTTCTTCTCTTTTTCCAAATCTTTTGAAAAATGACTTTTTAATAGATTTTTTGAAATCGACTAATGTCGAAGACAGTCTCCATTATTTTCAATATTAAGTAGAAGTTACTCTACCAGTTCTGAAGCGGCTTAACCAGATGAAATGTTTATTATATGATCTTTTGGTACTTCCGAGCTGACTGTATTAATAAACTGTTCAAATGTTTGAATAAATTTCTTTAGTTGTTTAATATTTTTCTGAATAGTGTGCTGATTCAAATCCGAAGAATCATCTTGGTGAGTTTGTAGTCCCACTTCTTGGTAAACGTAACTAATTATTGTAGATCTTACATCATGGTTTTGAACACACCGTTGACGGGCTGAAATTAAATTAGCAAAGTTTATAACACCTCTAAATCTTCGTGCAGCATCTGCATTGATAGTCTGCTCTAAAACCAGATCAATGGGTTGCCTTAAAAATTGGTCAATTGTCCATTTAATACCGAAGTAACCCTGTTGAAAACCTTCAAATAAATCAGGATGGGTTGCTTCCACTTTCATCAAGTTATAAGCATATTTCACGGTCCATCGAGCATAATTCTGTTGATTACAGATAACAAATAAATTGGCCATTTTAGGCAACACTGATCTCAACAGTTCGAAGTCTCCAACACGTATGCTTCGTGATAGTTGTAGATAATGATTATTCAGATTAATATAAATTTCATAAAATTGTTAAGCCCTTCCACACTCGCCATTGAGACTTCGTTGTTCATAAATACAGTAATTATTGATCAACTCGTTCAGCTCTTCATGTTCTATGTTGAATGATGATATTTTACAGTTTTATAGTCTGTGAAGTTCTTTAATCATCTGTTACTGACGTGTTACTCGCTTCCAGAAAATGCTTACCGTCATGAAATTCATTCACTGAATCATTCACCAATAAGCAACTTTCCACCATTACATCTTTTAGTCCACAGTCACTGGTCACCTTACCAACTTCCTTGAAATAAGCCATCTTCATGTGAAACGGTCCTAAATGTCTGAATAGATTATCATATGTAGGTTTTTCCGTTGCTTGTAATTGTAGAGCGATTTGGCTATAGCCACTCATATGTTACTTAAATGGATGATTGATTTAATGCTTCAGCAATTTTCTTACTTTGTTGCATGTTTTCTAAAACTACAGAATTACTTGTTTTTGAAGTTGTCAGAGTCAAATAGGATATGTGTTGTTGCATAGAGGGAAATATTCTAGGTAAAATATATAATAGGGAGGAGACTGAACTCATGGTTTAAAGACCTAAGACCCTGGTATTGTTGTTTATCAATAATCATGTCTAAAGCAGCAATTTCCATTTTGTTCACTAGCTTTTCTGTAGTTGAATTATTCTAGTTTACTTGTATCTGTTACCCAAACAGTTAGGTTATATTTTCACGTTCAATTATTTGATCGTTCAATCACGATGGCTCATGTGAACCGATTTTTGATCTATATTTCAGGACTGATCTAGGTTGATATAACGTGTTTAAAAAAAGGAATGGGATTCAACCTGGATGTGCTGTTGAGTTTCGTTGTTACAAACGGGTCTAAAGGCGGGAATACACGGTTAGATTTGGTTGAACAATTTGGATAATTCAACCAAATTGAGCAATACAGGTGTATACACGTTTCAATTGAATTCATTAAAATGTCGTCTGAAATCGTATTGGAAAACTATTAGTGTTTTTAAATGAAACTCAAGGTCTCTAGTTAATTCCACAATATAATACAAGTTATTGAAAATTCTAAAAAATTGACAATTGTTTCGATAAATCAATATCATCGTCAGAATGACAGAAGTTACATTTCATTTTATGCCTACCTGATGTTTAGTAGTTATTTTTGGCTAGACCAAGAAGTAACCTAACTTGTGATTGGCTTAATATATGTTTATAGAAAAAAGAAGAAGATGTGATATTACAAATATTGAAGCTTAGATATTATTAGCCCTATGGTGATATCCTGGATATCATTTTTCCAATTAAGATCAGTATAACTGTGCAATGATATAGAAAACCAGGAAAACTATATCTGCTGATCTTTCCAATTATCACTTAAGAAGACAGTTTATTAGTGGAGAATTCCCTAGATTTAACTGTTCATTGAAAACTTCATATTGTGGGTTTCTTAAATGTCTTCTTATTTCCAGTTCTTCAAGGAAATCCAGTTCTTGTTTCTTTTCACAAATATGCAGTACTTCTAGTTCTGTGTTAGGTGTCAATGAATGATTGGTGTCAAGTAGATGTTTTGCGTAGTGGGATTTATCTGGTTGTTTTAATCTGTATGCTCGTAAGTGATCACTGTATCGTATTTCAAAATTCCTAAGGGTCTGACCCAAATAGACAGCATTACATTCTGGACATTTGAGTTTATATATACCTGACTCCTTTAATAGTGGTATTTTTGTTTTTACATTTAACAATTTTGTACTAACGTTACTTTCTGTTTTAAAAGAAATTGTTGTATTCGTATTCGTTTCCTGCATATGTGATGGTTTTATAAGTTTTAATTTCATCAGCTTGTTTAGGATATATTAGTTGTAATGCCACTTTTTCCTCTTTTTTACTAATTAGCTTATTTATCATATATTATGGATAACCGTTAGATGTTGCTATTTGTCTAATTGTATTAATCTCTCTATCAAAATTAAATTTGTTCATAGGAACTGAAAAAGCTCTATGTATCATTGAATTATATGCTGCTAGTCTGTGAGACACAGGGTGGTTAGAATTGAATGGAATTGTTACATCAGTTTGTGTTGGTTTTCGGTAAATTGAATAATCAAGTACATTATTAACTCTTTGAATTTTTAAATCAAGAAAATTGATTGAGCTATTTTCTTCAATTTCTAATGTAAATTTAATTTTCGGGTGTAAATTATTGATGTGGTTGAAACATACATCTAATTGTCGTTCACTACCCATAAAACAAGCTAATATGTCATCTACATATCTATACCAAAATAAAATATTTTTCGAAATATTACTTTCAAAGATCTTTCTTTCTAAATTGTCCATAAAAATGTTTGCTAAAATAGGTGATATAGGGCTTCCCATTGGTAAACCTTCATTTTGAATATATATCTTATTGTCAAAAGTGAAATAATTCTGATTAATGCATACATCAAATAAATTAAATATATCTGATATTATTCCTGGATTAATATTTTTATCTTCTAGTTATTTTCTCACAAGTATTAGACATTCTTTAGGAGGAATTTTAGTAAACATGTTAGTTACATCGAACGATATGAGTTTATAGTTATCTTGTAAGTGGATTGCTTTCAACTTTTTGATTAGTTCTATTGAATTTCTAATTGAGTACTGAGATTCATATCCGTAAGTATTGAGTATATTGTTGAGCTTCTTTGCCAATATTGGAAAACTCCTTATTTTTAACTATATTGCTTTATCTCTCAATGTTTGGTTTTTACACTTCTCAGCAATTTCGTGTTCCAAAGGCAGTCGTGATTTTTATATAAATCTACTAATATTGGAGTCTTCACTTCCTTCCGTTTATGCAACATTGTTAACTAAAATTGCTCCATAATTTTTTGAACTGTCAAAACAACTCAAACATACGCTGTACGCAGACTTGATTCAATTGAACACAATTTTTCAATGATCAACACGTGCATACACGTATTGGTGTTTTAAATGAAACACAATGTTTCTAGATAATTCCACAATATAATGATAAATCATGATACAACAAAATAGAAGATATGATCTCTAGCCGTTCGCCACGCGCATGACGTCACGCAGAGAGTACAATTTATAACCGAGAGCGCGGGCTAATGCATTTGATGTAATAGAACTTGCGTATGATGCGTTGCTAACGCATTTTGGAGGAAAATGAGGATGGTTCAGGTTGAATGAGGTATTGTTAGTATTATAAAGCCGAAGAGAATTCATGTAAAAGTGTTATATGGAATCGGAGAGCCTACCTGAGCAAAACAATAATTCTAAGATCTGATTGAAATATGTTTGCTCACTTCGTAAAGTAAATAATTACTGTACTGATACATAAAAAAACATCATTATACTTTTTGGATTTTTGGACATGATTTTTTAAACATTTGAATATAAGGAATAAAACAATTAGCAAATTTTAATACTTAATCGGTTGTTTATTGCAAAATAAGTATACTACAGAACAAGAATAAAGTACAACTTGGGTACTGTGGAGCATTCTGCAAAATAATAATAATAATGAAATTGTTGTTGTTAATAATAACAAAATATCAAATTGAGGTTTCGAAATGTTATTTGTCAACTTGGATTTAAGAAAAGATTTATTTATTTATTTATTACGGAAAAACCTCTCTAACTGTTACAATACAATCATAAATAATACAATAAGGACAGGTATAAAGACTGATACAGCATAACCAATTAATTTGAAATACATAACAATTTCCATGTAGCTACAGGTAATAAACAATACTTATATAAATAAAAAACAAATTAAGATAATATAGCCCCCAACATATCTCTACGATTAACAAGAGGAGCTAGTGACTTTTTTTCAATTTCAGCATAATTATTTGGTCTAATATTCTACGGTTTTGAATTTATCTTCGCGTTTAGACAAATGGATCTAATCCCGTATCATTTTTTTGTCTCTTGGAAAGGTAAAAAAGCTGACATCGTGTGCAAAGCCTTTCACGTGATTGTCTGAATCACAACCATACACCACACATCTCATTTTGACTAATTTTTGCTAATTTTCAACAATACAAATAAAATTAACCGACATAAATATATCCAATAATCTAACTGCAAACTAATTCAAGGCGTTCACTCTCGGCGTGACGTCAGAGCCAGCATGCGCGAAATCATATCTTCTATTTTATTGTATCATGATGATAAATGTTGAAAATTCTGAAAAATGACAATTGTTTCGATAAGTGAATATCTTCGTCAGAACGACAGAAGTTACATTTCATTTGATGCCTACCTGATGTTTAGTAGTTCTTTTTAGCTAGACCAAGAAGTGATTGACTTAATAGATGTTAATAGAAAAAAAGAAGATGTGATGTTACAAATATTAAAGCTTAGATATTATTAGCCCTATGGTGATATCCTGGATATCATTGTACAACAAAAATGAACGAAAGTTAAAATTCTCTTTCAACGGTTAATTTGATTGAAGACTTTCATTGAATCCTAAACTATACTATGCAATAAGGTTTTTGGTTGATTCATCCAAATTATTCAACCAAATTGAACGGTGTATTCTCGCCTCAACATCTTTCAACGGTCAATTTAGTTGAATACTTTCATTGAATCATCCAAATTTTTCAACTAAGTTGAACCGTGTATTTTCGCCTTAAGAAGTCTTGATTTTGTTGAAATGGATCCAAGTACAAGTCTTCGAGTTACAAATCATAACAAACTCGTTTTATTTTCAAAAAGATAAAGACGAACTTAGACTCTTCATCTTGTATTAACTAAAATCACACAGAACTACGTTACCCGACACGTGATGCTACAATCAAGAGTCTTATTACTTGAAATTAATACTTTTCGAAATACTTTGTATGAATAATATTCGAATTTGAAACGTGTAAAATACGTTTTTCGTAACGCCCACATATTTATTTATTTTCCTTGTGAAAATTAGTTTTATTGCTATCTGATGTACATCATATTTTACTGGCTCTCTTTCTCTCGTGAAAAAACATCTGGAATAAAGAAATTGCGCATAAAAAACGGCATCACACCAACAGCCGGTTAAACTTTATAATTCAGCACAAGAAGGAGCAAAATTTGAATTCACGAGAAATGACGACATGAAATTCCCAATATGTGATAAAATCTCTCCCTTTATTTTCCTCAAATTTGCAACTTTTCCTTTCCGATGATTATTTTCCAGTAAATTTTGGTTTATGTTTCTTGAACCTGTGTCATTAAACAAGAGTTAAAAACTGACGATCGCGGTAATGATTTAATGATAAACATGCATTTGAAACTAAAATATGTGTTGTAATGTTTTTCTTATTTATTTAGCTTTTCACACAGCGGGTGGAATACATTTATACACACGGCATATATACTTACTTGATTTATTTATACACCTATACACTATTCACGTATGCTTAATTTATGTACACACTTAATTCTAATTTGTATTAAATACACTGTTCACAGTTCACTTTTTATTGTTAACTTGTTCTGCACCGCGGGCTTTGGAATCAAACTGTAGACTAACTCCTGGATCGCAGGTAGTTGTTTATGTATTATAACGTTTTCTGGAACCTTCTATTTCCGGAAACTTCTAGTATGCGGACAAACAATCCACCTTGTTTGAAATCCCTGTAAAAATAATCACAAAAAAATAAATAGTCCTTCCCAGAAATCGGTGCCGCCAAAATTTTTACTTTTATATATCGTATTAAACGGATTCAGGGACTACACCAGTGTGTGATTTCGTAGATTTTTTAGATTAGATTTTAATGGAGTTACAATGTAGTGATACCTAAGGTTTATTGTGCCCCCCTATCAGACCTGTTCTCGCTACTACTACAGCTCGCCTTCTAGTTCCAGGGTTCTAATGAACTCTAGTATTTGGGACGGCTTCAACGAGGATAGATCCTTACTCTTACAAGTTTCTTCTCCAAAGCATTTCTTGCGGTGGCTTGCAATGGCGAGGCATTCCAGAACTAGGTGATCCGGAGTTTCATCCTCCTCCCCACAGAATATACAATCGTCAATTTCTGCTATACCGATTCTTATTAGGTGCTTCCTAAGGCGGCAGTGTTCCTGTAAGGAAGCCCATGAGGAGATGTAGCTTATTTTTACTGAGGTCCAAATATTTTTTGGATAGAGCAGTGTGAAAGTTCCGTAAGAACTTTTTGGAATGTTCCTGAAGGTGAGGGCACCGCCAGAGTGCTTCTCTTTCTGTTTCCTCTTTCTTCCGAAACTCTTTCTTATAGAAGCATTTTCCTATACCACACAAAGGCTCCGGACCAATGAAGGGCGTTTGTGCTCTTTTCCCGGCAAGTATATTGGCCTCTTCATTTCCCGTGATTTCCGTGTAACCAGGAACCCAGACTGAAGAGACCCTGTTATTCTTGCCTAATTCATCAAGTTTTCTTCGAACTTTGAGTCAATGACATGGGATCTCAATGCTTTGATAGCTGCTTGACTATCAGAATGGATCGATATGTCACATTTCTGATAGTTTCTTTCTAGGTTCATTTCCACTCATCTATCGATCGCAATTTCTGTCTGAAAGACGCTCGGGAAGGGGCCTAACGATAATGTGTATCTGGTGCCAGGCCCAAATACTCCAGCGTCTGCTCCAGTGGTGGTTTTTGAACCATTTGTATACAATCTAATGGTGTTTTCTTTGAGAGTTTGGTTGGTGTATTCCCTTTCTCAGTCTCTCCTCTTATTTAGCGTCGCAGTGTAAATCTTTTCGATACTCACTTTCTTGATCATTTCGTCACTGGGAAGATTCGCTGATAAGATGTATTTTGCAGATCTTTCTATCACCAGATGTGAAGGTATGAGATCTATAATGATCTCAAGTGCCCTATTTGGACACGTTCTCATAGCTCCAGTGATACACACACAGGCAAGCCTTTGAACTTTGTCGAGGGTCTTCCCCGTGCTGTGCTGACTTGCTTTTGTATGCCAAACTATTGTCCCATACCTAATTGCTAGTCTCAAAATCATGGCGTACATCCATCGCAGTATTTTTGGGTTACAGCCCCACGTCTTACCAGCTAGATTTCTGCACGCCATCAAAGCTCTTATTGCTTTACTAGCAGTTATTTCAACATGCTTATTACACAGAAGCTTACTGTCTAGGGTTATCCCTAGATATTTAGCTTCTAATTTCTATTCTACGATTTCCCCGTTTGATGATATGGGTTACATGGCTGGGAGTGTTCTTTTCAGGGTAAGTGGAATAACTATGATCTTGTTTGGGTTGATGTTTAGCCCCACTGACAAGCACCATTGCTCAATGATTCTGATGCCCTTTTGTGATAAATCACACAAGGTGCTCTCGAGCTTGCCTCTGACTATTAGAACTATGTCATCAGCATAGCCCATACATTCGAAGCCAAGCTCCGTTAGCCTGTAGAGCAACTCATCTACTACGAGGCTCCATAAAAGGGGAGATATCACTCCCCCCTGAGGTGTTCCCCGAGTGGCTTCAACTGAGGTGGTTTGACTCCCCACCTGTGTCTCAGCTATCCTCGTCGTCAACAAATCATACATCCATTTTACAATGGTTTCATTTACTCCTCGCCTTTTTAGCGCTTCTTTGACAGACACAAGAGTTGTATTGTCAAAGGCCCCAGACATATGCAGGAATGCTCACATTGCGATTTCTTTATTGTTCAGAGTTCTCTGGATGACTTCGGTCAGCTGACACAGAGCCGTCTCACTTGATCGACCCGCTCTGTAGGCATGCTGATATTTATGAAGTGGTATATTTTCGAGGTTCTCTGTTCTTATGTAATTATCCACCACTTTCTCCATCGTTTTGAGTAGAAACGATGTTAGACAGTGTAACGGGTCAAAAATAACGTTACGAATTTTCACATCTCTATTAATATTAATTAATATGAAATATTTTTTTCAATGCTTCAATGTGTATCGTTCTCCATCGAATTGACTTGCCATGTTGCCAAATGACCCTTTTTGATTCTTGTTAGTTATTATTGTCAATTATTTATTTTTTTCGCCAAATTTCAGCGCAATTTAGGTTTATAAGAAGCTGATTAAATTCTTTAGGATTTTAAATTTTAAATGACAGTCTCTGTACCATATTCTAAGTTGTTCTATCGCGTTTTGGATATTTTCCACAGAAACGCCATCTAGGTGTACCCAGTAGGAATTGTTAATACGACAATTGTAAAACTTGTTTTCGCTGAAGCGTGAAAGGGACTTTATTCCAGTAGGGCATTCTGCTTTTGACCTTTGTACATCTTGGTGTGACTTTCAATTTTAATCGTGATTTTTTTGAGAAAAAAATTATCCTTCATGGGCTTTATTTTGAAAGTCGATATTATATTTTGGGATTAGTATTTGTTTTGTGGCCAATAGAATATTTGGTATTTTTTATAATTTCCCAAAGTTATTGCTTGAAACAAAGGATTTTTACGCGACACGTGCAAAGTGTCTTCTAGGCGCTGCGTTTTACACCGACAGGAAGAATACAGATGAATACTTTTTGCTTATAGCGCCAAACTTGATCCCACCAGTCGATACATCAACCCAAAAGCCCCTTGGCCAGAGGTTTTTATTTTGGATATTGAACTGGTGCTGAATTCCTTCAGTTCGTACATTCTCCTTGGCGGTTTCCTTCTTCATCATATGCAGCTGTTCGTCTGCATTTGCTAAATCTATGCTTCCTGAAGCAGTACACCGAGCGAACTGATCGTCTGCTTTTGCTTCTCTAAAGATAGAACTCCTGGAGCAGTACACCAGTGCTTCTGCCACCGGAAGAGTCTGTCAACCACCGCTGGGAACACGCAAGTTTTTGTATATTTTGTTGAATTCTTTATTTTCGGACTTTTATTTAATAATTTGCATTGTATTTGCTTCGGTATTTAATGACATTTAGTAATTCAGAAGAATTTCAGCTTACTTGACGTAAGTTTATAGTAGATTTTCTTAGTTTTGCTTAACTAGATATCTATTTTTTTTTTATACACAGTAACTTATATTATGTGAGCGGGATACTAGGGTATCGGATTTTACTACTTTATATATTATGATTATAATTATTATTTTCTGCATAAGGGTTTTTGCCTGAGCTCAAGCAACGCCACAGTTATAAATATATTACCTGGCTACGTTTGCCCCTTACTGTCTTAATGTAGAGAGATTATTGTTGCATAAGTAGTAGTGTTAAACCCTTAGAGTTCCGCATGGTTATCCTTTACTTAAATATGTGACTTGTAGTTTGGTTTATCTTATTAGGTTTGCTTTAATGCTTCCCATTTACGATTTTTTTTAACTCTATGTTGGTAAAAAGAATCTCCTTACTGTAATTCAATAATTTCACACAAATTTTTGGAATGAAATTAAGTTAGCTTTAAGATAAGTGAGACTTTGTTTTTTTTGTCTTGGTACGACTTTTTACTGGCCTTTTGTTAAATTGGTGGTCAGTACGATTACGGTTAGGTGCTTGGGGTCAATTTAACTGGCGCCTATTTAAACATCAAAATAATTTCAGCTTAATTCGAAAACGGACCACTCCCGTCTCCACTTGAGTCTAGCCGCGAGCCCTAAAATTTTAGACATCGATTGTCGCGTTACAACAGATGGGTCTAAAATATCGGGGATCGGTTCCAATTTTTTTTCCTATTTTTCGTATGAAAATTACCCTTGCCCCTCTCCAATATCTAAGTATTAGAACCTCTGCTAATATGCTTCTTGTAATCTTCAGTAGATGAGAAAGAACCTCCTCTATCCCTTGCTGCAGGAATGCTGGAAATATGCCATCCACTCCTGGTGATTTATATAATATTTATTCACCATGTAAATTCACAATTACAAAATATATACGTATATAAAAATCTCATTAAATTCAAAAAAAACCTCAGGATGGGCAAGCCCTCATGCGTGGCATAGAATAAAATATTTAAAATATAAATATTTGTATAAATCTTGAACATCACCTAGACAATCTAAAATTAAAATTAGAATTGCATTGTTGAGTTTGATTGATACTCTAATAATCGTGATAATTTTAAAACATTTACACAATCTTATGAAGCAGCTAAACAACTATGTAAGTTAATAAATAAATAAACCCTAAGGTATTCGAGAGGTGTGGATACACCTGTTTCGGCAAAACACAATTAAAAATACAAGTCAAAACAAATACACTAAATTTAACATTACTGCATCTTATTGAACAGTTTTGGATAAAATAAATAAAATAAAATTAGTACCAAAATAAATATATGTATATATTGACAATATTAGATTTATATGGTTGAAAGATACTTATTGGTCATTCCAACCGTTGTCTGGTAAATATTTTCTTAGCAATGTCCCAATCTTTCCTGCGGGATTTTTTGATGTAATTCATTGCTATTTCACTGCTTGTTGCTGGTTCACCAGTTGGAAAGTGGGTACTAAGAAGAAGAATCGATCGTTCCTCCTCACCTTCCGTGTATGATCCGTCTGGCTTTTTCAGCGACATTTTTCATGACCTTTTGTAGTCTAGCCGCTGTGTGAGTGGAAGTGATCTTTTCGCAAAAGGCTTGAAAATTAAATATTTTGGTGATCGATCCCCATCGTGAGTATAGTTCCTTGTCCCTCTTTTTTAGAGTTCAGGATCTTCCAAGCCTCAGTAGTGAGGTTGGAGTTCTGAACCTTGACAAGTTGGTGGATCTTCTCAAATTTCATGTCGTGTCTTCTTGAGAAGAACACCGTTATGGTGACCGGCTTTGGGATGTCGTCACCACTTCGAGCCACCAATTCGGGTCTTTTGCAAGAGTTTAATTTTGACGCTGACCTCATGAGCCACTCTGCCGATTCTTGGTACCCACAGTCCACCAGTATCATTCCACAACCGAAATGGATACCTGAGAAGTGGATTCCCTTCTCTTTGCTCTGGCGCAGCTCTTCCACCAGAGTGTCTTCCGAGGTGGAGAGCTGCTCTGCTCTCAGGATGACTCCAGGATAATCCTTGGGCATTATTCCCACCCTAAAAGCCTGTTTTGACAGCTGCTGCGTAACCAGTGGCTTGCCCGGTTACTGTTGCAGCTGTTTTTGGTTTTTTGCTAAGAGGTCGCTGCGGAGGATTAATATGCTCCTGGCCTCTTCTAAGTTGTATCTTCCCCGTTGGTGTTTCCTTCGGAGGGGTTGGACGCTGAATCTGCTTCCTGGCCTCTTTAGGGGATATTCTCTTATTGAGGAGTCGCAGGTATTTCTGCAGCCCTGCTCCACTGACGCCTTTTCTAGTGGGTCGTCAAGGCCGCCCGGTTCTCCCAATTTTGGAACGTCGAACGGCATACGAGCTTTGTGCCATTTGGCCTTTTTTCCCTCTGTAAGGTGCCCGGATGAAGAGGTGGAGGTTTTCTCCACTACTTTTCCGGGGGAAGTTTTATTTTTTCTTTCTCTTTCCATAAATGATCCCACGAGAAGCTAGGGTCATTACGGTCCACCGCTGCAGAGCCCCGCATGCAGAGGTAAGGGGTTTAATACAATGGAGTTCCCCCCGGGGCTTCAAGGTCGAAACCAGTAAGGAGTATTCTTCTATATAGCCGCGCATTTTTCGGCCTGGTTTCCCACCTTGACTATAGGTTTTTAATGAGGTTGTGTCATCTTGGTCCCGGCAGTAAAGCCAAAACCCCCTCTTCCCACTGGCCCCCGAGACTTGACCACAGGCAGCCAGGAGATATTCGTATAACAGGTAAGCTCGAAATTTCACCCGGCATTGTAACCCTGTGTGCAATCCCTTAGCGACGATACTACAGCTGGGACAGGTAAAGTTGGTCCGCGGCAGGGTATTCGAGGGCTGCCTGTTGAGTTTTTAGACACAACGAGCCTTCAGGTATTTCCTCGCTGACCTCCCGTTACAATTTTTCTCCTTCCAAGAAGCTTTACTAGGGAAAAGGTTCAGATTTGCAAAAGAAAATTGTATTTTTTTTCGGCTGTCTGGTGGCAACCTTAAGCTCCGGCCAGCATGCAGTGAAGACGGGTCTGGTTCACTTTTTTATAACTCATACAAAAAAGGTGAGAGTCTGAAATAAAACAAATTATCAAAAAACTGGCATGGAAAATTCACTTCTTGGGATAGCTCCAACTCCATACGAAAATTATATGTCTAGTTATAAGCGCATACATAAAATACATTAATAATCATACAAATGATATGATTCTAGTTACAAGAATACATTTACTAAAAAAATTACTTTCTCAAGAAACCTGTCTTCCGGCCTCTTCCGACGGATTCCTTAAGAAACCTGTTTTTCGGCTCCTTCCGACGTTTCCCAGCGATAGCACAAGCCGGTGAAAGCTGTCACACTGACAAGAAGAACTGAGTCTTCCAGTAGGAGGACTCCAGCCAGCAAAAAGAACGTCTCACAGCGATACCCAGTGGGGAAAAATCACCTCAAATACCATCCACACAGCGAAATACTCGCCCCAGTCAATCCTACTTAAAATTCCTCCAAATCAACCTCGATCGCACTCGAAAATTACATTAAGTCTTCCTGGTATAATCCCTTAACGGATGGCTTACAACGGTCCAACTCCAACAATCGCCACACTTACCCAGGAACAACTTTTCAAAACTTGCTACTAATCCATATGCCGAAAGGAAAAATGAGACTCAACGCGCCATAGACAGCGCATATTTCTCCCAAACCAAGAACTCCAAAAATCCACTCCGTGGAACGAGCCAATAGCGCGTCAGGAGCTTTATGAAAATACAGCTAATAATGTCAAAACAAGCCGTATACAGAGTTGCCTATATAGTAGACCCGTTTATCGGAGAACGGAGTTCAGAGTTGCCTACAACTAAAAACGAAGTGCAACACTCCTCCTCATATAAAATCATCTAAGAGACCTTTCTCCTATCGTCCACCTGGAGACGCGCCGGGTTGGTGCTTCACCTCCTCCTCTACAATAAATATTCCGACTAACAGCGACGAACTACGTACATACCTACTGATGTGGACCCGAGTGATTTCGTAACAGTATATTGTTCTTCTTCCACCTAATTTTTCTCATTTTTTTCATATCTTGGTTGTACCCACAGCTCCCAATTATTTCAGTCAGTTTCTGATATCTAAGGCATTTAATTTTTCTGCCCTACCTCTTCTATCCGCACTTATAAGTTCTTCTGAATGTGCCATACTTTTTTTACCAATATTTCAATATTTCTTACTTATTTAACGATAGTTTCGTGTTTCTTGCATCTGATATACCCAATTTTTCATTTTAATGTCTTGTTTCTGGCTCACTATTTCCCTTACTATTTAATTTTTTCCTTCTCCCAAAAATAACTTTTTCTCTGGTAATACTTTAGTAATTGCAGTATTTTTTTAATATTCTCAATCTCGCTCAGCTTTCAGTTAGACTAAAGCCGCCGTAAAACTCTTGTTACAAACTTTTGAAATTGTTGTCGATTTTAATTAATTCCCAACACATTTTCGTCATTCGATTTATTCTGAAAATCCTTTCAGATGAGCTGATTCTAATTAGTACACCCCTAACAGGAATTATAATGAAATATTCAATCCCTCGCTTCAATCGATTGCTATCTGTAGGGACGGACTTATTAAAAATGTAAACTAAATTTACCTCTTTAATGCGTTGAGATACCTTATAAATAAGTTCATATTTCTCCATATTAAAGAGTAAACAAGTTAGAATGGCAACGAATCATGACTTATAATGTTGAAAGAAGAGAAAGAGGAAATACTTTGAAGGGAAGACATTGATAATTATCCCATTGTATGAGAAATACAAACCATAAAAAAATTTACTTCCATTAGGAGTGTGTAAAGATTTCGATAGGATAATGGAAACCAAACTGAGGAAATAAGTGAAAAATTAATTAGAAGAAGAATGAGCGGCTTTTAGAAAAGAACGACAAACACAGGGCTAAACGAGTAAAGTGAGGAAAGATCCAAGGCAAAACGAAAGAGCAGGTTTTGGAACAATTCCAAGAAATAAAATTGGGAAAAGCTTACGAGAATATGACGTTGGTAATAACAAAATGGAAAAATATCAAATGAATTGTGACGTACTTTCTTTCTTCAAAAGAATTACGGACGTCACCAGACCCACGGCTTCTAGTATTTCCCAGGTTTCCTCGGGTGCCAGATTTTTGGGGTGGTTCACTACACCGAATTCTCGAAAATACAGCGTCAAGAGTAACCAGGGTAGCAATAGATGGAGGTTCAGTAATTCCACGGGTCTGTTGTTATTGACCTTGACGGGGTACGTAGTGGGAAAACAGGCATTAATTGTTTACCACTATCAGAGAATCAAATTACCAGTTGCTTGTGAAATTATGAATTTTAATCAAGTGTCAAGATAATTTATATTCAAATAAACAAAGACACGAAGTTGGAGTAACTAGGGATATTAGAATCTATCAATTTCTAGACTAAATAACTACGCTATTATTAAAACCAAGAACAGCATAATACCAAGCAATAAATATTTTAGCTATTGCACAGGATAAGCGTAAGCTGACTTGCAGAATTTTACTAATATGTCGAGATGCGGGTAGAAACAGTGAAAATAACTAGCGATAAGATGACATATGCACAGAGATAGCGTTATTATTACACTAGCGCTTAACGAATCGTTTCTTAGTATTTGTGTATATGTTGAACGAAGCAGAAAGAACAGTAATAAACTTATCACAGTTACCAGTTTAATCTCAATAAACACTGAAAAATTGAATGATTTTATCAACTTGCCTTGGAAACTTCTCGAATTTTCCCCCTACCTGGGCCGCGTACATGTACGAGATTTTTTCAAGTTATTTCAGATCAAGTAATCTAGTTCTATATTAATATTACAACGGCTTATTGTACTAAATCAAATATTTCGATAAGAATTAAACAACAGAATCCGAAAACCTCTCCTTTGTGCTCCTGCCTGCCTGCTCCTGCTTAAGAATCTCAAAAATATCGAAGGAAATATTGTAATTTTATTTTACAATTTTAGACGCCTGTCAATATAAATAGCGGTTTCAGTACAAATTAATCAGAATATTTCAAGTGCTTCTCAAAAATTCACCTGCCTAGACAGTGATCATGCTTAAGATTCCTAAAAACATTTCAAAAAGCCAATAAATAAATTTTAATTCGAAATTGAACACATATAGGGGAGAATGGGCCACCATGGAACGGAAAAAGTCTGGTTTAAATTGTCGGTTAATTTATTGTAAATACGACACATATATGTCGTCGGTGCATAAGTTATGTTACATTAATGTAAAAAATGGATATAAACTATTTATATTTGACTAGATTTTAAAGTTATGTGACATTCATTTTTTCAGTGCCCGTCTCATAGTGGCCCTTTACTTGGGCCACTATGAGACAGGACAAAATTGGGAGAAAAAAACTAAGAATTGTATTAAAATATTTATGAAACACACAAGAAACCATTATTAGTATCATCACAACATTTAAAATAAGGAAATATTTATAAAACACTCAAAAAGTATTAATCTTTATCTTTTATTAATGATATAAATTAACGCATGTTCAGTTGATTAAAATTGATTTCAAACTTATAATACGATTTCAAAAATTTTGTATTTCCTTAAAGAGTTGGTTTGGGTAAAATCATTTTCACATCAATGACTGGAACGGTGGCAATGTCTGGGACAGTTGGGAATATAAAATGTCCTTCAACCTTCGAGGCTTTTCTTAGGAAATTGATTTTGACATCACTAGATACTGTTTATAGTTCGACTACTTTTCTTACAAAGAATACATCATTTTTTGCCTTGAATTGTACCAAAACAAAATCATTGGGCTCAGGATCCTTATCAAATTCATCAAAGCTTGACGGTTCGACTTCAGGAATCCACCCGTCCTCATCAGAATCGTCTTGGAAAGGTATCTCACTCTCAACTTCGGTATCATCTTCATCGGAAGATATGTTCTTAGTGATATGTTTTCGTTTCTTCGCAAATACGTTTTTTTTGCAAGCTCCCTTTCTTTTCTTCTGTTCTTTTTCTTTTTTTTTCCATTTGTCTCCGTTCAATTTTATCGTTTTCAGGTGTGAGTAGAGAATGGGTCACTTTAGCGTGGGAACTTTTTGTTAACATCTCTTATGGCAAGCCACACCCACATGTTGCTCTCTGATTGGTAAGCTGTCCACTCCCAGTCTTCGTTTCCTGCTCTCTGATTGGTCAGCCATTTTTTAGTCCACGCCCTCTTCGTGTCTGATTGGTTAGCCATTTTTTGTAGGCCACATCCTACTCGTCTGTGATTGGTCAGCGTCAGTGATTGGTTAGCCTACATTACCACGTGTCGATAATACAGTTAACCTACATTGCAGGCCTTGGGTTAATGACGGTAGCGTCTACGGGGGTTTTTTGGGGGTTTGGCCCGGGCCAATTGCCAAAATTTTCGGGGGTGACACGTGCCAATGCCAAAATTTCGTGACCTTGACCTACTTTTCGTGACCTTGACCTAGTTTGGGGACTTCCGGGTTAATGACCTAGTTTGGGGACTTCAGGGTTAAAGGTCAATAACCTAACATGACCACGCCCTATGACGTAACAGATTATACAGGGGTGTAGTCGTAAAATATTATACAGGGTGTAGTCGTAGAATATTATACAGGGTGTAGTCGTAAAATATTATTATACAGGGTGTAGTCGTAAAATATTATACAGGGTGTAGTTGTAAAATATTATATAGGGTGTACTCGTAAAAATATTAGGGGGTGTAAAGGTATACAGGATTGTAAAAGATTAGGGGATGTAAAATGTGTCATCCGTCAAATGTCTCATCTCTCATACGTGACGTACGTGCCGTATGGCCATCCGTCAAATGTCTCATCTGTCATACGTGACGTGCGTGCCGTATATGCGTTCCGTCATATGTGACGTATATGTCGTATGTGCGTTCCGTCGTATGTGTCATCCGTCAAATGTCTCATATGTCCTATGTGACGTGCGTGCCGTATATGCGTTCCGTCATATGTGACGTTTATGTCGTATGTGCGTTCCGTCGTATGTGTCATCCGTCAAATGTCTCATCTGTCATACGTGACGTGCGTGCCGTATACTTTCCTCCTTGCCATCTATCGTCGTCGTCATTAATCTACATTATCCAACAGGTGTCGGTATCACAGTTACCTTGTCCTGCCATCTATCGTCGTCGTCGTAACCTACATTATCCAACAGGTGACGGTGAAACAGTTACCTTGCCATCTATCGTCGTCAACCAACATTATCCAATAGGTGTCGGTAATACAGTTACCTTGCCATCTATCGTCGTCGTAACCTACATTATCCAATATGTGTCTATTGTCGTCATTGCCAAAACGGCACAAACAACTATTTGTTATTCACCAGAGTGCCAAAACGGCCGTGGGTAGCTGGGGTAGCGAAGCTACTTTTCCCGTATACTGCGCATGTTTTCCGTTACATATAGGCCTAAAAAGACACATTTCGACGATCTGCGCACTTACTAAAAGGCATTTCCCCATATCTCTGTTATTATTTGTCGGATTGGAGTCTTATAAACGCCATTATATTTGTTAGATTATTATCGTATACAGGATGTACAAAAAGATGCCAATTAGGCACTAACGTATATCTTTGCTATTATTAGTCAGATTTTTATGGAACAAACGCCATTATATTTGTTAGAATATCGTATACAGAATGTACAAAAAAGATGCCAATAAGGCACTAACGTATATCTTTGCTATTATTAGTCAGATTTTTATGGAACAAACGATATTATGATTGTTAGATTATTGTCGTATACAGGATGTGTAAAAACTTTAGTGTAAAATGAGGAACACACTATTCAAAATAAAATTAAAAAAATGTAAAACGCAATTCGAATAAACGCCATTATGTTTGTTAAATTATTATCGTATGCAGGATGTACGTCAAGGTAACCAAAGCGAAAAGTCTTACGCAATAGATAAAACTATGTATACAGATAATTAATCAATGTAATTGCATATAAAAATGAGTCCAGTTGATGCAATCATATTAAGAGTCTTACGTAATAGATAAATTATGTATGCAAATCACAATAGATAAAATTATGTATGCAGATAAGTATTCCGTGTAATTTCATATAAATTGATCTAAAACGAGAGGCTTACGTAATACATAAAATTACGTATACCGATAACTATTCAATGCATTATCTTATCTTGAAGGTTACACATTTGAAAAATAAAAATATTAGATTGAGATTATATATAAATATAAGATCAATTTTTGTGATTTGTTATGGGACAAAAGACATTATGATTGCTATATTATTATCGTATACATGATGCGCAAAAAAAGATACCATTAGGGCACTAGCACATATCTATGTTATTATTGGTCGGATTGAAGTCAAATAAACGTTATCATATTTGTTAGATTATTATCGTATACAGGATGTGTAGAAGAGATGCCATTAGGGCACTAGCACATATCTCTGCTATTATTGGTCAGATTGAAGTCGATCAAACGCGCTGGAAGATGTACTTATACCAATAACAGAACCAATTTCGTGACAACATAATGATTGTAAAGTTATGCGACTTAGAGGACTGCGATAGAAATTCTTATCTTCTTAAAAAATAAATATCTGGTTCTTTTAATAGTTATATACGTGGAAAGTTTGGCGAATTGGTTTCTGTAAAACACTGTGTTAAGGCTAAGCTGTCTTTTCCTCTTACTAACTAACAACAAAGTAGAATTGACGGCCGTTAAACTCGATAGGCTACTTAAAGAAATACCAAATTTTCCGACAAACGACTTTTTTAACTTTTGCATCCAAGAAGAGTACGAGGAAAGGTGCGACGTTATTGTAAACAACGATAAAACAGTTGGCAAAGATTTCCTCACTTGACTCACATCTAATGCAAGATTTAAAATATACAACAAGTTTATTTGTCAAATAACCAGTCCTGGATTTAACAAGAGCATTGGAAATCAAATTATAGATATCGTCAACAGCATTACCATATTGGAGTAAAAGTGACCAAATATACGGTGGAGTGAAAAAGATAGAAGAAAAAATATTATTGAATTTTAAACAGCATGCCTTCGTACAAATACCAAATTATAGATATCGTCAACAGCATTACCACATTGGAGTAAAAGTGAACAAATATACGGTGGAGTGAAAAAGATAAGAGAAAAAATATTATTGAATTTTAAACAGCATGCCTTCCTACAAATAAGTCGTATAGGTGAGAAAACCATATTACTCTGCTTTATAAGGGGGAACTTTGTTATTATTAATCAGATTAATGTTGAATAAACGGTATTATGTTAGGTACGTCACTACGACGATGTGTAGTCGTAAAATGTTATACAGGGTGTAGTCGTGAAAATATTAGGGTGTAAAGGTATACAGGGTTGTGTAAAAGAAGCAAACCCCGCGAGGATGAGAGAAGTCGGGGCATCCTCGTCTCTGTTTGATCAGCGTCCTGTTGTATGATTGGACTCGTTCTCTGGTTGGTTAGCGTTCTCGTGTCTGATCAGCCAAACTACACCACCAGATGTCGTCAATGCAGTTACCTTGCCATCTATCGTCGTCAACCTACATTCTCCACCAGGTGTCGGTAATACAGTGACCTTGTCTTGCCATCTGTTGTCGTCGTCGTCAATCTACATGGTCCACCACGTCTCCTTAAAACAGTTAACCTTGTGTCATCTTTTATCTAGCCGTGACGTCGATAACCTAACATAGAAAACCCACGAAATTTTGTGTAGCGGAAGTAAACCCAAATTATTATCGGATTGGACTCGTTCTCTCGTTGGTTAGCGTCATCGTGTCTGATTGGCCAAACTACACCACCAGATGTCAACAATGCAGTTACCTTGCCATCTATCGTCGTCAACCTACATTATCCACCAGATGTCGGTATTACAGTTACCTTGTCTTGCTATCTATCGTCGTCAGCCTACATTATCCACCCAATATACAACTTTTCTATTGGAAATTTCTATGTAGAAGGTCATACTCCTTTAGAAGATTGTATAACTCTGCTACAAGATAGTAAAAATTGTACTTCCAGAATTCTCCGTTATACTCTGTGTCGATAGCAAAAATGTGGGCAAAGTTGTCAAAAAATAAAAGTCTGCAAAACAGTTGCTGTCAAGTGTTTAACAATATGTAGCAATATGTATCTTGGGGTAACAACAATACAAAAAAGTTGACGGGCTTACAAATAAATTTACTACTAGAAAAAAGAAATCGACCCAAGAAAGAAGGTTATAAATTACATTCTCTCTCTGCATGCACCTCTAAGAAAGCAGAACAGAGACAATGTTCGAATTATACAAACGTGTTACATTATAGCTGGAGAGACTTACTTGTCTAGAGCCAGCACCCATAACCATAAACAATAAAAAACAAATATATATTTTCTAAGTGTTTACAACAATAATAGAGCAGTTCTTATTGCATAGGTTATGTTACAATACTTTATAATAATAAATGTATGGAGATAATATGTTTGCCTACAGAAGAAGAAACGTTTTTTTTAACATTTACTACAAATGGTATTACGTCTTACCTAAGACAACACATTCGCTAAGATAGAAAATATTTATAATTTTGTATAACAGAGTAAGATGGAATGTATCGGGAGAATTGTAACGTAATTGTAAATAATAATAATAATAAAACAGTTGGCATAAGACTTCTTACCTTTTAATTATATAGAGATTGAATAATAATAAGGAGAAAAATGTTCGAACCTCTCAAAAATGCTATATTAAGGTTGGAGATACAGAAGTGGTAATATTTGGAATTAAAGAAGTTATGCGCAGAGGTAGAATCCAGTACATATTGAAACTACACAATATATAAATGTTTTTTACCTTTCGAATTACTAGTTAGAACGAGAATTAGAAGAAGAAATAGACTTAGATTAAAATATTAAAATAAAAATTGACGTAGTAAAATATACACTCGACAGAAACAAAGAAAGAGTTGTATTTCGTGTGTATACGTTTTGATAAACCTGTATAAATATTCTAATAAAAACATTTAAAGATATCGTTGTTCTACAATTTTTTCCACTTTTGTTCCTATTCAATGTTAAAGAAATATATAATGAATCTCCATATTTTAATTGAGAAAATGAAATGCAGTAAGACTTTGCAGTGACCTTTCTGTTATAAAAAACCAGCCCACCCTGAGGCACAAATATGTATTTAATTATCTATAAAAATTTATCATATATGTCTATATATATACCAATAAGATGCATTTTTTATCGAACAAAGACAAAAGGTCAATACATCGAATGGTCAATATACAGGGTGTCGACATGAAGATGTAAAAAAAAGACACTCTGCTATTATTGGTTTGATAACGAAAACAATACGTCATTATGACGTTCGATCAATATACAGGGTGTCGGCATAAAGATGTCAAAAAGGCACTACTACGTTCGATCAATATACAGGGAATCGACATAAAGATGTCAAAAAGGCACTACTACGTTCGGTCAATATATAGGGAATCGACATAAAGATGTCATAAGGGAACTCTGCTACTAAAGAACAAAAGTGGGAAAATTTGTAAAACAACGATGCCTTTAAAAGATTTATTAAAATGTTTATAAAGGTTTAACAAAATTTATACACAAAATACAACTCTTTCTTTGTTTCTGTTGGGTGTGTGTTTTAACACGTCAAATTTTATTTTTATCCTATAATCTAAGTCTATTTCTTCTAATTCTTGTTCCAACCAGTAATTTGAAAGGTACAAAACATTTATATTGTCTAGTTTTAATATGTAGCGGATTCTACCTCTATGCATAACTTCCTTAATTCCAGATATTACCAGTTCTGTACCTTCTGCAAATTCTTCTAGTCGATGACAATCCCTAAATTTTATGTTATCCGCAATTTCTTGCATTTTAACAACGTTAACCCTCTCCACCTCCACTTGGGTAAATGGAACGTCTACATTTTTCCATGCGTCTGTGTAAAATTGCAAGTTTTCGATTTTGGCAAATGTGTTATCGTTAAAACTCGTATATTCATTTGTAGTAAAGGTAGCAAATGGTTTTTCGGTTGTATGCCCCCATATGTTCTGTGATATCATGTTCTTTATTATGTGTCTATGTGCCCGTATGTACGTTCCGTCGTATGTGTCATCCGTTTGTCTATGTGCCGTACGTACGTTTCGTCGTATGTGTCATCCGTCAAATGTCTCATCTGTCATACGTGACGTACGTGCCGTATGGCCATCCGACATTACGACATACGTCACATATGACGGAACACACATATGTCACACACGTCACGTATGACAGATGAGACATTTGACGGATGGGCATACGCACGTACGTCACGTATGACAGATGAGACATTTGACGGATGACACATACGACAGAACGTACGTACGGCACATAGGCAAACGGATGACACATACGACGGAACGTACATACGGGCACATAGACACATGATAAAGAATATGATATCACAGAACATATGGGGGCATACAACCGAAAAACCATTTGCTACCTTTACTACAAATGAATATACGAGTTTTAACGATAACACATTTGCCAAAATCGAAAACTTGCAATTTTACACAGACGCATGGAAAAATGTAGACGTTCCATTTACCCAAGTGGAGGTGGAGAGGGTTAACGTTGTTAAAATGCAAGAAATTGCGGATAACATAAAATTTAGGGATTGTCATCGACTAGAAGAATTTGCAGAATGTACAGAAGTGGTAATATCTGGAATTAAAGAAGTTATGCATAGAGGTAGAATCCGCTACATATTAAAACTAGACAATATAAATGTTTTGTACCTTTCAAATTACTGGTTGGAACAAGAATTAGAAGAAACAGACTTAGATTATAGGATAAAAATAAAATTTGACGTGTTAAAACACACACCCAACAGAAACAAAGAAAGAGTTGTATTTTGTGTATAAATTTTGTTAAACCTTTATAAACATTTTAATAAATCTTTTGAAGGCATCGTTGTTTTACAAATTTTCCCACCTTTGTTCTTTAGTAGCAGAGTTCCCTTATGACATCTTTATGTCGATTCCCTGTATATTGATCGAACGTAGTAGTGCCTTTTTGACATCTTTATGTCGACACCCTGTATATTGATTGAACGTAGTAGTGCCTTTTGACATCTTTATGTCGACACCCTGTATATTGATTGAACGTCATAATGACGTATTGTTTTCGTTATCAAACCAATAATAGCAGAGTGTCTTTTTTTTACACCTTCATGTCGACACCATGTATATTGACCATTCGATGTATTGACCTTTTGTTTTTGTTCGATAAAAAATGCATCTTATTGGTATATATATATATATATATATATATATATATATATAGACATATATGATAAATTTTTATAGATAATTAAATACATATTTGTGCCTCAGGGTGGGCTGGTTTTTTATAACAGAAAGGTCACTGCAAAGTCTTACTGCATTTCATTTTCTCAATTAAAATATGGGGATTCATTATATATTTCTTTAACATTAAATAGGAACAAAAGTGGAAAAAATTGTAAAACAACGATATCTTTAAATGTTTTTATTAGAATATTTATACAGGTTTATCAAAACGTATACACACGAAATACAACTCTTTCTTTGTTTCTGTCGAGTGTATATTTTACTACGTCAATTTTTATTTTAATACTTTAATCTAAGTCTATTTCTTCTTCTAATTCTCGTTCTAACTAGTAATTCGAAAGGTAAAAAACATTTATATATTGTGTAGTTTTAATATGTACCGGATTCTACCTCTACGCATAACTTCTTTAATTCCAAATATTACCACTTCTGTATCTCCAACCTTAATATAGCATTTTTGAGAGGTTCGAACATTTTTCTCCTTATTATTATTTAATCTCTATATAATTAATAGGTAAGAAGTCTTATGCCAACTGTTTTATTATTATTATTATTTACAATTACGTTACAATTCTCCCGATACATTCCATCTTACTCTGTTATACAAAATTATAAATATTTTCTATCTTAGCAAATGTGTTGTCTTAGGTAAGACGTGATACCATTTGTAGTAAATGTTACAAAAAACGTTTCTTCTTCTGTAGGCAAACATATTATCTCCATACATTTATTATTATAAAGTATTGTAACATAACTTATGCAATAAGAACTGCTCTATTATTTTTGTAAACACTTAGAAAATATATATTTGTTTTTTATTGTTTATGGTAATGGGTGCTGGCTCTAGACAAGTAAGTCTCTCCAGCTATAATGTAACACGTTTGTATAATTCGAACATTGTCTCTGTTCTGCTTTCTTAGAGGTGCATGCAGAGAGAGAATGTAATTTATAACCTTCTTCCTTGCGTTGATTTCTTTTTTTTAGTAGTTAATTTATTTGTAAGCCCGTCAACTTTCTTGTATTGTTGTTACCCCAATAAACATATTGCAACATATTGTTAAACACTTGACAGCAACTGTTTTGCAGACTTTTATTTTTTGACAACTTTGCCCACATTTTTGCAATCGACACAGAGTATAACGGAGAATTCTGGAAGTACAATTTTTACTATCTTGTAGCAGAGTTATACAATCTTCTAAAGGAGTATAACCTTCTACATAGAAATTTCCAATAGAGTAGTTGTATATTGGGTGGATAATGTAGGCTGACGACGATAGATAGCAAGACAAGGTAACTGTAATACCGACACCTGGTGGATAATGTAGGTTGACGACGATAGATGGCAAGGTAACTGCATTGGCGACATCTGGTGGTGTAGTTTGGCCAATCAGACACGATGACGCTAACCAACCAGAGAACGAGTCCAATCCGATAATAATTTGGGTTTACTTCCGCTACTCAAGATTTCGTGGGTTTGCTATGTTAGGTTATCGACGTCACGGCTAGATAAAAGATGACACAAGGTTAACTGTATTAAGGAGACGTGGTGGACCATGTAGATTGACGACGACGACAACAGATGGCAAGACAAGGTAACTGTATTACCGACACCTGGTGGAGAATGTAGGATGACGACGATAGATGGCAAGGTAACTGCATTGACGACATCTGGTGGTGTAGTTTGGCCGATCAGACACGAGAACGCTAACCAACCAGAGAACGAGTCCAATCATACACCAGGATGCTGATCAAACAGAGACGAGGATGCCCCGACTTCTCTCATCCTCGCGGGGTTTGCTTCTTTTACACAACCCTGTATACCTTTACACCCTAATATTTTTACGACTACACCCTGTATAACATTTTACGACTACACATCGTCGTAGTGACGTACCTAACATAATAACGTTTATTCAACATTAATCTGATTAATAATAACAAAGTGCCCCCTTATAAAGCAGAGTAATATGGTTTTCTTACCTATACGACTTATTTGTACGAAGGCATGCTGTTTAAAATTCAATAATATTTTTTCTCCTATCTTTTTCACTCCACCGTATATTTGTTCACTTTTACTCCAATGTGGTAATGCTGTTGACGATATCTATAATTTGGTATTTGTACGAAGGCATGCTGTTTAAAATTCAATAATATTTTTTCTTCTATCTTTTTCACTCCACCGTATATTTGTTCACTTTTACTCCAATATGGTAATGCTGTTGACGATATCTATAATTTGATTTCCAATGCACTTCGTTTCCACGAAAATCTATTTTTTCTGTTAAACAGACCTGATGTAGACAAACTTGATTCATCCGTCTAAATAATTTGTTTAAAGTAATTTTCGTTGTCGTCTAAATTTCTTATCATTTATTGACAGAATTCCAATCGCTTTCGCTCATTTTCTTCACATAGTTCCTGTACTGGTAAAAGTTTGTAAGGGCGATAGTTATTATTTTTTAGTGTTTTTTAAACTTTATAGTAACTTGTCTGTAATTCCCCGGAAGCTGTTTTTATACTACTCTGTGCATTCTCTAAAATAAACATAATTGATATTTTGATGTGTCTTATTCTAAGAGTATATTTTTAGGTAATTTAATGTTAATTGAATGGAAGTATCATTTTACCTTCAAAGTGTAACAGTATATTCAACTGTTCTTCTTCATTTACTATGGCAATACGTTTCTTTCTCAAAAAGTTATGATAGACATTGACGTGATGATAAATATTTACAAATGTCTCGACCCTTACTTCGTGGAATCTGCTCATATTAGTGTTTTGAATGAAACTCACGGTTTCTAGTTAATTCCACAATATAATAAAAGTTATTGAAAATTCTAAAAAATTGACAATTGTGTCGATAAATCAATATCATCGTCAGAATGACAGAAATTACATTTCATTTGATGCCTACTTGATGTTTAGTAGTTATTTTTGGCTAGACCAAAAATAACTACTAGAAGATTTGACCCGACTGTACCAGAAGTTACTACAAAAACGTTACAAAACATCACAAAACATTTGGTTTAACCAAGAATGCCTTAGGAAAAAGGTAATACCAAGTTATGTGAATATAAAATGTGTCTTTTTTTTACACCTTCATGTCGACACCCTGTATATTGACCATTCGATGTATTGACCTTTTGTTTTTGTTCGATAAAAAATGCATCTTATTGGTATATATATATATATATATATATATATATATATATATATATATATATAGACATATATGATAAATTTTTATAGATAATTAAATACATATTTGTGCCTCAGGGTGGGCTGGTTTTTTATAACAGAAAGGTCACTGCAAAGTCTTACTGCATTTCATTTTCTCAATTAAAATATGGGGATTCATTATATATTTCTTTAACATTAAATAGGAACAAAAGTGGAAAAAATTGTAAAACAACGATATCTTTAAATGTTTTTATTAGAATATTTATACAGGTTTATCAAAACGTATACACACGAAATACAACTCTTTCTTTGTTTCTGTCGAGTGTATATTTTACTACGTCAATTTTTATTTTAATACTTTAATCTAAGTCTATTTCTTCTTCTAATTCTCGTTCTAACTAGTAATTCGAAAGGTAAAAAACATTTATATATTGTGTAGTTTTAATATGTACCGGATTCTACCTCTACGCATAACTTCTTTAATTCCAAATATTACCACTTCTGTATCTCCAACCTTAATATAGCACTTTTGAGAGGTTCGAACATTTTTCTCCTTATTATTATTCAATCTCTATATAATTAATAGGTAAGAAGTCTTATGCCAACTGTTTTATTATTATTATTATTTACAATTACGTTACAATTCTCCCGATACATTCCATCTTACTCTGTTATACAAAATTATAAATATTTTCTATCTTAGCAAATGTGTTGTCTTAGGTAAGACGTGATACCATTTGTAGTAAATGTTAAAAAAAACGTTTCTTCTTCTGTAGGCAAACATATTATCTCCATACATTTATTATTATAAAGTATTGTAACATAACTTATGCAATAAGAACTGCTCTATTATTTTTGTAAACACTTAGAAAATATATATTTGTTTTTTATTGTTTATGGTAATGGGTGCTGGCTCTAGACAAGTAAGTCTCTCCAGCTATAATGTAACACGTTTGTATAATTCGAACATTGTCTCTGTTCTGCTTTCTTAGAGGTGCATGCAGAGAGAGAATGTAATTTATAACCTTCTTCCTTTCGTTGATTTCTTTTTTTTAGTAGTTAATTTATTTGTAAGCCCGTCAACTTTCTTGTATTGTTGTTACCCCAATAAACATATTGCAACATATTGTTAAACACTTGACAGCAACTGTTTTGCAGACTTTTATTTTTTGACAACTTTGCCCACATTTTTGCAATCGACACAGAGTATAACGGAGAATTCTGGAAGTACAATTTTTACTATCTTGTAGCAGAGTTATACAATCTTCTAAAGGAGTATAACCTTCTACATAGAAATTTCCAATAGAGTAGTTGTATATTGGGTGGATAATGTAGGCTGACGACGATAGATAGCAAGACAAGGTAACTGTAATACCGACACCTGGTGGATAATGTAGGTTGACGACGATAGATGGCAAGGTAACTGCATTGGCGACATCTGGTGGTGTAGTTTGGCCAATCAGACACGATGACGCTAACCAACCAGAGAACGAGTCCAATCCGATAATAATTTGGGTTTACTTCCGCTACTCAAGATTTCGTGGGTTTGCTATGTTAGGTTATCGACGTCACGGCTAGATAAAAGATGACACAAGGTTAACTGTATTAAGGAGACGTGGTGGACCATGTAGATTGACGACGACGACAACAGATGGCAAGACAAGGTAACTGTATTACCGACACCTGGTGGAGAATGTAGGATGACGACGATAGATGGCAAGGTAACTGCATTGACGACATCTGGTGGTGTAGTTTGGCCGATCAGACACGAGAACGCTAACCAACCAGAGAACGAGTCCAATCATACACCAGGATGCTGATCAAACAGAGACGAGGATGCCCCGACTTCTCTCATCCTCGCGGGGTTTGCTTCTTTTACACAACCCTGTATACCTTTACACCCTAATATTTTTACGACTACACCCTGTATAACATTTTACGACTACACATCGTCGTAGTGACGTACCTAACATAATAACGTTTATTCAACATTAATCTGATTAATAATAACAAAGTGCCCCCTTATAAAGCAGAGTAATATGGTTTTCTTACCTATACGACTTATTTGTACGAAGGCATGCTGTTTAAAATTCAATAATATTTTTTCTCCTATCTTTTTCACTCCACCGTATATTTGTTCACTTTTACTCCAATGTGGTAATGCTGTTGACGATATCTATAATTTGGTATTTGTACGAAGGCATGCTGTTTAAAATTCAATAATATTTTTTCTTCTATCTTTTTCACTCCACCGTATATTTGTTCACTTTTACTCCAATATGGTAATGCTGTTGACGATATCTATAATTTGATTTCCAATGCACTTCGTTTCCACGAAAATCTATTTTTTCTGTTAAACAGACCTGATGTAGACAAACTTGATTCATCCGTCTAAATAATTTGTTTAAAGTAATTTTCGTTGTCGTCTAAATTTCTTATCATTTATTGACAGAATTCCAATCGCTTTCGCTCATTTTCTTCACATAGTTCCTGTACTGGTAAAAGTTTGTAAGGGCGATAGTTATTATTTTTTAGTGTTTTTTAAACTTTATAGTAACTTGTCTGTAATTCCCCGGAAGCTGTTTTTATACTACTCTGTGCATTCTCTAAAATAAACATAATTGATATTTTGATGTGTCTTATTCTAAGAATATATTTTTAGGTAATTTAATGTTAATTGAATGGAAGTATCATTTTACCTTCAAAGTGTAACAGTATATTCAACTGTTCTTCTTCATTTACTATGGCAATACGTTTCTTTCTCAAAAAGTTATGATAGACATTGACGTGATGATAAATATTTACAAATGTCTCGACCCTTACTTCGTGGAATCTGCTCATATTAGTGTTTTGAATGAAACTCACGGTTTCTAGTTAATTCCACAATATAATAAAAGTTATTGAAAATTCTAAAAAATTGACAATTGTGTCGATAAATCAATATCATCGTCAGAATGACAGAAATTACATTTCATTTGATGCCTACTTGATGTTTAGTAGTTATTTTTGGCTAGACCAAAAATAACTACTAGAAGATTTGACCCGACTGTACCAGAAGTTACTACAAAAACGTTACAAAACATCACAAAACATTTGGTTTAACCAAGAATGCCTTAGGAAAAAGGTAATACCAAGTTATGTGAATATAAAATGTCACACTAAAACACCACAAGCTCAAAAAGCTATAAAATGTGCTCAACGAGTTTGGATAAAAGGAGAATGTAAGAAATGGTTCAAAGTTAGAGACTCCTTAGACAACTACATAAAAGTTGTACATTCAGAACTCACATTCCAATTATATCCAGTAGAATTTGACTGTTTAGATGACAAAATTAGAGAAAGTGTCAGCACGATGAAGCATAAGAAATTTAAGAAACAAAAAAAGAAGCTACAGAATCTTGAACACGCACAACATAAAATTCAATACTCAAAACATCATGAAACTGTAAGTACCTACATACCAACACACTTTGCACCACGATTTGAAAACCTTTAAGACACTAATTTTACAGATAGTGAAATAGCTACAGAGTCAGATATAGCTTTAAACTCTAATTCAAATAATTGTCTTTATGAGAAATTTAAAATTGCCAATTTAATCAAAAATATAGAACCCTCAAAAGTTAAACGTCAAACAAAAAATGACATTACAGTTGTAAATGCAAAAAAAAGAAGATAGAAGATAATAACCTAACAGTTATAAAATCTGATAAGGTGAACACAACTGTCATTTTGACGACTGAAAATTACAATTCCAAAATATATAACTTTATAGAATCTAGCGATGTAAAAGTTCTTGAAGCAGACCCAACAAAAAAGTTTTCTAATAATGTAAGGGATATTGTTTATAATTCAAATTACCTTTTAAGTGATTACGAAAAGAGGTCTATCATACATAAGAATCCTCATTGTCCACAATTATATGGAACCGTTAAATTACATAAAATAACTAAACCAATTAGACCCGTAGTTTCATATGTTAATGCTCCTAATAATATATTGGCAAAGAAGCTCAACAATATACTCAATAGTTATGGATATGAATCTCAGTACTCAATTAGAAATTCAATAGAACTAATCAAAAAGTTGAAAGCAATCCACTTGCAATATAACTATAAACTCATTTCGTTCGATGTAACTAATATGTTCACTAAAATTCCTCCTAAAAAATGTCTAATACTTGTAAGAAAATTACTAGAAGATAAAAATATTAATAAAGGAATAATATCAGATATACTTAATTTATTTGATGTATACATTAATCAGAATTATTTCACTTTTGACAATAAGATATATATTCAAAATGAAGGTTTACCAATGGGAAGCCTTATATCACCTATTTTAGCAAACATTTTCATAGACAATTTAGAAAGAAAGATCTTTGAAAGTAATATTTCGAAAAATATTTTATTTTGCTATAGATATGTCGATGACATATTAGCTTGTTTTATGGGTAGTGAACGACAATTAGATGTATTTTTCAACCACATCAATAATTTACACCCAAAAATTAAATTCACATTAGAAATTGAAGAAAATAGCTCAATCAATTTTCTTGATTTAAAAATTCAAAGAGTTAATAATGTGACAATTCCATTCAATTCCAATCACCCTATGTCACACAGACTAGCGACATAAAACCATCACATATGCAGGAAGTATTTCTAATAATATTTCAAAGATAATATCTTCAGCAACGAATACAACAATTTCTTTGAAAATAGAAACTAACGTTAGTACAAAATTGTTAAATGTAAAAACAAAAATACCACTATTAAATAAGTCAGGTATATATAAACTCAAATGTCCAGAATGTAGTGCTGTCTATTTGGGTCAGACCCTTAGGAATTTTGAAATCCGATACAGCGAACACTTACGAGCAGACAGATTAAAACAACCAGATAAATCGCACAAAACATCTACTTGACACCAATCATTCATTGACACCTAACACAAAAATAGAAGTGCTGCATATTTGTGAAAAGAAACAAGAACTGGATTTCCTTGAAGAATGGGAAATTAGAAGACATTTAAGAAACCCACAATATGAAGTTGTCAATAAACAGTTAAATCTAGGGAGTTCTCCACTAATAAAGTGTCTTCTCAAGTGATAATTGTGAAGATCAGCAGATATAGTTTTCCTGGTTTTCTATATCATTACACAGTTATACTGATCTTAATTGGAAAAATGATATCCAGGATATCACCATAGGGCTAATAATATCTAAGCTTCAATATTTGTAATATCACATCTTCTTCTTTTTTCTATAAACATATATTAAGTCAATCACAAGTTAGGTCACTTCTTGGTCTAGCCAAAAATAACTACTAAACATCAAGTAGGTCTCAAATGAAATGTAACTTCTGTCATTCTGACGATGATATTGATTCAACGAAACAATTGTCAATTTTTTAGAATTTCCAATAACTTTTATTATATTGTGGAATTAACTAGAAACCTTGAGTTTTATTTAAAACACTAATATTTACAAATGTGTTTAGACTAGGACATCGTCGATTGGGATACAACTGTAGATATTCTCGTCTTGCAGCACGTTTATTATTGTTATTTTTGACATATACAGAAAATATTGTTACTTTTTCAAAAGCCGTATAATCCATTTTTGAAGAATATAGCTAGCAATTAATTGTATTTGTTACGTTAGTTTATAATTTTGATAGATAATCTAATAAAATCTGTCACCAGTGTAATTATCTTTAACACCAAATATTTACGATAACTTGATCAAAATGCCAAAAGTATCCCTACCTTCGATTCCTCCAAATTCTGCCTCCAGTGCGCGGCTGAGCGTGTAAGGCAATCCAGTCCGATTGGTTTTTGTTAGATTCGCCTGGTCTTAAAATGGATGAATCTTCCTTTGCCAGGACAGGGTTTGTCCTCCTCGTCTCGGTCACACGTCCACGATTGTTACACTTCCAGAGGGGGAAATTTTTGGAGTCGGGGTGATAGGAAAAATAATGTAGAACCTCCACGTTATACCAAAAATGTATATAATAAAATAATCTCTCCAAATCCTCTATACAGCTATACGTATATATTTAAAATTTACCTACAATCCCGTATGACCAAATTAATCCCAATCCCCTGGTATAACTAACTCTACCTATACATATTTATCTAAAATTGGTTTATTATCAAACCTACTCCTGTATATCCTACAATTATAAAAACAAAATCAAATTTATGAACAGAGTTCTCGTTTGTTCGGTGGTGCGGCAAAGCTAGCCCTCTTATCGGCTTGGCCTCTTTATTAAAAAAAATGCGTGAAAGGCGTATGTTTGCTATATTCGTTTCTCAATCCTTCTATTCTCCGGTGTCGAGAAAAATAAATAACTATCACGTGTAAATACCTTTATATGCAACAATGATTCATTTTACATCGTTCGGTCGTCCTTGACCTTCAGGGAACGAAAGTGAAATTTTTGTTCTATAAATAAAAATTCTGATGAGCTAAGGAAAACAATTCGAATTATTTATCGACACTGGCGTTACAAGTTGCGGAAGTCCCCAGTAATATAATTATCTACGATAAATTTATGCGTTTACGCTGGCAAAATAAGAAAGAGTTTTAATTTATAATTTACGGCTGAACAAAAGACTGATAACAATATTTCTCTATAATAGATTGACTTATCAGCGCAATTCCGCTGAAACCCGCGAAAATATGGAAAACATACGCTCCGGCCTCTCGGCAAAATCTTAATTATTCCAGTACACACGGTAAATTATATATTTGTCAGGACGATAAACCTAATCTGAGAGTGAACAGCTATGTCCCGTCTCTTTGAAAAAATCAACAATCAAATAAAAAAGAAATCTAATAAATATATTTGCTATCGCTACACCTTGTATATAGCAATTGACCTATACACCCAAGTTCAGAATCCAGCTCGACCAATAACGAGTAAATATATCACTAGTAAAAATTATCCCAATCTGAATTTAATTCAAAAACTTACTGCTTGATAAACGTCCTCCGTCTCGCCGGGAATTTTCTTAATTTTTTTTATTATCTGCTTGTTCACCGCGAGTCGTGCCAATAAACGGAATCGTGCTATGTCGAAAGGCAATTAGCGTAGAGGGTAAGTTTTACCACTCGTACCGCTAACACTAAAATAAAACACTAGTACCGTTCACCGTGGCAGGGGAAAAACCTTTCCCTTCGCGTGATCGACCCCGGTACACACTCACTGCCGCTGCTGGTCTGTGTACACTCTTTTTTTTGTTTTCCCCCGACTTCGGTTTTTGAGTTTTCGTCGACTTGCAAAAAACAGTTTTTGTTTTTTGAATCGTGCTAGTTTTTGTTATCGAAATAATTGTATTCAAAACAATTATTTCGCTTTGACCCAGTAAGATGTTTTTTATTTCTCTATTCTGTTTTGGCTTCGTATTGTTTTATTAAACATTATGTGTGTCGCGTTCCAGTTGTTATTAAATGAAAAATAAAATATGTTTTACCGTGTGTTCTGAAATTTTCTACCATAAAATTATCTTTTATGTGTTCGTATTTATTACAATAACATCAACAATATTGCAGTAAGACATGCATAGCTAAGTACGTTTTTTAGCTAGATACTAACTTAAATACTTTAGGAATTTACTGTCCATTATTTTGGAAGTATAAAAGCTAGACCTATGAAAGTATATATTTTTGTTATAAGAAAAAAGCCCTCTCCGAATATGTCGTAACATACAGGGTGTTCTATTTAAAAATATATATTCTGATTTTATACCCCCTAATGCAAAAACGCTACTGGTGTACAAAGCATATTTTATTAAAATTTATTCATACTCCTACACCTCTTATTTGAAATTGTTTTTTGTATATCTATGCATAAGAAATATAAAGGGGTGGTCAAATTATAACCAATAACCCTGTACTGCTTCTTGCGGTACTCCCGTTTCTTGATGGCGTACTTCCGATCTCACGTTTTTCACCTTGGCTTATAATTTTCTCTGTTCAGGAGTTTTATCAGAGGTTTTGTGTATCCCATCTCTTTCATCTAGTAAAGTAGTCCTTCGTGCCATACTCGGTCGAAGGCTTTACTTATATCAAGGACTATTGCTCCTGTTGATTCCTTCTGGTTGAAACCTTGAGTTTTATATTTTACTCAAGATTTGTTGTTCGGTGCTGTGTTCTTTTCGGAATACGAACTGTTCATCTGGTATTACGTTTAATACTGTTCGTTTAGTATCCGCATTTTAGTTCTTTCTGCTATTTTGCTGATTGCTGGTAGCAACCTGATGGGTCTGTAATTTTGCGAAAACGTTGGATTTTTTCTGGGTTTTCTCGGAATGATTATTTGTGCATGTTTCCATCTTGTCGGGAAGTGTTTCTTCTTAACATGCCGTTGATGATGTTGGTTAGGTATGTGATACCTTTGTTCGGCATGTTTTTCAGCGCTCTGTTCGATATTTTGTCTTTTCCGGGTGCCTTTTTCTTAGAAGCTAACTTTAGCAGTTCTTTCAATTCTAGAGTAGTTACGAACCCCAGATACTGGGCGATGCTTTCTCCTACCATGTCTGAGAAATAAATGTCTTCGTCTAGGTGTTCGTTCAGTCTAAACTGTATTTCTAGTGTGCTTTTCATAGCGTCTGCTCTATCTTTTTCGGTGTAGACCATCCCGTTGGCTCGCATGTATCAGCGGCATCGGTTTCTTATCCTCTCGTAGAATTTTTGCGATATTCCATATCCCCGGTTTTTGCGGATCTAATTCGTTGAATATTTTGTTCCATTCTTCACTCCTGTGCTCTTTTAGTTTTCCTTGTATTTTTTCTTTGATTTCCCTGACTCTCCTTAATTTGTCGAGTTTTTGTGTCCTGCATGCGCTTCTCGTGATTCGATACTTTTCTCTTATCAGATTTCTTAGGTCGTCATCTATGTTTCTAAACCTTCCGTATTTGTCTGCTACGGGCGTTGTGGTACTTCATTCTAAGGCTTCTGTAAGTGCTTCTTCTAAGAAACAGACTCACTGTTCCAGTATTTGTCTACTCTTAATTTCCACTATCGGTTCTATGACTTGTCCTGCGATTCTTCTGAATTTTGTCCAATTCGTTTTCTCCTTCATCCTTTCTGGTGATCTTGGTTCTTCGCCTACCGTGGTGACAATGGGCTCATGTGCGTCGCCTCCATCGGATGTCTTGATGTCTATCGGTACCGCTATGTCTTTCAACACAGCGATATCTAAGACGTCGGGTAATCCTCCTTGTGGTAGGTAATGCGTTGATCTGTGTGGTCATATCGCTTGGTATGACAGATATTTTTCTATTATTTTTTCCTTGTCTGTTTCTTCTACCACGCAGGGAAGTTGGCATTTCGGTCTCCTATTAGTATACCTTTTTTCCATCTGGGAGTACCGCTAACACGTCTTCCTCATGTATAGTGGTTTCAGGTCTTACGTATGCGGATATTATTCTAATATCTCCGTTTATAGTTTTGGTTACTACTATCGTGGCTTCCACGACTATTTCGATTCAACTTCTGTTGATAATCTGATTTTGAGCATAAATCACTATAAGTTTTGTTGTTAACTGATTTCAATATTTGTCTTTTTATGACCAATTTGCTTGATCGAGTAGTATGCTTATATCAAGTGCTTTCTGCATCTTTTTCGTTTATTCTATTCACTCTTATAAATTCAATTGTCTTTACTTTGAAGGCTTTTCAATTCATTATTTTCCTTTTCCTTTCATGTAAAGATGCAGATATTGAGATTGAGAATTCATTTGATTATTTCTTCTTAGAAAGACAAACAGTTTATAGTGCATCTTATCATGTTCTTTTCAAATTTGAAAACTCTTTTCAATATGAATATTATGATACATTCACTGTCTTCATAAACTAACGGATATTTCTCACATAAACCTGTCGTAACTCGCATAATATGAATGCATGCATTTTCCCCTGTCTGCCCTTGAATGTATTTTCGGCAAGTTAGGGAATATGAAAAGAAAAACTCCACAATGTACCAGCTTTTCTACATGACAAAAGAAAATAGGAAATTGTTAGTTTTCTTCTACGTCGGTTTGTATTGATCTATATCCTCTCGTTCCTTTCATAATTTAGTACAGAACGGAACACAACCGATCGGAACTATCGTATTAAACAGGAAGTAATGGAACAAGGGCGTAGAAAAAGGCAAAAACTGCTATCGATAACATCCCCCTATGATAATCAACTTTGATATTTATTGTGTTTGGGATATATAGTTTGTTAAATCACGTGTGAAAAAGATTTTATCTAGTCTTAACCTCTATTTATGAAAAAAAAATTACAAATGGGATGGAAATCAGTGTACGTGCACTAACCCCAGGCATATATCACGTTCTCCTTTTTTGTCAGTCACTTCCATATTTATTCACACTATTACGAGAAGGTTATGCGAAATAATTGACCTGTTTTAAAAGTTTTCTACATATTTTCATATTAAATATTGAATAACAGAAAAATACAGAAAATAGTAAGTAGAATAACGAATACAATATGAATTTACTTACCTTTACAAGTGCATCGATCGAATAACAATAGGCACTAAAAGCTTTTGCATTCCTAATACACGTACAGGGAAAGCTGAATCCTAAAGAACAATCTTCGTTAGTTCGCAATATAGGTTTTAAACTATAAACAAGTTGGGAAACGCCACAGTGTGGTGTATACGAAGACTTCTGTAATTTCGGTTTAATAAAGATAGTCTATTTACTTTACTAATATAATTTTATGCTTTTAAAATTTCACAGCATTCAATGCCTTAGCAAAAATATCTGCTGTATTATTTTCAGAATATAGATGTTCTACTTTTATAAAATCTGCTCTTACTTTGTCGTTAACAAAATTATATCTTATGTCTATCCGTTTACTTCTCTTATTAAATTGTCCATTTTTATTTAAGCTTATAGCACTCTGATTCCAACAATGTCTTTAGATATAAAACTTCATTCAGTGATTCTGCAGCGGCTATAATTTCAGCTTCGGTGCTACTTTGCTATTACTGGTTGTTTTCTCGAACACCAACTCACCGGGCTTTCACCAAAAAATATTGCATAGCCTATTGTGCTCTTTCTTGTGCCCTTGTCTCCTGCAAAATCACTGTCACTGAACACTTGTATCATCTGAAATTGACTGTCTCGACCCTTACTTCGTGGAATATGCTCATATTAGTGTTTTTAAATGAAACTCAAGGTCTCTAGTTAATTCCACAATATAATACAAGTTATTGAAAATTCTAAAAAATTGACAATTGTTTCGATAAATCAATATCATCGTCAGAATGACAGAAGTTACATTTCATTTTATGCCTACCTGATGTTTAGTAGTTATATTTTTGGCTAGACCAAGAAGTAACCTAACTTGTGATTGGCTTAATTTATGTTTATAGAAAAAAGCTTCAATATTTGTAATATCACATCTTCTTCTTTTTTCTATAAACATAAATTAAGCCAATCACAAGTTAGGTTACTTCTTGGTCTAGCCAAAAATATAACTACTAAACATCAGGTAGGCATAAAATGAAATGTAACTTCTGTCATTCTGACGATGATATTGATTTATCGAAACAATTGTCAATTTTTTAGAATTTTCAATAACTTGTATTATATTGTGGAATTAACTAGAGACCTTGAGTTTCATTTAAAAACACTTGTATCATCTGTTTTCCTCCACTCTTTCTATAAACAACTCCTTCTGATTTTGTTCCTATTAGATATCTCATAATTCTCTTAACGTTTTTAATATCTTTCTTAGTTGGATTTTCCATATTTCGACTGCAGTAACTCACAGTATAAGATATTTCTGGCCTTGTTCTATTAGATAAGTAAAGAAGACTGCCTACGGCTTCACGATATGGAAACTTTGTCTCTTGTTTTGATGATATTTCCTCATAATCGCTTATTGGCGTTGTAGTCAGGTTTGCATTTTTCCTATTAAATCTTTCAAGTACATCCTTGATATAGTTCTCCTAACCTAGCTATATCGATCTTCCACCTTTGGTTAATCTGATTCCCAAGAAATAATCAAGTTTGTCAAATATCTTAACTTTAATGATAAAACGTCCAGCACTCTGTCCTGCCGGAAGCCTCTTCCGGAAGGACTACTGGACAATCCAATTGGTCCTGCCGGATGGACGCTATTTTTTAATTTAAATGTCCTTCCAGTAGGACGCAATGAGCTTCCAGCAGTTCCGCGATATTTTCCATAGGCGTCAGGAATAATTTTGTCAACAGTTTGAATTATTAATTAAAAATCAATGAATAGATTAATAGTTATTTATTATACAAGGGAAAAAAGTATTAGATTCTAGCTCGAGGTTATGTTGTCTCCCGACGCGAAGCGGAGGGAGACAACACTTCTGTGTGTATGACGTCGTCGTCGTCGTCGTCGTTGTCGTCGGCCCTTACATGTCTTGTTAGCACGATACAGCCTCCGGAGTGCAATAAGTGAGCAATTTTATGATTGGATATTGTTAAGGACATGTCACAGATGATCCCTATTGATTTTCAATTCACCAGAGCCAGTACAACGGGTGCTATGGTACTTGAAGTACGACATTTTGTAATTTTTTTAGAAATTTCAGTTTGTTAACACGATACAGCCTCCGGAGTTCAACAAGTCACCAATTTTATGATTGAATATTATTCAGGGCATCTTACTTATGAACCCTATAGATTTTCAGCTCACCGGAGCCAATACAACAGGTCCTACAATACTTTAAGTACGATATTTTTGTCATTTTTGGAGGAGTTTCAGTTTGTTAGCACGATACAGCCTCCGGAGTATATACAAGTGACCAATTTGATGATTGGATATTATTCAGAGCGTCTCAAAGATGAACCATATTGATATCCAACTCAGTAAAACCAGTACAACGAATGCTATGCTACTTGAAGTACCAAATTTTCGAAGTCATTTTTGGAGAATTTTCAGTTTGTTAGCACGATACAGCCTGCAGAGAGTACACGATTGATCAATTTTATGACTGAATATTGTTCCAAGTATCTCACAGATATACCCTATGGATTTTCAGTTGAGTAGAGCGAGTATAGCGGGTCCAATAAATTCAGATATTTTGAATTTTTGGTTATTTTTGGAGAAATTTCGGTTTGTTAGCACGATACATCCCCCGAAGTGTATATAAGTAACAATTTCATGATATAATATTGTTCAGGGCCACGGATGCGGAAAAGTTAGTTTTAATCCTTAAAACCGTTTATTCTTATTTTTTGATGTTTTTGGTGAATTCGAGAGAAAATGATACACTTGCGTTGAACACGTCGTGTTTCATCTATGCTGCTTAGTGCAACTAAACGCTGTGACGTGGGTATGTTACCGGGTTGTTCATTTTGCCGATCCCTTAGTACTGTTTGTAGCCTATAATTTGAGTTTGCAACATTTTCTTCCGCTTCCCAGTTATGGTTTAAGATCTGATAAGCCAAATTCTTTGTAAAAGTATAATTCCAAGAAATGAAGCGTATAATCTGTGCTTCCAATTATGTGTAAGCCAACTCTCTTCCAGTGCCAACCCGGCTTGTCGCAAATAATTGTGAATATCAATAGACGGAGAACCTTCATAATATTCTTCCACACGTTTTATTCGCGGTATCTAAAATGTATATTTTTCACCATTTTGATCCACTCTTCGTTTTACACAAGGTGAGCCTTCAAGAGTAGTTCCACATATTCCAACAAATGTGTGTGTTTTAGCATCACGCCACGCAACCGCAACTATTTCAATGTCATCGATTCCTGTTTTACATGTCACAGTAGCACCTCGTTGTTGAGGACAATTTTCTTTCAAGTATTTGATTCGGTAATTTCTAGTTCGACGGGATAATTCCACAGCTGTTTTTACAGAACCAAACCAGGCATCACCTACTACAAGACGTCCAGATTCGTGATAATTTTCAGTCAACCGCAATGTTGTTGCTGTTCCAGCACCCAACTCTCTTTGCCACTTTTTCTCGGCCATAGCATTTTTCCCTCCATTTATTTCTTGTCTTATCATTATATTAGTTTCAACATCGGCTAGTGTTTTGCACTCACATCCAACACCTTTGGGTTTACGGGCGATTTTGATAACAGCTGGCGAGCCCTCTGGATCGTGATTACCTCTTCCATATCAAGAGAACATGGATTTATCAATACAGGAGAAAAAATGTCATTCCATTTGGTTTGTAACATATTGACAAAAGGTCTTATGCATTTCCATTTATCAGTATCCGCAGTGTCTTCAGTGACGAAACAAAAGGCTTGTAGTATACGCTCAAATCTATAGTAACCCATCTCGAATCGGACTCCAATAGCTGGTCGAGGGAATAAGCTATTGTTCTCTTTGGTATGCCAGTAATCACGTCTATTTGGTAATACAAATGTGCTCATGGCATATATAAGTCCGAAAAATTCTGTTTTAGAGCAGGTCTTTGTATCTTCTCGCATGAGGTCAGAATTTGTCGCTTCTAGGAAAGAGTCAATATTGTCCCCAGGGAACATCGTTATCCAAAAATCTAATTCATTCATTGCAGCAACATCACCTGTATTTAGTTTTGGCTTCAATTTTATATCTTTATAATGATCAATTCTTACTTCCCCGAGCTCCCATATGGTTTCATGTGCAATAATACTACTAGTTTTTTCATCTCTCGATAAAACATTACGTTGTGTATTATAGACAGCTTCATAATCACTTTCGCTTTCAGAAGAAGTATTTGATGACGCACTTATAAAGGTTTCTTCGGTATTTCTGGAAGTAGAGGGCTGCTGTATGCTTTCTGCAGCCATAGAATCGGGCTGGATATTTTTACGATAACGAGTACTACATGCTGCAAAAAAGTGTCAAGTATAGTCGGAACAAATTTTTAGATTTATCAGTATAGTAGGTATTACCTTCAAGAAATCGTGATTCGATATTCATTTTAAGCTATTGCATTAGCTTCTATCGCGGGCCTTGAGCGTGGAGACTGAATCCAGAAACTCCGTAACGAAAATAACCTGACACTTATACGAGGACTGCCCAATAAATGTTGATATTTTTATGACTATACAAGGACTGTCCAATACATTTTGATTGTTTTATACTTATACGAGGACTGTCCAATAAATTTCGTTTATTTCATACTCATACGGGGACTGCCCAATAAATGTTGATATTTTTATAATTATACGAGGACTGTCCAATAAGTTTTGATTATTTTATGCTCATACGAGGATTGTGCAATAAATTTTGATTTATTATACTTATACAAGGACTGCCCAAGAAGTTTTGATTATTTTATGCTGATACGAGGACTGTCCAATAAATTTTTATTTCTTATACTTATACAAGGACTGCCCAATGAGTTTTGATTATTTTATGCTGATATTAGGACCGTCCAATAAATTTTGATACTTGCATGATTATACGAGGACTTTCCAATTAGTTTTGATTATTTTATGCTGATACGAGGACTGTGAAAGAGTGCCACACGTCTTTTTTCTTTTATCAACATCCCATAAAACGCAGGCGGTGTTTCCTAATAATGTTTGAATTACTCCATAACAATTTGCATTTTTATAATTGCTACCGAAGTATTTTTTGCATCGGAATCAAATAATGTGGCTTTTGCAACCACGCGGTCACCTATTTTGAAGCTCATCTTCACGCACGTCTATGCTTTCAGGAGACAAGTTTTAACCTTCACTCGCTAATAACTTCTCTGTTACTGACCCGATTTTGATGAAATTTCCACTGTAAATAGTCAACTTTCCGCGCTGATTCTTTTGAACCTATTTCCGTCCTTCTAGCACTACCGGCAGGACGCTTATAGTTTCATAGAGGAATGCAGTTTTGATATCAGATTTCTCTATCTAATAGTCTTGTTGTACTGATGTAGCTAACAGTGTTTTCATGAGTTGATAGTAACAACTGGACTGAATAATTCATCAAAGTCGATCCCTTTTGTTTTTTGACAACCCCTTTCTACTAATCTCGCCTTATAGGTGTCATTATTTTCAATTTTAAGAACCCATTCGATTGTCAAAGTTTTCTTGTTCTTGACTTCATCTCGATCTACGTATTACCAACCGTGGTTTATTTTCAATTTATTATTTTTCATCTTCTATTGCTTGTTTCCAATATTTTCTTTCCTCCACTCTGTATTGCTTCATTATATGTCAATGGAACATAATTATCATAACGACTAGGCTTTATTATTTTTCTCCCTCTTCTGCTCTTGCTGCCTTGTCCCAAGATTGGTTCCTCTTCATCACTTTCTCCATAAATATATTCTAATTTAGTGTCACTTTTTCTTTTACATCGGTATTTTGTAATGTTTCTGTTTGGTTTTTCTGAGGGTTTTTCTTAGCGGCTGATCCATTTTCTGTTTGTGTCTCACTTACTGTATTTTCTGTCTTCTCGTAATCTTTCTGGCAGTTCCTTCGAATTTTCATATCTTTCTTCTTGATTTTCTTGTATTTCCTGTTTCTTTTCTCATATTTGCAGTTTTATTTCATTTTTAGATTTTTTAAATACTACATCTCTTCTTATAATTATTTTTTGTCTTCTCTTATCAGTCGGTATCTGTTCGTTGCATACCCCACGAATATGTATTTTTCACTTCTTCCTTGTAGCTGTGTCAAGTATCCTAGATTTATTGCAAATGCTTCTGTTCCGAATATTTGCAATCTTTTAAAAGCTGGTATTTTATCTGTCGACATCTGGAATGTTGTCACATTAATAGGTTTATGACTCTGTAGGGCTTCAGTTTATTATGTATGTGATTACCCTAGCTGCCTCACCCCAAAATTTCTCGTCTATTCGACTGTAAAATAGCAACAATCTTATTTTTTCATTTAGCGTTCTCTTAAGACGCTCGTCTTTTCCATTTAACTGTGGTGTGTATGGTATAGTTGTGTCCAATTCTATTCATGTTTCTCTACAGTAATTTATTAATTCATTATTTGTACTACTACTACTCCGTTATCGCATCTCATCTTTGATACTTTTGTATTTTTCTATATTTCATTCTTTTCTATTTATTTTTGTGTAAAACCCGCCGTTTTCTTTTTGTATTCCAATAGATAAATCACTGTCTAATTCGTGTAGTCATCTATGATGTGAGTATATACTTCTTGTTGTCCCAAGTGTATGGATCTATTTTTCCACATGAATATGTATGGACAATTTCCATGGTCTTGTTCTTTCTGAGCTGAAGGGAAATCTGGTATGTTTAGCTCTTGAAGAAACTTAAACAAAACGATCACAATGTCTTTTATTTAAAAATGCCTGTGGATATGGTGTACACACTATATGCAAATTGAGTGAATGAAAACGACGAATACTCAGTGTGTATTAATTTATTACTTTTAGGCTAAGCGCTTTCGGCTGTTAAGCCATTATCAAAGCCGTCGTCATTTAAAAAGTAATTGTCAAAGACATCAAGCTGATCAAAAACAATACTCAATACTCAAGATCTATCCAACCATCGTTATGATTGAGTCATTCGAATAAAAACATTAAATACCCTATTATAAGGGTGTAAAATTATATTCACAAGATGTAAATACACTCAAAATTAAAAAACTGTTAGTTTTTTAATTTTGACTGTTGTAGTATATAGCATTTTTGATCCGCAGTATCTTGTTCAAATATAAGTTTTGTGTACATCTCAGCTGATGTTTCACAATTCATTTTTCACTTTATTATCCACAGTCGATACCACGATTTTTTTATGCTTCAGCATCTATTTGAATCCATTATTTTTTATCTTTCTCTTGCGTAAAATATTTCATGTTTTTCTCACCTACTACAATGTTAAAGAGTCCACTTGCTTTGAAAAAATATTGCCGTTTAGAAATCCCCCACATCAAAGGATTCTTCATCTATAAGCTTGTCGATGTTATTAGTTAGTATCTTAGTTTTCACCCATTTTCTTATTTTTTTAAAATTTTATTTACTAGAACACACCCTTTCTTCCATTTTTACCTCACCAATTTTTATCGCACTTTTAGGGCAACATCTGGACCCATAACCTGATAGATTTTATATATTTTTTTTATTATTGAAAAATTGATTTAAGCAGTGAACGTTTTTATTTTATTTATCACACTACAACAAATTTACCTAAAACCATGACTACATAATTGTTTTGTTCTATTTTTTTGCTTCGTCTTTTCTAAAAACTACCTAATCACAAAGCCATTAATCCATTCTAACAAAACGAACTACCAAATATGAAATTCCATAGCTTCTGATTCTGTTAAAATATCCTGGACGAATATAGTTTCGAATGCACGGGTTTTCAGAAACTTCAATGTAAACTAGTCGATAATCGAATTAATTTGGGAGTTCAGTCTGGACCGAAGACCGAATGAACAGGGCAAATATTTTCCAGTTCGAAACTAATTTAAAAACACCACTCCAAATATTGACATTTAATTTAGCTTCATACTTTCAAACGCTGAATAAAGGGAATGTAAACATAAGTCAAATAGTACTTCTGAAACACACAAATTAATGTTTTTTTTTCGAAATGCAATTATCTCCAATTTTTAATACATGATTATTTGTGTTTACAACTTCAAAGACTTTAGGTTTATGAAATATTTAATGCTGGGAAATTAACAAGAAAAAGAATTTCATTTCTGCAAGTTTTTTATTACAGCACTATATATGCTTCACGAAGAATAATATATTCTGTAAAAATGTTGGAATGGAGAAGATGGTACGAGTGAAATATTCAGTTTCTTCATTCTAACCGAATAACAGATTATATTTTCGGCACGACCAGAAAGTACAAATGAAATATTCATATTTATTGAGTTGTGCAATTACTAAAGTTAAAAATTGTTTCATTGGAAATATTTTCTATATTTTTAAAAATAGATTGATTTGTAGTCATGGAGTAGGAAAAACTGGACGTTGAGGATTCGGTTACTGACGAATTAGACCCAGTAATTGAAGACATTAACAGATTTGCTAGATTTATTCGGTTTTGTAGAGTTTTTCATATAATATTCTACTACTTGAGAAGTTATCCAGTCTCCATGCCTTTTTAATGTTACAATATCTGCATCTGCATTCACCAACATTGTCGCTGAGGTTCGGTCGATACAAAGGCCAGTTTACACTTGTGGGTTGTCTAGATTCAGAAATGTGACCTATATTAAGTTGGTGCAGTCTTTTCAGAAGGCACATTTCAGAGTTGACTCATAAATTGTTACTATTTTGTTACTTAATAATTGATCTTGCCGCTTTTGCTGTTCCCGAGAAAACGGGTTGCCCCCTGACTCAATATTAAGCTAGTACAGCCACAAAAGATATCTAGAGAACGTAAAAGTTAGTGATACGAAGTTAGTGGCATATTTTGTTCCTAATTTGTTGCTTTAAGACGAAGTAGTTCCAAAATCCTGAAAACAACACCTATATGTGAAACCTTCCACCCACTCAGCGCTATTAACTTCGTTGTACGCTATCTCGGGACTAAAAATAGCTACCGAGATGAGCTTGACGGCATATTATGTTGCTAATTTGTCGCTCACACATGGCTTAGTTCACAAGCCCCAGTAGGCACCCCTAACCCACACCTAGTACTTATCGACGTTATCGACATACTTTGTGGTAGTAGATTCATTATTATTTTTGTTACAATCAATGCACAACCTTTTTTCTCGGTACAAACCATCGGACCTTCGAAAAACTCAAATGTTGTTGTTTACGCACTTAAACCCTTGATATTTTCTGATCTGAGCCCCAATATCAAAGTAAGGTTAACATTTCAAAATAAAAAAGATAAACGTGAAAATTTTATATGGCAGCGTATTATTATTTATCGTACAGAAAAGGATATTGGATATAGTCTATATAGAAAGGACAAGGAGTAATAAATCATTCATTTAAGTAGATTTCATAGACGTACCAAAATATATTTTAAGAGGGTATACCGTAAGGTACATTTTGTATTGAACGAATGAGTTGCAGCTATGCTAAAGAATATACGATTTAGGTCAGAGGTAACGGGATGTACTAATTTTAATAAAAAAAAGTGATAGAGGTAGAGGTCATTCGGATGCAAAAAATGTAGTTCATTATAAAAAAATTCTACAACTTCCTCAGGACTAAGATACATAATACCGAAATGTACTTTTAAGTATTCGCCAATTACAGAACCTTTCTGTCTGTACTCTTGTACCAAATGAAACTCCTGAATATTACGAAACCAAGCTTGACAGAGATGAAATTTACAACCAAAAAGAATTTGATCTCTGCCAAAACATTCATATATAGCGTTATGAATGCTTAGTTCAAAATCTACCACGACTTCTTTAGGTTGAAAATTTAAGCCTACTTCTTTACATTTTAGTCTTAAAATTAAAAACAAATTTGAATATGTTTGACTTGATTTGTCCGACAGCAAACAAAAAACAAGAGGTACGTAATAGCCGTTTTTGAAACCATGAATGGTAAACATTTGGTAAAAAAAAGTTGAACAGTATTTAAAAGTCCCATCCATCAAAATACAATCCGAATTACATGAAAAATTAAGGTTGGAAAAACAGGAGAACACAATAATTTTAAATACCTGGTCTGCTGTTAATAGAAATTCCTCTTCACGGTTCGTTCGTAATTGTAATTCACGAACACTATTAAATACTTCTTCCTGATTTTTAGGCAATAGTGTAAGTGCATCAACATCCTTCCCCTAATCCCCTAAATATCGATCAAAACAATCAAGATTTCTTCAAAATATTTAATTCAAGAAATCTTTGAAACCTTTCAGAAATATACATAATTCTATGGGCCTCCGATTTTATCTATTATAAACCCTAATGACTCTAATAGGATTAAACTGGTTGCGGCACAGTTCGAACATTTCAGTAATCCTCAAATTGATACAAGTCAGGTAAAATTTTATTTTGGGGCAGAGTTCGGATATGCCCGTTCATTCATAATATTTTTTATTTGTATTACTCCTATATGTAGTGTTTGGGGAATTTTTCTCAGAAATTTTAAATGGCAAGTGGCCTACTATAATCGGCTTAATACGATTACACCTATTTACAGATTATTCGATTATTGAGAGGGATTTTCCAAACAACCCAGTTTTCTTAGAAACATTATCGGGAATATTATTTTAAAAGAAAGTAGGTACAATAAATCAGTACTTAGTATTAGTTCTTTGATTAAAGTTGTATGAAATTGTATGGTTGTCGTAATATTGTAAACAGTTGGAATATATTTAAAACATTTGTTGAATGTTAATTGTGCAAGTACCAAACAATGTCGATAAGCCAAGGACCATCTAAACGACCAAAAACAGGTCCATTATCTTTAAATGAAAAAACTCTGATATTGAATTGGTATATATCATTGAAAAACAAGGATTCAAGTGCAAGTGTTGATGATATTGTGGAATTAACGGCTGCTATGTTTTGTGTTGGTAAATCAACAATTTATAGATTACTAAAAGAAAGCAAGAATGGAACTCTTCAACCCCCTAAAACTCCTTCAGGCCGAAAACCAATTGAGATCGATGAGTCATTAAAACAAAGACTAAGGCGTAAAGTCCATGGATTTTACTTACGAAAGGAAATTCCAACACTTGACAAAATTATGACATCAGTGCAAGAAGATACGGACTATCCAAAATTCTCCAGAATGACATTATGCAAACTTTTGAAAGATGTGGGTTTCAGAAATACAAAACATAATAGAAAATCTCTCTTGATAGATAAACCGGAAATAGTTTTTTGGAGAAGAGACTATTTAAGAAGCATTCGACATGCCAGAGAACAAAACTTGAAAATCTTCTACTTAGACGAAACATGGATAAATGCTGGATATACAGTTTCCAAATCTTGGCAAGATGAAAACATTAAAAGCGGAAGGCAGGCATTCGTGGAAGGTTTGTCGTTAGGTTTGCAGCCACCATCTGGAAAAGGAAAAAGACTTATCATTGTCCATGTTGGAAGTTCTGAAGGTTTTGTTGATGGTGGATTATTAACTTTTATTTCAAAACGCACGGGGGACTATCACGAAGATATGAATGGGGATGTCTTCGAGGAATGGTTTGTTCAAATGTTGGATCTGATTCCAAAAGGGGCTGTTATTGTTATGGACAACGCAAGTTACCATTCACGGTTACGAGAAGCATTGCCCACAAGTCGTTGGCGTAAAGCAGAGCTTTTGGAGTGGCTTATTTCGAAAAATATTAAGTTTCCAAAAGATCCACTAAGGAAAGAACTTTACAGAATTGCAAAAATGAACAAGAATAAATACAAAACCTACATTGTAGAAAAAATGGCTTCTTCTCGTGGTATATCAGTTCTTCGACTTCCCCCTTATCATTGTGAACTTAATCCCATAGAATTAATATGGGCTCAGGTAAAGGGGGAAGTTGGAAAAAAAAATACTACTTTTAAAATAAACGATGTTGTGAAATTGTTTGAGGGTGCTGTAAGTCATGTGAGTAAGGAAAATTGGACAAACTGTATCGAGCATGTTATCAAAGTAGAGGCAAATATGTGGAAAATTGACAATATTTGTGATGATTTAATCGACCCTATTATTATTAATGTCAACAACGATTCTTCCTCTTCCGAGTCGGATATAGAATAAAATGTAAGTAATAAATGTATTCCAATAATTATTTCTTTTCATTTTTCATTATATTATAATTTCAAACGTATTTTTTCCCCAAAATACACACTACTGCATTGCGTTATTGCTTATCTGCTAATCCTTTAACAATGAATAAACCCTAAACTTTGCTACAACTGAAACAAATACGGGGTCGATCTACCTGGTTTTTAGATTCACGGAACAAATGTAATTTAAAGTAAGAGATTTATCAAAAATTTCATGGTGCTCCCTGTAAAGGTTTTGCATACTTAATTAGGGTTTATCACTCCCCGTACTTTTTGTACATACTATACCATTTATTTGAAAATGTGAAAATGTTGTTCACTTGGTCATGTGATGCGGTTGGTTGTCCTTCCGTTAACTGAATTCCTGTGAAACATTTCACACTTTACGATCTGTAGTTTACGATTTTACAACTTTATAGAGTCTAACCTCACTTCGGAGGTAAGTACACACATGGTTGTGAACTTCAATTCTAATTATTCTTTATTGACCACAGTATTTAACCTTTGTTTTTCATTTCAGTCTCCCTAATGATGAGGACAAACATCCTCGAAAGCTTGACATTTTCCGCTAAGAGTATACCTTTACCATTTTCTTGCTGCAATTTCCCAATATTCACTAGTTTTATTCCTAACTAGTCAGCAAAAACTATCCTTCTTCTTTATATATATATATATATATATATATATGTATTAATGTATTAAAGGAGGATAGTCTTTACTGACAGTTAGAAGTAAACCTGGAAATTATTCGGGATTTGCAGCAAAAAAGGAGTGTACTCTTATCGAAAAAATGCCAAGCTCCCAGGAATGGTTATTGTTGAAGCTTTAGGAAAATATATGAATGTACTGACTAGAGTGATCATTATATTCTGTTTATGTTGTATGACATCGTTAATGTCAGAAATGATGAAATAATTGTCAATGTACGAATGTACCGTTTTTTAATACAACTAAAAGGGTTTATCTGTCTTTTCGTTCTGTTGTACTATCAACAGATATATCCAGAATACCGCTAACCCCAAGACGTTATGGCCCGAGATGGATATGAATAAATTGTGCAAAAATTTGCAGAACGCCTGATACATCAAATATAGATATGTCCATCCCAGTTTCAATTTCTGTATCCATTATAGAGAAGTTGGAGGGGCAATCAAACTATTACTCATAGAAATTTGCAAAGAAGATGAGTTTACCCCTTGATAGATTATGGGAAATAGTGACAAATGGTGTGAGTTAACAAACTGATAAACTAGGCAAGGAGAAAGATAGTATTGCTCTAGCCAAAACTTGTCTTAGTGTAAAACCCACATGCTACGTTCACGTTTGCAAAGCTGTAAGTGCTAAAGAAGCTTGGGAAATTCTTCAGACTGCATTTGAAGAAATTCGTATGAATCGTCGGTTTGAACTTCAGAAGCAACTATTTGGAAGCAAGATAGAAAATGTTTCCTTTGTAGAAGAATATTTAAATAATATATTAAGAACGGTTCATAAACTAGCAGATATTGGTATATTATTGGATGATGAGTTTGTTGCATTTGTAATGTTGAATGGATTATCCTCAGACTACGATCCTCTAATTATGACATTGACTCATACGGATAATAAACTTTGCTCTGAAGCTATGAAAATCAAACTTCTTGAAGAGAGTGCACGTCGTAAGGCTCATTCAAATGATTCAGATTCAGTGCTGTATTCAAAGGCAGGTTCAAGTAAGCAGACTTTTAAGCGGTTTCCAAAGAAGTTTATTTGTTATTCTTGTGGAAAAAAAGGTCATAAAAAAAGAGACTGTCCAGTTAAGAATGAAAAAAGTGATACAGAAAAGAAAAAGGAAGCATGTTCCAATACTAGTGGCAGCGGCTTTGGCAAGTCAACCATCTTTGAATTGGATCATAGATTCTGGAGCGACATCTCATATGTCTTTGCATGTTGGAGGTATGTTCAGTTACAAAAAAGATTCATTTGGTGACATTGTGATGGCCAATAATCAGAAGATTTTGTTCAAAGGTTCTGGGGACATTGAGGTAAATTTTAATCAAGATGGTAACATAGTTACAAAAACAATTTGTGATGTTATGTTTGTTCCAGATCTTGCATTAAATCTCCTGTATGTCGGCAAAATGACAAAAAAGGTTACATTGTTGTATTTGATAGGTTTCAATGTAATGTTTATAATGTAAATAATTTCAATGTTTCACGAAATGTATAACTTACTGGGAAATTATGCAATGGCTTATACACGGTTAATCAAGTTATTACGGAACCGATTAAAGCATTATCAGCAGGTATTTCGGAGCATTATTAAGGTACAAACGATTAGGCTATCTTAACAGGAGATCTATGAAAGAGTTAAGAAATCGTTTAGTTAGTGGAGTACATTTCACTGAAGAAAATCATCAGCCATGTATAGTATGTCTGCAAGGAAAGCAAACAGTGGGAAAGTTTTCAAGGCAAAAGGCCAAACGAGTCACAGAATTGCTAGAATTGGTAAATACAGATCAGTTAGGGCCTACGGAAGAATAATCATGGGTAGGTGTAAGGTACAGTTTTACTTTTATAGACGATTCTAGTACGAAGGTAGCTGGTTACATGCTTAAAGAAAAATCTGAAACATATAGTAAATTTCAAGAATACAAAGCGTGGGCAGAAAATCAAACAGGTGAAAGAAATAAATGTTTGGGAAGTGATAATGGAACAGAGTTAACGAACAAGAATTTCGAGACGTTTCTAAAGAAATATGGAATTCGTCATCAGACTTCTTGTCCATACACTCCTCGGTAAAATGGTGTTAATGAGAGGATGAATAGGTGTTTAGTAGAAAAGACCAGATGTTTACTCTTTGAGGCTAACTTAGGTAAGAAGTATTGGGCTTAGGCTATGACCACGGCTATTTACCTAACAAATGGGGTTCCTACAACTGCTGCAAAAGATTGTGAACCTGAAGAAAGGTAGTCAGAAAAGAAAATTCACCTGTCGCATCTTAAAATTTTTGGTGGTTTTATATGATTTTTATAGGTCTTTTTGTAGACGATTTATATATTATTACATATAATAAAGACATAACAAGACAACTGAAGAAGGATATTGGAGATAATTTTAAAATAAAAGATTTGGGAGAAGCTAAAGAATGTTTAGGTATGAAAATTACTAGAAACGGTGAACAGAAAACAATTTCTTTGGATCAAAAGAAATATGTAGAAGTATTATTAAAACGTTTTGGTATGGAGAACTGCAAAGTAGTAGGAACTCCATTGGAACGAAAACTAAAGCTAGAAAAAAGGATTAGAAATATGGATAATAACTACCAGTATCAAGAGCTTATTGGAGCTCGAATGTACTTAACGTATGGTTCTAAAGTTTTTGGAAAATTTTTAAATGCTAATAATTTTTTACAAATTTTTTTAATTTCAAAACACAAGTGGCAACAATTAACAACACTAATAATGAAAAATAATTACAAATTACATTATGGATAGTAGCCCGTTATCCTCAATGAGTCGTAATTTTCTTCGGACTTGTCCCATCTTCCTTTGGACAAGAGCAGGTTCTATTTCTCTAATCTTTTGGAAGATGCGACGCCGCAATTGATCTTCATTTGTAGCTCCCCATCCTTTAACGTACACTTTCCTCGAAAGTATTGACCAAAATTCCTCTATTGGCCTAGCCTGAGGTACATTAGGAGGATTGTCCAACTTAGGTACAAAGTCAATGTTATTTTCACTTAACCACTGTCTGGTAATTCTAGCATAATGGCATGAAGCTAGATCAGGCCAAAATATTATATTATCGTTGAGATGATGTGTATTTAAAAAATTAGGTAATTTAGTAAGACATCTTTGAATATAAAGGTCTGCATTTAAGGCTTCTCCCCGAACACGACCAACATACGACTGTGAGATAAATCCTGCTTCAGAAATGACACACCACACTAAAACTTTATCCTCAAATTTCGATTTACTTTCAAATTTAACACTGTCTGGTGTATTTTCTATGTTATCGGTATAAAACCCATCGTTTCCTCCAATCTCTGAATGACACAAGGTAAAATAGTTTTCATCATCCATTACAATCAATTTATTGGCACAGTGGATACGCCTTAATGCGGGGCAACAACGCGGAATTCTTTTTAGCTGGTCTGCTGTGTATTTTGGTGCCTTTCTTCTTTTCCTAAACACTCAATTTGTGCGATCAATTGTTCTTAATACAGTGGTTTTCGAAATACCAAATCTCCGGGCTAATTTTCTCTGAGAAACTCCAACTTTGTCTTCAGCAGCTTCCATCAGTCTTCTTTCTCTTTTTACACTCAAAATTCTTGGGCTACTGCTTTTGGGTAAATTAATGCATGGTATACTTTCTTCACAATTCTTTATAGTGTTGTAAATGGTTGACTTACTTATATTTTGCTCTTGGTAGATGGCAACAATATCATGCTTAGGTATTCGTCCAACTAGATTGTATATGCCCTGACGAATATTCAATTTGTAAGACATTTGCTACAATCGATTCGCAAAACTAAACTGTCATAATCAAACTTTATTACGTGTGACGTTTTAGCTTCAATGGCAACTTGATTAAACGACATTGGGTACATAAATAAATAATTTAAAAATTTCGTTTGCAGTCAGTTATTGCAGCCATTTCAATAATTGTTACAGTGAACAGCACTGGAATTCAGCCAAGAGAATACTAAGATATCTGAAAAAGGTACCATTGATTATTCTCTATGTTCCAGAAAGTATTCTAGTGAGCTAGTAGCTTATGCTGATGCAGATTGGGGCAGCTGCACAGAGGACCGTCATTCATATACAGGCTATGTGATTGAATTGCTGATGCTGCTGTAAGTTGGCAATCCCGCAAACAAAAAAGTGTGGCGCTCAGTACTACAGAAGCGAAGTATATAGCGCTATGTGAAGCTGCAAAATAATGTGTATTCATTCGTGGGCTATACAGGGAACTGTATCAAGATTGTGGACCTGTAATACTATACAATGATAATCGAGGAGCAAATTTATCAGTTTATAACCCTGTATTCCACAAAAAAACAAAGCACATTCCTATAAAATACCATTTTGTGAGGGAACTAGCTGAAAATAACGAAATAGTCGTAAAATATTCATGCACAGAAGAAATGACTGCAGATGTGTTACCTAAAACGTTGTATAAGCCAAAGCATAATTTCTGTATTAAATATTTTGGTGTTTTAAGACCTTAAATTTAATTTCAGTTTATTTTCAGTATTTTTATTTTCTTAGCCTCTAGATTCAGTGAGGGTGCTGAAGCTTTAGGAAAATATATGAATCTACTGACTAAGGTGATCATTATATTTTGTTTATGTTGTAATGACATCGTTTATGTCAGAAATGATTAAATAATAATAATGTACGAATGTACCGTTTTTTAATATAACTTAAAGGGTTTATAGTACATCCCTGCCTTTTGTTCTACTGTACTATCAACAAATATATCCAGAATACTGCTAACTCCAACAGTTATCCCAGCATCAGGGAGACTACAATGGAAAGACAGCAAATAAATCATGTAATCATTTGGGAAGACAAATATCCGGAAACAAAAAAATACGTGTATACTTACCTCCAAGTTGAGGTTAGATTCCATTATGAAAGATTTATATAAAATACGGAAGATCAACAATATGGAGCAGTTAGGGAAAATAACGAACACAATTATATCAACCATGGTTAAAAAGTTGAAATTCGACACAATTTTATAACTTGAAGAATCGCATTGTTCATCTGTTACTAGTCGGCGCGGAAATGATATCATTTCCCTCTAAAACGGATGGACTCCTAAACGACAGACAGTGTTACCAACTGCTGAGGAATTGACCGGAAAATAGATGATGTACCCAATTAATTATAGCCTATTTTGTGTTACCAACACATTACAACTGGATTATGAATAAGTAGAGGGGGTTATTCTTCATATATACGAAAAAGAAGAATTAAACCCAATCGTTAAGGTTTCATTTACCCACAATTTAATAACATGTACTTTGGCGACATTTGTTGATTGATTGCCAACAATTGAACCAAATCTGTTAATTGTGTGGATTGTTATGTAAGTTGTTGATGTATATCTTACTTTGAAAATGTGAATTCTCAAATGAAAACTTATATATTGCAGAAGTAATGAGGAAATATTCCACTGAGACTCAACAAATTGAAATTATATTGACGATCGGTCACGGGGATAACTCCAAAAGTCAAGTTGAAGTAGCAAACTTACTCAATCAAACTTATCCTAAATTGCTCATATTTCACGAGGTATTATGTATGAAGTTCATGCACAATTCAGAGAACTTGGACATATCAAATAATAAAAAAACAATTCTCGTTAAAAATTATGTGAGAGAGGATATTTTCTTGTATCGAAGAGAATCAAATGTCAAGTGTACGTAAAATTGCTCGTCAAAATAATGAGAGTCAGACGACTGTTATAAGATGTCTCTAGATAGAAAAAACCGTGTGTATATCTATACTTTGAGTAACACGACAAAAATAAATCCTAAAATTTCATAGCGCGTACAACTACTCCTGGTGTTTGTAAAGAACATCATTATTTTCCCCAAAAGCGTCAACAGAATTATAACTATGAAAACTCGATCCATATAAATCGCTTTTTATGCAATAGCTAACAGAATACATAACAGATCGTGAGACTGAACTGAAATGAGTTATTTCTATATTTTTCCGCAGTCTCTCCATGTAATTCGTTTTTCTCCAAAAATCACGGCTACTGTGTTATCCCATGATTTCTTTGGGCGTCCTCTTACCTTCTTGTCAAATCCTTTGAACCGATCTATTGTTATCCATTCTACGGAGGTGTCCAAACCATTCTAGTTGTTGCTTCTGAATTGTTTTTGGTAGAGGTTTAATATGTGGGTGGGTCTTCATTTCGAATTCCATTTTTTCTTGTGACACCATTGACTCTGCGAAAGTACTTCAACTCTCTTGCTTTAATTTAGTTTAAGTGTATTTGTAAGTACCCAACTTCCACTACCATGCATAAGGATTGGTCGAAAAACGGACTTGTAAACGTTCATTATGGAATTAACTAGAGACCTTGAGTTTCATTTAAAAACACTGTTCATTATGGTGTTACTTATAATTAATTTTCTTTCAGATAAATTTCTATTTATTGTACAGTAATCTTTGACTGCTGCGCTTATTATTGCTTCATTCATCTTTGCCTCTTGCTTTCCGTTGTTCTGTAGGTTCATACCGGGATATAAAAATTCCTTCACTTGTTTTAACTGTATTTCGTTTATTTCGATATTAAGGTTTTCTTCTTCCACTATCATTATTTTTGTCTCCTCCATAATTATAATCATGCTTCTTAGTTTTATTATCTGCTTTCATGTTTTTAAGTTTTGTTTCAACTCCTTCACGTTCCTGTGAACAATACTAAATCGTCGACAAAAACACATCCAGAGATTCCAACGCCTTCCATGTTTCGATATCCTATTTGTAATTGCTTTGTTTTCACTCCCTTCCATTATCATTATGATAAACGCAGGGCTTAGTACAGTATAGTTCAGGTTCCAAGTCTCTGTGAAGGTCTCTGTTTCGAAAGTACCGAGGACCATTGACTATATTCCTCAGCACTTCCTTCTGCAATCTGTGTATTAAATTTAAATTCTTCTTCTTGACACAATCCCAAGTTGGATTGAGTATTTACTTACATATAAGAACACTTCATTGTATATGGTCAAATCAGAATTACATCCGAGTAGCCAATACATTTTTCTAAATTTTATAATTAGTTATTTTTAAAGTGAGCCCTCGAGCTAAGATTGGCATCCAAAGTAACACCCAGATATTTTCCATGTTGTAAAAGGTATTTGGGTATTATTATATTACATTACAAACTACTCTGACGGGCTCACGTCAAGAAGAAAAGAGGAGAAATAGTTATAAAATTTAGCAAAATGTACAATAAGTAGGTGAGGAACCTGTTGAGCATTGTTTTCAATGTAAAAGATTAAAATACATAGTAAACCATAAGTGTTATAGTTCGTTGGAATCAGTTAATTAATTCTAAACTAACAAAATTATACAAATGTACAGAGTGTTTTACTGAAAATTAGTTGTATCGACTATGCTACACTTGCTAAATCACATTCAAATTTACCTCTTAAAAGAACACAATTGAATACAAATACATTTCATTGATATTTGTCAGCGATTGACATGTGTGTTCAGTTGTAAAAGTAACTTGCGCTGCTGCATTCTCCATTTGTCAATCCAATTTCGCATTGTTTCTAAACTGACAAGTCGTTGTTATTTGTGGATATCACAATAGCGTCGCGTCGTCTACAAATACTGTTACGACTTATTATCTGGGATAATTCCTTGTGGTTCGAAGAATAATCATATTTATTGAGAGAAACTTTGAGATATAATTTAAATATTTGTTTCATTCATAAAAAACTAATATTGAAATTTTATAATTATTATTTGATATTTGCTTAAGGTCGGTTTTCGTGAGGACACAACATGTCGGCCCATTTGCCAGTGGTAGCGTAAACGAAATATATTTTATACCGAGGCATGAAGATGAAATGTCGAAGTCGGCAGCAAAATGTATTCCAGCATGCTGAATTGGACTTTGCTTGGCGCTACGTAAACGGCCGACGTGTTTATTTCTGACATATCAGTTCACAAAATTTCCAGTTTGAAGAAAGCTATATCCACTATATAAATGTCTCTTGGCTAAAAAGCTTCTAACATTCCATCTTTTGCGTTTTCTTTTTAATTTTTTTTTTCGATTTTTAATGATCTATCGCACTGGTTGTTAAACTTATGTAGTCCGCGGACCGCCTTTTTTTTAGGGACCATCATCCACGGCCGTCTTGAGACTAGTTGCGACCCCCACAGTTATGCACAGGTGTGCCTATGCGTTAAGATGGCCCCATCCCTATCCATTTTAGGTGCCTATTTTACGAATTTTCTGCTCATTTCGCTGCTTATTTTTTATAAATAGGCTTGCACATTAATTTAGAACATTTTTATTAGGCTTATATTAAAAATTGACAAAAATAATTCTAAAAAGTTGAAAAAGTTACAAACTATGATACGTAGGGGGCTATTTGAGAACTGTTTTCAATATTTTTGAGGAACAGTCTGAATAGATACAAAGTAATGAATTGCAAACACTATTTTGGATGAAATTAACTGTCTCGACCCTTACTTCGTGGAATCTACTCATATATATATATATATATATATATATATATATATATTATATATATATATATATATATATATATATATTGAACTAGTCATCTAGTTTTGTAAATATATTGAAATAAATAAACATAATAAAAAGGTCTTATTGTAACGGAAGGAGTGTCAGTAGACACAACCATTAGAATAAACTCAATAACAAGTCAAATATTGAAATATAAAAAGATTGAAATATGAATAAATCGGGTGAAATATTGATGTGAATGTTTTAAAAAGGGATGAAGAATAAAAATTCCAACACTATATTAGTTAAATAGATAGTAAATATTACCTGTACCAGTAATTCTGATTGGTGGTCAAAGTCACGGAATTCCGTATTACACTGAACACAGCCATAGCAATTTCTGCAGGACGAAACGTCATATAATAGCTTGAAACCTAAATTAAGAGAAAAGAATAATCAGTTTAACAATAACTTAACATTGTTTACATAATTTTTTTAGTAGTAGCAAAGGTTTAGAATACCATGTTTCATTCATTCATTGCAAAGGGTTGAAACTAGATGGAAAAGATAATTGGAACACAGCCCAAACGTATAAAAAGGAAATGAATATTTACAAGAAGTAATGCCTGCTAGGGAATTTTCATTACCAACATAAAATCATTTCTTATTGATTATATATATGAAATTTAATTACAAAAACAAAAATAATCAGGAGTTTATGTATAATAACTATAAAACAGGACTCAATCTAAAATAGAATCAATTACATATAGGTTAATTAATAATATAGGTTGTAAAATTTGTGAAAATAAACATTTCTCAAATTAGCTAAATAACATGAATATAAGAAAATTGACTATTGTAGGAGGAAAAGAGGACTTAATTAAAATTCCTTAATACAATAGAAATCTAAGTGAATCAGTGTTATTACCCTCCAGGACAATAAATTTATGTTTTTCAAAATAGTAACTAAAAGACTGGAGAATAACAATTTTAGTGATAAAAAAACAAATAAGTGAGCTATGGACTAGGGAAGCTGAAAGACTTGTTGATTTTGAAAACAAAAGAAGGTTGATTTATGATGGTGATAGAGGATGCGTCGATAAAAGATTGCTCTCTGTATAAAATTGTTTAAAGGTGTTTAAAAGTTAAAATTATAAAAAAAAGTTAAATCAAACTAATCATAGGAGTATTCAATCATGTGTAAGGATTGAATAGTGCAGTAGGAGCGTGTCTCTTATGAGATATCTGCAAGATTTGGAGATGCGAGTGCAGCCGGCAGTGATAGCAGAATTAAGGTCTGTGTATTTTGCTTAAACTTATTTGGAATTCCAATTAACATTTTCAAAGTGTACACTCAAATCTTTAGTTGAACGTTCGAATTACATAACGCATAAAAAGGCCAAAAACAATAAAATATGATGCATCATAAATTTATCTATAGAGAATTATATCTTTAATATCTATAAAATTAGTGTACTCACCGTTTGTAAATTTATCTACTTGAAATATCACGTGCATCATGTATGTTACATTAAATCTTATATCTTCCTTCCACTTATTGCATGTATAACTTTGAACTATCACTTTCTTGACCTTTAAACACACACATATATAGTTTATAAATTATCACTTATATGTAATTGATTATAGAAACTTGATAATTTTAACAAGGCACGCTAGCGTCGTGTTGACTGTGAAACGTTATTTATGGAAGGAAAACCTCCTTCTTTCATGTATATTGTAGTAGCGCATGCGTTTGGAGATTTAGCGCCGACGCAGTAGTGGAAACATTTTGTTATAGAGAATACATGTATGATATAGGGTGGCACAATTCCATAAGAAATAATTTTCAAAGCAAATTAATAGTTTCAAAAATATTTTATTATGTTCCAATCAGGTTAAAAATTTTCAAATTATTTTATTAAACAGATTTACATTTATGTGTTGACTTTTTTTATTCCCACATCCATGATTAAATTATCGATATCATTATTGTCGTATTTCAATCGTTTTATTTAACAGATATTGTTTCTTTCAGAGGTTGTAAGTTAAAGGTAAGATTAAGAATATATTTCCTCAATCTTTGATTATTATATCCAGAACTCAAAGGGAGGATTCTCATGCTTCCGACTAATTAAATAAACATTATGAATAAATAATTAATTAAAAAATTTTGAGCTAGTCAATCAAGGGAATAATTATAAAATGGCGCCCATAAATAAACTTAATAAAATTATAAAAATTATATAAATTAATAATATATATTTATATATATATATATATACCTTTATAGAATCTACCGATGTAAAAGTTCTTAAAGCTGACCCAACAAAAAAGTTTTCTAATAATGTAAGGAATATTGTTGATAATTCAAATTATCTTTTAAGTAATTACGAAAAGAGGTCCATCATAGATAAGAATCCTTATTGTCCACAATTTTATGGAACCGTTAACTTACATAAAATAACGAGACCAATTAGACCTGTAGTTTCTTATGTTAAAACTGCTAATAATATATTGGCAAAGAAGCATAACAATATACTCAATAGTTACGGATATGCATCTGAATACTCAATTCGAAATTCAATGGAACTAGTTAAAAAATTAAAAACATCCAACTTACAAGATAAATCTAAGTTTATTTCATTTGACATTACTAATATGGTCACTAAAATTCCTCCTAAAGAATGTCTAATACTTGTAAGAAAATTACTAGAAGATAAAAATATTAATCCAGGAATAATATACTTAATTTATTTAATCTATGTATTAATCAAAATTATTTCACTTTTGACAATAACCTATATATTCAAAATGAAGGTTTAACAATGAGAAGCCCTATATATCACCTATATTGGCAAACATTTTTATGGACAGTTTAGAAAGCAAAATCTTTGAAAGTAATATTTCAAAAAATGTTTTATGTTTGGTATAGATATGTAGATGACATATTAGCTTGTTTTATAGGTAGTGAACGACAACTAGATATAATTTTTAACCACAATAATAATTTACCCTCAAAAATTAAATTCACATTAGAAGTTGAAGAAAATAACTCAATCAATTTCCTCGATTTGAATATTCAAAGAGTTAATAATGTACATGATTATTCAATTTACCTAAAACCAACACACACTGATGTGACAATTCCATATAGTTCCAATCACCCCATGTCACATAAACTAGCGGCATATAATTCAATGATACATAGAGCATTTTCAGTTCCTATGAACAAACGTAATTTTGATAGAGAGATTAATACAATTATACAAATAGCAACATCCAACGGTTATCCATTACATATGATAAATCAGCTAATTAATAAAAAAGAGGAAAAAGTGGCATTACAACTAATATTTCCTAAACAACGTGAAGAAATAAAATTTTATGAAACCATCACATATTTAGGAAATAGTTCTAATAATATTTCAAAGATATCTTTAGCAACGAATACAACAATCTCTTTTATAACAGAGAGTAACGTAAGTATAAAATTGTTAAATGTAAAAACAAAAATACCATAATTGAAGAAATCAGGTATATATAAACTCAAATTTCCAGAATGTAATGGTATCTATTTGAGTCAGACCCTTAGAAATTTTGGAATCCGATACAGTGAACACTTACGAGTATACAGATTTAGACAACCAGATAAATCTCATTACGCAAAACATATACTTGACACCAATCATTCATTGACACCAATCATTCATTGACACCTAACACAGAGCTAGAACTACTACATGTTTGTAATAAGAAACAAGAACTGGATTTCCTTGAAGAGTTGGAAATTAGAAGACACTTAAGAAACCCACAATATGAAGCCGTTAATGAACAGATAAATCCAGGAATTTATCCACTATTATACTGTCTTCTCTAGTGATAATTGTAAACATCAGCAGATATAGTTTTCCCGGTTTTTTATATCATTGCACAGTTATACTGATCTTAATTGGAAAAATGATATCCAGAATATCACCATAGGGCTAATAATATATAATCTTCAATATTTGTAATATCACATCTTCTTCTTTTTTCTATTAACATATATTAAGTCAATCACAAGGTAGGTCACTTCTTGGTCTATCCAAAAATAACTACTAAACATCAGGTAGGCATCAAATGAAATGTAACTTCTGTCATTCTGACGATGATATTCAGTTATCGAAACAATTGTCAATTTTTAGAATTTTCAACATTTTTCATTGTATTGTGGAATTAGCTAGAAACATTGAGTTTCATTGAAAACAAACTCTTGTGAAAATTCCTAGTTGTGACGTATCTTTAGTATGGTAATTAGTCTCCCATGATAAATGGCAGGTGTTTATGTTTCTTTAAACCATTTTCCCAAGTAACCCCATGGAATAGGGCTATTTGAGAAAAGGTATAAAACGTCAATAGTATGCAATAACCTCTGACGTGGGGATTTTTGGGAACACAAAATCAATGTTTTAACGAAAAATTTTACAACTAATAATTTTTATCAGCCCTGGGGGCGACGGGGTATATCAAAGATAGAATCGGATTTTGGGCTAAAAAGAAACAATTTAAGTAAAATACATTTTATTGAACACAAAAAAAACATCTTAAAGGGAAAAAATAAGTGGTCAAAGGTGCCTAAATGAAACTGTACTTAGAAAAATATATATCGAAGCAGTAAAATTTACTTTTTCAGATTCATATTAGCACTAATAATGTCAGAATACTCACAATGTGGGTTGATGAATTTTTCAGTTTCTGAGGATTTTTTTCAAACGCTCAATACTATACTAATAGGAAAAAAGTCAGGAGCGTATAATCTGAGCCAAAATAATGTTAGTACTTCATATAAACTTTTTCTATTCAGGCCCTCGTTTTCGAGTTATAGGCCTCCAAATTTTTAATTTTGAATTTGGTTTTTATTTTCATTTTTTGTACTAGTTATTTGATCTTTATATAATTTACGGCAAAGCTATAATATACGTGTATGTTTATTTTGGTAAGGTAAACAGATTTACAGTAGTGCCTTGAAGCCAGGGACGGACTACTCGCAATGGTTAGTGATCCAAAAAATTTGCAGGGATGGCACACCCTGTATGAAATTATCGAAATTCACTTCCCCACACGTTAAGCTAACGAAAAGGAACTCCTGTTGGAATTCGATAAAATAATCCGTTTGGCTAATATTTACAGTTTTATTAATGCACTACGTACCAATTTACGCATTCACCATTTTTATAAGTACACGAGGTAAAACTAACTTATTAATACGATGTCCAAGATGTACTTACAGTACTACAAAAAAATAATTTAACGATAGCAGAAAATAAAAAACATTAACGACTTATTAATTGGAAAGTTGGTAAAAACTTTTGTTAAATGCAGTTGATAATGAACCATCAACGAGTTTACGAAAATTATCAAGAGAACATAACGTCTCGAAATCAGTTGTTCATCGCATCCTAAAAGAACAGCTGTTATATCCTTTTCACATGAAAAAAGTACACAGTATGACAGTGGCTGATTATCTTGCACCACATGAGCATAGCCAGTGGTTTCTGCGACAACAACAAGCAGACAATACATCTATTAGTAACGTTCTCTTTACGAACGAATCCGGTTTCACCAGAGATGGAGTCATTAATTCTCATAATATGCATTTATGGGATGACGTGAATCCACATAGCATTATCCAAACTAGGAGCCAGCATAGATTCACGGTTAAAGTTTGGGCAGGAATAGTTGGCAATCATTTGATAGGGCCATACTTTATTGACGGTACTTTGACCTTTAATCGTGGATATTTTGAAACTGCTTTGGAAAAATAAGGGTCAGTTATTTGTTCGCTGGATGGATAACTCCGTAGTTAACATGATCTCTTCATCATGCGGTACTCAAGAAATAAGTCAGGCCAAAAGATATTCGCAGCAACAAAAGAAAAACATTATGGTTCCTAGACCCAAACTTATTGCTCAATATAACAAACATATGGGCGGTACAGATCAAATGGACCAAAATGTAAATTGCTATAGGATCGGAATCCGAGGCAAGAAATGGCACTGGCCCATACTGACTTGGATTTTCGACGTAGCGATTCAAAACAGCTGGATCTTGTATAATAAATCTCACGAAAAGAAAATTTCTGGATTAGAGTTCAGAAGGGAAGTTGCCAATGTTTATTTACAAAAATATTAAATCCTACCAAAAGGACCAGGAAGACCATCTACTGCACATGGTTCTACAACTGACAGCAGAGTATCAGATGAAGTTCGTTTTCACCGGAAAGACCATTGGGTTCAATCGGTCGAGAAGAAAAGAAGATGTGCATATAAGACTTGCAAATCAACTCCAAGAACAATATGCTCCAAATGCAACGTAGGCCTATGTGTACAATGTTTTCTTTTATATCATACAAAATAATAGTTAATTTAGTACAATTGTTTCTTATTTGAATGTTTATTTTGATTCAAGTATTTTTTTTTCATTTTCACCGAAGTGACTACGTAAATGCCTAGCGTGGTTATATGGGCACGGCAAAAATGTCGACAACTGTAAATGTTAAAGAAAAAAGTTATATAAATAAAAGTCTGTGAATAACATTAGCATACTAGTTCTGATAGAAAAAAACAACATTTACAAGAAAAATTAATTCAGGCGCTAATGGGTTAATACCTCATTTCAGGAATCGGAAGAAGAAACATAAAAGCCTTCGTTCTAATTTTCTGAAGCAGCCGCGACCTCTTCATCACTTAACGGAAGAGGTGTATATAAACCCTTTCGCTTTTTGGCAGGTTGTTTGTCTGAAGATGATGGAGTTTTCAAATCTTTTGCACAAATATTTTTCCTAGGTTCAACCATCAGTCTTTCACGGCTAAATGTGGCAGACTTGCTTGAACTACCTGACCGCATTTATGTTCAGATATTAATTACTGTTACATCAGAAACTACTGCAGGTATTTCTACCGCTACCCTCCGCGGTACTCTTTATTTCGATCTTGACAAACCAGTTTTTGAAAACCCTGGAATTAAATTCTGTAAACCTCTTCCAATTCCATTTATATTGTTTTGTAATTCGGTCAACAGGCCTGAGGAAGCTTCTTTGGAGAGTGTTGACTTCCGACGTCCTTTAGTTTTTTTCCGTTCTGACAAAATGCTTCTCAAATACTTCTTAAGCGGAGCATAGAAAGCCACGTCCAGTGGTTGCATAATATGAGTTGCATTGCTAGGAAAACATATGAACGTAATATTCATTTCCTGATATTTTCGTAAAACTGATTCTGAAAAATGTGACGAAAGGTTCTCTCCGACCAGCACCTGAAAAAGGAATTAAACTAGTTTGCAGGAAACTAGCTTGTTAATATAGGTGAAGTAACTTGCCTTTTCTTTTGTCCTTCCTTGTATCGAAAAAATGGAACAACTACAGTATGAAACGAGTTGCCAGAACATATGGAATCAAACCACCCACTTCGACATATATCATATCTCGTACCAGAAGGGCCACCTTGTGTTCATGAGTCCCAAATATGCTCAGATTTGAAGACATTGTATATCGGTAGTATATGACCATCAGCTGTCCCAGAATACATTGGACTAATGGCTTTCTTTGTGGAACTTAAAACCCATTCTGGATATTTAGTCCCTCGTTTGACAATAAGCTTATTTGCACCTGGCTTATCAGTTATATTGATTTCGTCAATGTTTATAATCAAGGATGGGTCAGTTGTAGACAATATATATTCGAAGGTCCAATAAATAAATCTAAAGGGTATCCCCAGGTGGAAACCATATTCAAATGTTTTCTCCTTCCTCGGTAATTAGAAACGGTCTTCCAGATTGTTTCTCCAACACATTTTGATTCTATAGTTTTCTACCAATTAGTAGAGAATACTCCTCAGTGGCTTGCATTATGGTGAGCTTCTATTTCTTACATCGTCCACCACCTTCTCTAAATTGCCCTGGGGATATGAAAAATACGGTGAAAATGTTTCCCCTCGTTCTATTACTGAGAGTTCCCCTGTATTTCCAGACCATTATCTACATTACCTAAAAATTATATTAAAAACCATGTCGTTTTTCATTTTTAACCCTTTTCCCGAATAACCCCACTTTTCCATCCCAAATACTACAAGTACTAGAAGAAAATCCTGAAAAATCTATCATTTACTCGAATAGCTTGCAAACAATTTTGGTACATCTATATAGTACCAAAACTGCCATCTACGGATGTTAGTAAAACTTTGCGCCATTTACACGTCTCAAGTTACTCTAGAAAGAATAAAATTTCTATTTAATAAAGAATTAAATGACCTAATCAAATTTAAATCACAAAATTTTTTGAAATTACGTAAAATACCATGTCGTATATTGAATTTATCCACCTATTTCTATTTTCAATTGATACCTACAAAGAAACATTCTTCCAAACAATTCTCAATTTATTGACTGAAATTTATTCAGATAAAATTGTCCAAAGGATTGAGAACTTGTTTTTATTCGATATTTCATTCATATAAGCAGTGATAACAATTTCTGATTTTATTTTTAACTCCGTTTATCAGAGATTTATATTTACTTTTTGATTTTTGGAGTAATGATGTGTGTTATACATCTCCTTTGCGGCTAAACGAATATCTGATGGAGTAATATTTATTGATTTTTGATTCATCACGGGAATCACTCATTTTACTAAAATATTTTTCTTGATAACTAAAGAAATATTTTGACAAGTTATCTTGACGTTACATTGAAATCGAAAAAAAGAAGAGTTGACGGGTACTAAATGCAAATGCTGATTGGTGAATTTCATGTACATTCTAGGATGTAAATGAAATCAAATGCGTTCAGTTAACCGAAATGGCCACATTTCCATTCTGTAACTGGTGTATAAAATGGATAATATACATGTGGGTGTAGAAAAAAATGTAAAAATTCTCGTTGAATATTAATTTATTATTTGTAATTTTGTAAACATAACCCAAACTTCTCAATCATGCATTATAAACTGTAAATCGCATGCAGGTCAATTTCTACCGATGTGTCGACTGGGTTAAATGGTTGGACGATTGGTAAAATTTACCGTTGTAAGCAACTGATCGCATAAAACGCGCCCGACGTAGCATCTGAATGCACCCTTACATTTGACATAACCAAATGACATTTGTATTGTAACGTCAACTGACGCTGCTGTGAGGGACGATACAATTCGATGATTTTAGTAACGGTGCTCGAGAACATCATTTTAAAAAGTATTCGCAAATAGAGCATTCTCAGGCTTGCATATGCATGACGTTGGGAACGACGTCAATAATAACGCTCCGATTCGAGATTCAGAGCATCAGTGCGGATGCCCCGAAATATCGAAACCACACATGACCAACGTTCAACTTTAGAAATATTTTAACAAAAGTTACAACTTTCATTTTTTAGAACCGATTATCTTTTTAATAAATACATGTAAAAGTATCATTGATGCTGCAACTGGAAGATCATATATGAATTATATGGCAAATGTAGATAATATACTTTTCAATCAATTGAAAAATATGGAATTGCGGGGAGAGGGAAAAGACGAAATTTTCGGTATAAGAGTGTCTGTCGTGTAGCGCAAAAATATATAAAAGATGGCGGAGTCGAGACGTGACATGGCGCGAGTGACGGGCAGTCACTCTTGACTTATCTTACTTTTTATGCAACCACTCACACTTACCTGAAATCAACTGTTTACCTGTCCATAACAGAAAGTTGGACACGTAAATTTTTCACAATCTTTGTTAATACCTTTTCCGACATTCTTAACCAAAGAAAAAATGACTAATTGACGTTCTGCGCATAGACATTCCTCTCCAGAAAACTAAACTGTTAAGTGTTACTGATATCGGGCGGCAGCTTTAAATATCATAAGGGTTATATTGAAATATGATAAGGGTTATAAGGTCCGCTTCTACATTGAGTCGGTTTCTATACTTATATAATAGTACCGAAAAAACTGTTCACATGAATATGATGTGCAGATCGGAATCAAATACTGTTAAATGATTAATTTTTACTAATTATTACTTAGCTATGTTAATAGATAGTTACATTATAACAAATATAAAAAGTTATGATCTTGTAGGCTTTTTGTTAAATGCTTATTTGAATAAAAGCGAAAATTTGAGGAATGTAAAGCTAATGTCAAAATTGTTTCGCAGATTCCTGGTAAGTATTACGCGGACCCCCAGGGGTCAGCGGACCCCAGTTTATGAACCGCTATTCTATCGCATTATTTCTTGCTAATATTACGAAAGCTGATATTACTTGCTCGTCGGCCATCTTGTGAAGCCAACAGTAATATGCGCGCCCTGAATTCATGTCGTAAATACTTCGACATGTCTTTTGCAAACGAGTGGAAATGGCAACATAAATACGAGTAAATTTTTTGTTCATGTCAGTTAGCAAACGTGCCGGGACAACAAGTAACTGAGACTTGTCCTTATAAAAATCGACCTTTACGTAAGTGTCACATGTATAAATTATAAATTTAGATTATGAAAATAAATCACTATATTCAACGACTTCTATGATGTTTTTTTTGTTTCCAAAAATTTTTTGAATGCCATTTTGTATTTAGCTATTTTTGATGTTATACTTCTTCTAGCGCGTTTGGAAAAAATGATGAATGTGAATTTTTACGATGCGCGCGCTCACCGGTGTAAAAGGTGGTTAGTCAATGTATTTCAATTTTCATGTATTTATAATAACTAACTATAATCAAGGTAGTTATTCAATTATTTATGAATCTTGTTTTATATTTGTGGGATAAAAAATAAATTCAGACTGTATTGTTTTTCTCATTTACTTAAACAGTAAACGGGTGGGATAAACTTTAAACACACGGTATGGCTGCTTACGAATTTATTTAAACACTAAACTAATCACTGACACTTAATTTATATACAATTAACTATTCACTTGAATTTAATTTATATACACACAACCTTAATTATCAATTTATATCAACACTGTACTGTTCGCTATTTCGTTGTATTCTTGTTTATTTGTCGAGATCACTGTATCTACTAAACTAACTCTCCCTGGTCGGTCTTTCATATATGAGTGCCTTTTTTACTACATAATTCTAGATTACGGCTTACACAAAAACAAATGGCTGTGGCATTTTCTAGATAAGAGTTGGTTCATAAACAGTGTCTAGATAAGATAATCACAATCGTAAACAGTTCTAAGAAATCTCTACGCATCCGCCATAATTTTAACTTCCATACATAGCTTAGACAGAGTCGGATTCAGGGACTATACCAGTGTGCTGTTTCGTAACAATACATATATATGCATATGCGTTCATAATTTGACATTATATATGGTGGTGATTGATAATTTATTGTGAATAATCGTGTTGAAACTGTTTTTTCTATTATAAAGTGCGTAGATATTAGGTTAATTGTTGGTACGTATTCTTTTTACCTGTTTAGAATATACATTTGTTAATACTAAAAAAATTGTGTTTGTTACGATTTTTATATTCATTCATTCGTTTAAATTAATTTTAATATTATTTTATCTACGTATAACATATACAAACAAATAATATACCGAAATGAATTATTATGAAAATTCAACTCTAGATATTAATGTAAACATCTACAATTAATTATTTGAGTAATCAGCATAATCAAGACTTATTTATATCAATACTTTTAATAAAATAATAAAAATTAACATTTGCATTGTTACGATATTTATTTTATTGTTCGCCTGAATAAATACTGTTTTGCACACTTCAGTATTACGTTTTCACCTCCTCAATCCCAGGGTCTACAGGTAAAAATAAGAAAGATATTATCTCAATAAATCTGATGGAGACCTTCAAACTGGTAATGATACTCTTACCCAGGTAGGATATTTTACAAAATGTAGGCGATAAACCACATTATATTTTCGATTGCATAAGGGTGATATGAATTCGTTAATTTTATGGGCCTACCCTAAGAAAACAAATAAATGTATCATTAACGCCTCCAAAATTTTAATATCCCAACTTTATGACTTTAATACCTTTACGACAATAGTACACTGAAATTTGAAAGGAGCCTAATGAAAATCTACTACACACCTAACTAGGAGTACAATGAGTTTCACTTATTTTGCAATTGCAGAGAAGTTTACACTTTCAAAAAAAAATAATAGTAAAAAATGTACATTGATCGTAGGTCACTAAAAGCCTATCTACTAAAAAAATGTTTAATTAAATTTCGAAGTTTGGAGAATATCTTCCAGCGAGAGATTGAATCATTCTTACACCAACAGTGAAAATATGGGATAGACCTACCCACGAATTTAGACATTATTCTGAGTGCAAGGAATGATAATGTATATTATTATAATCATTGAAAAAAAAATTAAAATAGATATATCCCACCCTTTAACACATTAACAAATTAACTTAGTTAAACCTAAAATATAAGAAATGCGTGTTTAATTAAGAAAAAAAAATAAAAATATTATACTGTATATTGTACTAACTAAAACTATAGCGCTGGCCAATTAGTATACGACTAAGGTCAATAACTAAAACACACACACACTCTTTTAAATGCATGTAGTTTGGTCTCTATATCGATTGTCTCATTTCTACCCCATTAATTTCATTTTTTGAACGCTATCAAGCTAGCCCCCACCAGCGACATTACGACATTCTACAGCTATTTAAGTGCTAATTAGTTGCTCTACTTAAAATTTTGATGCTCCAGCCGTTTAGCAGGAATTTAAACTTAAAAAGGGGGGCTAGCTTGACGTCAAACCCTACATACAAAAGAGCGCTGCAATCGAAAAAACGAACACTCCTGAATTTGGTGTTTTCAAGTGCTCTCAGAATATGCAAACGAATTTAAAAAAAACCGTTTCGGCGATAATTAAAAACAAAGTTGGGGCTTGATGTCAAGCTAACCCCCCCCCCCCACATACAGAAAGAGCGCTACGATCGAAAAAACAGTGACGTCGGATTTTGGTGCTTTTTTGGTGCTCACAGAATAGGAAAGCAGGTTCTGCAAAAGTGAAGCGGTTTTGCAAAATAGCAACATATATAAATAATTTGGCCTTCGGCAGGCAGACTCGCTGGGTCGTAACTTTGGTAGAAAAGCAGGTGCTCCGACGATCGAGGGGTGAAATTATTCGCAACGACGCGTACTTTCGATATATCGCCGGGGCCGAATTAGTTGCTCGTCTCAAGTTACCTTGAACATTCTGAAAGCATCTAAATGGCACCAAATTCCGGCGCGGTTAAGGTGGCAGCTCCCTATTTTTTTTTTATTAAGGGAGGGCTGCTATCGAAAAAGCAAGCACGGGAGAATTTGGTTAGGTTAGGTTAGGTTAGCTCCCAATTTTTTTTTTATTAAGGGAGGGCTGCTATAGAAAAAGCAAGCACGGGAGAATTTGGTGCTTTTTGTTCGTAAACTTATAGTCCAATTTTCCCAGCTTCAATGTCCAATTTTTTGGAGCTCTTATGAGTTCCTTTCATAACTTAGTCACTATAATAATTGTAACCTAAAGATTCGCGTTATCCACTCCTACTTCAAAACTGGAAATGATGGGTTCTTCGGTTGTCCCGGGTCTTCAACCTTTACTGCCTTCGGCTAAACTCATATGGAGACGGTGGTGGGTAAAACAAACTCTTCCCGGAATTCCACAAAAGATGGTCTAGGGCGCCAGCTAGGTTTCTACGCCTGGCCTAAATCTGCTTCCAATTTCCCCCTAACCCAGCAAGAGAAAAACAATAACAAGACCAACCTTCAAACTTACCAAGTTTATTTCGATAACAACTATGTTCAAACAGTATAACTCACGATTCAACATAACAATGTTAGACTAAAGTATTTGACAGATTATTACTAGGTTCGCATTATGTAAAACTTTTAAATTAATATCCGTTACATTCTCCCCCCCCCCAAAATTAACATGAAGAAGTGAAATGGTTAAATGTTAGGCTAGAAATTAAAAATAAATATATGTAAAGTGTGACTGTACGCACAATGTCGGTAACTTTGGTACCAAGGTAAGCGACGCACTTAGGAAACGAAAATTATATAAGAATTATTTCTACCCTTTACAATCGCACTGGCAAAATTAAATAATAATACATAAATACCTGTATAAATTCATAAAGTCGGTGAGTTGTTTTAAAAAAAAAAACTTATTATAACTACTAAGAGTTCATCTCAGATGACATCATGATTCCCCGAACTGGTGAAGGTATAACCCACGATCTTGAGCATCCATCCCATACGGCAACCTCATTTTTCTCAGGCTTACTTGCCCACAACCAAAACCCTACAATACATAAATTCCCCAATTACTATTTACATTAAAATAAAATTAAAATCAATTTTTTTTATTGGAGTAGACTTCAGCAATGTATTTACATGATTCTTTTACAAGTATCTGTGTAACTAACAACTTAAATCTAAGCAATAAGATTGAAAGTTCTCCAAAACTACATTAAATCGTCGATTTAAATCAAATAACAGAAATTAAACCTAGAGTAGTAGTAAGTACTACATCATTTTGTAACCTCGTGACTAGAACTCTTTAGTCCGGATAGTATTTTTTTTAAAACAAATGTATTTACAGAAATGTACATACCTTCTTTCCGAAGGGTTAACATCAAGGAATCGTAAAAGGAAATTAATATCCTCCAATGGGATAAAACGTGTAGACGCGTGTCTTATATTTAATCCCTCCAATGTAGGATGCTGCTGGGAGTAAAAAAAAAGGAAATCAAATCCTACCAAATACCATCGGCCTCTAAATATCGGCTCACTAACATCTGCTACCACAACCCAGAGCTTCACAGCACAGAAAATTTAATCCCCTACTCGGGATGTCCAAGATATCCTCTGGATCGCCAATTTTTCTGCCTGTACCTATGACCACGTCTAACTTGTCGTGTTCAACCCAAGGAAAAATCCCATCCGGAAGTCAAGTTACCAAGGAACTGTCCCCAGCACTACCAACTTGGCAGTCTATTTTTGGTACGACCCCCGGTATCACTTTGGTAAATTCGAACTAATCAATCGAATGAACCGTAAAATCGTCAAATCCGTGTAGTTCATAAAAGTCAAATCCAAAATAAATATAAATTATATCCCCTAAATTCCCTTATAATTCCATATTGTGAAGACAGCGATATGTGTACCGATCAACGATGACGTCATGAGCAAGAAACATCTAAAATTTCTCAACAATAGCTATCTCGCCAGAAACAACTTAACTTCTCGCTGTCGCTCACTGACACTGACAATAGATTCTTTACTTCACACCAAATAGTAAACAAAACATTTTGAACCACTAACAATTACTAACTTTATCTACAAACTAAGATGAATTACAACAGTATAAGAGAACGAGATAAGTCTTTAACTAATTATATTGTATAAGGACCACAGAAGGATTGGATAAATTTACAAACACCGAATAAACTGATAAATTTCATAAGTCAAAACACAAAGAAGTTTAGTGTATGTATTGTATTAAAGGTGAGTGTTCCATTATAAACATATAACATATAACTAGGCACGATAATTACTATTCTATAAAGTCCTCCTGTACTGTCAATAAGTATAACTGTTGAGTTTTAACAAAATAAGAAGTGATATCTTGTCACTTTCTGATTCAAAACCTCACTTTTCAGACGGGTCGTTACATTTCCCCCTTTCCTCAAGAAAATTCACCAAGTGAATTTTCACCAGCGCTAGCTGCTCGTAAATCCTTAATACTCCATGTTCCTTGATCAATACCATCATCGTCCTCTAATTGGTACATCCAAGTTCCAATTTTCTTCTTGACATATGAAGGTCCCACCCATCTAGGAGCAAGTTTCTTCGCATAAAAAGCTGAAGCGTCCGAAAGAGTGAAATTTCTCCTCCACACCGCTTGATGAGGTAAGAACTCTTCATGTCTTCTACGTAGATTATACGTATGCTGATTCTTCAGGGAAGCCTTATCCAATCGTTTCCTAACATCAGTAAAAATATCTTTCAAAATATCGGACCTATTTTCGGCAGTCGGTTCCGTCAGTATCTCACCATTGGTTTCGCACACTTTTTCCCTACGTCGGAAATCATGCCCATTCAAAACCATTTTTCGGCCAAATTTCACCAAATATGGATCCCTACCTATAGATTCATGATAAGCTGTACGCGTAGCACACGCAAGTTTTGCTAAATGAAGATCCCACAGTCGATGGTTATCGCAGACATAAGTGGATATCATGGTTTTTAACGTACGATTGTACCTTTCAGAGGGATTAGCTTGCGGATGATACAAAGCATTATACCTGATCTCAACTCCATAGGATGAAGTGAAATCTTTAAACAGACGAGATGTATACTGTACACCGTTATCACACAAAATCATACGTGGCACTCCGAATAACAAAAATACTTCCTCCTCAATCCTTTTTACAACGTGAACAGCCTTAGATGACCTAAGAGGGAAGACGAGAGAAAACTTGCTAAAGACATCCATCACAACCAAAATAAATCTATGCCCCTGATTAGACCTCGGAAGTGGACCCATAAGATCCGTGGCAATAATTTTCCATGGTTGAGTCGCTCGTGGTTGCGGAGACATCAACCCTTTCGGTGGAGTAGTATCCATTCGGTGTGCGGCACAGAGGAGACAGTTCCTAACATGACGAGATACGTCACTTTTGAGTTTAGGCCAAAAATATTTCTCACAAATTCTCTTATAAGTCTTTAAAACACCCATATGACCTGCAAGAGGGTCATCATGAAATCGTAGTAAAATCTCTTTGCGACTACTTTTTGGAACAACTTCCTTCCAATTGTCACATTTCAGAGTTAGAAATGATGAAAGAGGACGAATATACCTCAAGAGCTTATTATTAATAATCCTCCATTGAGGAAATTTCAGCGGTTTGTCTATGATTCCTTTAAAAATCCTATCATACCAACGATCTCCGGTGGAAACAAACAATGGCTCAACCAAATCCAGAACAGGAACAGATCGACTGAGACAATCCGGTACTACGTGATCATTACCCCGACGATGTATAATCTTGAAATCAAATTGTTGAAGTCTCACCGCCCAACGCGCCAGCCTTCCTGTAGGATCCTTCAAGTTCTGTAACCATACTAACGAAGCATGATCTGTCACTACGGTGAAAGGTACTCCTTCCAAATAAGGACGAAGTTTCTCAATAGCCCATAATACTGCTAAACACTCACGCTCAGTTGTCGAATAATTTCGCTCTTGGCGAGTAAGCGACCTACTCAGATAGCTTATTACACGATCACCATCAGGAGTATTCTGAAGCAAAACAGCACCGACTCCAAAACCAGAACTATCACATTGGACTACGAAGGGAAGACTAAAGTTCGGACAATTAAGAACGGGAGCAGACACCAAGCAATCCTTAATCCTTTGAAAAGACTGCTCACACTCAGCGGTCCATACAAACTTCCGGTTTTTCTTCAGCAATGCTGTAATAGGAGATATAAGAGTCGCAAAATCCGAAATAAACCGACAGTACCATGAAAAGGTTCCGATAATGCTCCTAATCTCTTTTACAGACTTCGGAGTAGGAAGAGTCAGCATGGCCCTGACCTTATCAGGGTCAACATGTAATCCATCGCGATTGACAACATATCCCAAATATTTCAATTCGGATCGACAAAAGAAACTTTTATTCCAACTGACAGTCAAATTGGCTCCTCGCAAGCGCGTAAATACATCATCGAGAACTCTCAAGTGTTCCTCAAACGATTCAGTCAGAATCAGGACATCATCGAGATACGAAAATACATTCGGTTCAAGTTCAGGTCCCAAAACGCGATCAATAAGTCTCTGCCACGTTGCTGGTGCATTGTGAAGCCCGAAGGGCATACGACGGAACTGAAAAAGACCTCGTCCAGGAATTGTAAAAGCGGTAAACGGACGAGATGTCTCAGAGACAGGGACTTGCCAATAAGCCGACTTAATGTCTATCGTCGACAAATAATGTGCGTTCCTAAGTTTATCCAATATTGAGGAGATATATGGCAAGGGATAACTATCCCTCTCCGTGACTGCATTGAGTTTACGAAAATCAACGCAAAACCTATACGTTCCATCCTTCTTTTTCACCATAAGAATCGGCGAAGACCACGGACTATTGGACTTCTCAACGACACCTTGAGACAACATTTCATCTAGCTCCTTGTCTATGTGATTCTGGATAACAGGTGAAACCGGATAATACCTCTGTTTTATCGGAGTCGCATTGCAAACGATAACATGTTCAGCGACAGTAGTACAACCTAAACTAGCCCCCATAAGTTCACGATTTGTTTCAACCAAGGTATCCAATCGAGTCTTTTGAAGGTCCGACAACACAGCTTGTCCTCGAAGGTGATCTACCATCCCCAATGATACAGGTAATTCAGAAAAATGCCAATCATTATGCCGCAAATCTGGGACAATTTCCATCGCACGCCAGAAATCTAACCCCAAAATAAGAGTATGAGGAACTCCCAAAACAACTAAAACCGGTAAAACTTTCAAACGATCCTTCAACAAGAATGGTACCAAACATTCGCCACTAACCTCACATAATTGACCATTGGCAACTCGACAACTAGATTTTTTTGATGAATCCATTTCTAAACCTAATCTTTGAAGTAATTTCCAACCGTTGCTTCCAACAATAGTCCTTGAAGCACCAGTGTCCAAAAGGCCCAATACCTCAGTCCCTAAAATTCCAACTTTTAAATACGGTCGCTCATCATTCACTGCATGCTCGAGGATAAAATTGAGAATAGGTTTAACATTACTCGTAGTAGGTACAGCATCACATATCCGACCACTTATGTGTGCTGAGAGCCGTTTCCCTGTTTGCAATTAGGGCAGTTTCTGACCGTAACTCCCTCTTTCTTACATTTAAAACAGTGCAATTTCCTAGGCACCGCACAACCAACAGCTTTATGTCCAGGTTGATTACAACGAAAACAGACCATTTGTTTCGCAATCGTTCCCTGGTTTCCAAACCTTTGTGTGGCCTTAGGTTTAGCCGAAGAGGTAGTTGCTACATCCACACTATTACAACTCTCAACATCAACAAAAGCCAAGTCCTTTTCCACAATATTTGTCCTCTTAGAACTAGGTTCGACATAATTACGAATACAATCACGCCTACTTTCCATGCTACGACAAATAATTCTAAGTTCCTCTAGTGTAGTTGGTAAAGGATCCCTCAATCTGTCCTGATAAAAAGGATGTAAATTCTTCACTATAATGGCTAGATTAGTCTCCTCTGCTACATTGCAACGTAAACGATTAAAGTATGTGTTCATTATGGCCAGATAAACACCAATTGACTCCGATGGGTGCTGGGTTCTCCTACGAAGTTCTTCAAAAACTGCCTCACTATGAAGAGCCGACAAATATTCCTTACGAAACTCTTCCACCATTTCTGACCAAGTACTCACTCGCATGCGAGCATCCTTATAAAATTGATACGCCTTCTCCGAGAAAAGATCAATCCCTGACTCCAGTAAAACGTTTTCGGGCACATGTCGAGCCAACCTAAGTTCCTCTATCATTTCCAAGAAAGCAGAAACAGACATACCTTTTGAAGATCCTGAAAACTTTTCAATACCCCACTTATGAGGTGGTATCATCTTATTCGTTGACACTGGAACGACACCACCGGTATCCCTATTAACTCCAGATGCACTAGGCGAAGAAGCATGAGCTTGAACTAAGCCGGTCTGAAAAGACTGATTCAACCCCGAATAAATATTTATCTCTGCTGGTACATGAACAGCTGGTGCTGGATAAAGTTTCCCGTGTAAAGTATCAGACAAGGCTAAAATTGTCGCTAGCAAATTTGATTTAGCAGCAAAATCCGCATCTCGAGAATCTCCCGTAGATATTATCATACGATCAACCCTACCCAACACATGATTAATCTGAGTCTGAAGCCTAAAAGCATCTGCACTTGCCGGTGTACCTGAAAAATCTCTAACAGCAGTAGTCAATAACTTAAGTTTGTTTGTCACAGCTACTTGGTCCTCAGTGAACGAAAAAGTATAAGTAGGATAAGTAAAGCTTTCATTACTAGTCTCACGTCTAAGTGTAGCAGCTAGACTAGACCGCATACTTTCAACGGTACCAGTTGCAACACCTCGTAAAGTAAGTTCATATTCAAGGTCCTCTTTCTTTAAATAATTCACTATAATTTTACCTGGCATCTTCGAAAAATAAATATATACAAAAAGTTTAGATCAAAATACAAGTCAAAGTATAAATATAATAAGGCACAGGAAATGTTTATTTTATCAAAGTGTGAAATAAAACTCGATTTTAAAAGTCACTTATTACTTTGTTCACCATTGAGAGACACCCCAAACTAAAACATTTCAAAATATTTCAATAAAAATATTCCTTTTTTTTTATCTCAAAATATTTCCAAGTCCAATGTTGGTGTTCCAATAATCTTCAATTCAGCTTAAACTTTTTTTTCTTCTTAAAAATTAACTTACCAACTTTCATACCACAGGCCCCTTTCTTTTCAACTTTTTTTTTTCCGATATAATAATGACACTTAAAATATTCCAATGTTTACCAAAAAAGATACACAAAATTCTAGCACAAGACACCTACCCACAGGCTAGCAAAATAAAGTGAACAGCAGTCACTAATGGTCCACGCTAATAGGCTACCTTACAATTAGATGAAATATATCTCCATCACAACAAAGATTTCTTAACATCCACGCGCAAACGCAATATAGAATAATCTGCCGTCCCTAAGATCTACGCCAATGGATACCACAAAATGCCCAGTAGTTGACAACCTTGTTACCTAAGTAGTAACACCACTAACGAAATTATCTCAATTACGATAAAACAAATACAAGGCCAAAATTATATCAGAAAAATACCAAATTTGAAATTCCTAACATTTACCTACATTTCAGAGCAATAATAAAAAATAAAAAAAACTGTCAAAATTACAACACAGGGCCCCACGTTGGGCGCCAGTTATGTAACCTATAGATTCGCGTTATCCACTCCTACTTCAAAACTGGAAATGATAGGTTCTTCGGTTGTCCCGGGTCTTCAACCTTTACGGCCTTCGGCTAAACTCATATGGAGACGGTGGTGGGTAAAACAAACTCTTCCCGGAATTCCACAAAAGGTGGTCTAGGGCGCCAGCTAGGTTTCTACGCCTGGCCTAAATCTGCTTCCAATTTCCCCCTAACCCAGCAAGAGAAAAACAATAACAAGACCAACCTTCAAACTTACCAAGTTTATTTCGATAACAACTATGTTCAAACAGTATAACTCACGATTCAACATAACAATGTTAGACTAAAGTATTTGACAGATTATTACTAGGTTCGCATTATGTAAAACTTTTAAATTAATATCCGTTACATTCCCCCCCCCCCAAAATTAACATGAAGAAGTGAAATGGTTAAGTGTTAGGCTAGAAATTAAAAATAAATATATGTAAAGTGTGACTGTACGCACAATGTCGGTGACTTTGGTACCAAGGTAAGCGACGCGCTTAGGAAACGAAAATTATATAAGAATTATTTCTACCCTTTACAATCGCACTGGCAAAATTGAATAATAATACATAAATACCTGTATAAATTCATAAAGTCGGTAAGTTGTTTTGAAAAAAAAATTATTATAACTACTAAGAGTTCATCTCAGATGACATCATGATTCCCCGAACTGGTGAAGGTATAACTCACGATCTTGAGCATCCATCCCATACGGCAACCTCATTTTTCTCAGGCTTACTTGCCCACAACCAAAACCCTACAATACATAAATTCCCCAATTACTATTTACATTAAAATAAAATTAAAATCCATTTTTTTTTATTGGAGTAGACTTCAGCAATGTATTTACATGATTCTTTTACAAGTATCTGTGTAACTAACAACTTAAATTTAAGCAATAAGATTGAAAGTTCTCCAAAACTACATTAAATCGTCGATTTAAATCAAATAACAGAAATTAAACCTAGAGTAGTAGTAAGTACTACATCATTTTGTAACCTCGTGACTAGAACTCTCTAGTCCGGATAGTATTTTTTTTTAAAACAAATGTATTTACAGAAATGTACATACCTTCTTTCCGAAGGGTTAACATCAAGGAATCGTAAAAGGAAATTAATATCCTCCAATGGGATAAAACGTGTAGACGCGTGTCTTATATTTAATCCCTCCAATGTTGGATGCTGCTGGGAGTAAAAAAAAAGGAAATCAAATCCTACCAAATACCATCGGCCTCTAAATATCGACTCACTAACATCTGCTACCACAACCCAGAGCTTCACAGCACAGAAAATTTAATCCCCTACTCGGGATGTCCAAGATATCCTCTGGATCGCCAATTTTTCTGCCTGTACCTATGACCACGTCTAACTTGTCGTGTTCAACCCAAGGAAAAATCCCATCCGGAAGTCAAGTTACCAAGGAACTGTCCCCAGCACTACCAACTTGGCAGTCTATTTTTGGAACGACCCCCGGTATCACTTTGGTAAATTCGAACTAATCAATCGAATGAACCGTAAAATCGTCAAATCCGTGTAGTTCATAAAAGTCAAATCCAAAATAAATATAAATTATATCCCCTAAATTCCCTTATAATTCCATATAGTGAAGACAGCGATATGTGTACCGATCAACGATGACGTCATAAGCAAGAAACATCTAAAATTTCTCAACAATAGCTATCTCGCCAGAAACAACTTAACTTCTCGCTGTCGCTCACTGACACTGACAATAGATTCTTTACTTCACACCAAATAGTAAACAAAACATTTTGAACCACTAACAATTACTAACTTTATCAACAAACTAAGATGAATTACAACAGTATAAGAGAACGAGATAAGTCTTTAACTAATTATATTGTATAAGAACCACAGAAGGATTGGATAAATTAACAAACACCGAATAAACTGATAAATTTCATAAGTCAAAACACAAAGAAGTTTAGTGTATGTATTGTATTAAAGGTGAGTGTTTCATTATAAACATATAACATATAACTAGGCACGATAATTACTATTCTATAAAGTCCTCCTGTACTGTCAATAAGTATAACTGTTGAGTTTTAACAAAATAAGAAGTGATATCTTGTCACTTTCTGATTCAAAACCTCACTTTTCAGACGGGTCGTTACATAATATCGTCAGTATATTCGTTTGCCTGTGAAATAGTTTCTCTTTTCTCCTCTTATGCTTAATACGGTATTTAGCTGATATCAAAATGTATTAAAAAAATGTTTAATTCGGATTATGATATTTTTTACGTTATTTATTTTACTGAAAGTTGTGTCTTGAGGTTATGTTCGAGGTATGTGTACAATTAATGTGACGTCACGACATCATGGCCAACAGCGTATTTACTGGTCATGAAAAGTTTTTTTAAAATTGAATTTTTTTTTATTTTTCAAGCATCAGAAACAAAAACAAAAAATGTGTAGTCTATTAGAGTTAATACCGAAAATTTAGGACTTTTAAAAAAATTTCAACATCCCTATTATGGAAAGTATTCTTTTTCCATTTCTTCAATTATTTCGCCGAACAACATATGATCTAGAGATATTTCTTTATTATTGGAATTTTTCATTCAAGGGAACAGTATGTTTACATCATTTGGAATATATGTATATTTACAAAGTTTTTGTTTGAAAATAATAATGCCTAGAACTAACGTACTCTTTTTGTCTTTTCTCTCTTGTTTTCTACTTTTTTCTCTTCTTTCTTTTTTCTATTCCTTTTTTTTATTCTATTGGGTATAACACAGCGACACATTACGCAGACAAACAAGAGGATCGCGGTGAAAGTAGGCATACACTTGGATATATATGAAGGAAATTATTAAATGCTAACTTAATTGTTAATTATTTCAACTATAATTTGAGATCCATATTACGAGTGTGATGAACTAGATTAAGATAAATATGTAATTTACGCTTTCGTAATAATTGTGATAAATTATATGGCTATATTAATTTATTTATTTGATGAAGAGATGCATTAAATATTAAAACCTTATCCTGTATTCTGTGTCATTTTAAAAGCATGTGCTAGGCCGTATCCAATTTATCACACATAAGATTTAATTTAAATAAATATTAACACATAATTAAATCTATGCCCACATATTGCAGAAATGACATTTTTCGAAACCGCTAAACGAGGGCAAAACCTTTTGTGAAATTATTATATTCCTGAACCCAAACTCTGATTATTTTCGAAAAGGTGCAAATATTTTCTGTTCTACCTTAATATTCACTTACATTGCCGTCCACTACACCTGCTTTTGCAATTTCATCTACAATCTCATTAATATAATTAAATCACAGTGAGCTTTTATCCATCCAAGTATAATTTTAATATCAAGATTAATATTTTTTTAGGACTTGTATGTTTTATGGATTCTACAGCACTCTTAGAATCTGAAAGTATAACCCGCGAATTTTTCATTTACCTGTTGTTAATATATTTTAAGGCTTCAAGTATTGCTATTAACTCTGCATTATAAATACTAATTTTTTCATTTAGCTCAAAAGAATTCGAAACTTCAAACTTTGGAATCCAAAAGGCTAAACATACCTCATTATTTGATTTTGATGCATTTGTATAAATATGTATATGATTTGGGAAAAGTATATTAACATCATAATTAAATATAGGATTTCCCATCGATGCTGAAAACTGCTGGTAATTTTATAAAAAAATCACTTTAATGTGCTCGATACTATTAGTCCAGGAGGAATCGGCGCATGAGTACCGAAAACTATTCCACCTCAATTTTTTTATGCGATCCTCTCTTAATTGCCCTACTGATGATATAAATGCATGTTGCCATGGGGCAACCTCGTGCCATATTGTTTAAACCGAAATTATTTAAACAATTGGAAGGAATTGTTATTTTTCAACCTGACAAATTTTTTCATATTCTTTATTGAGATACAAATAAAAAAGGTCCTATGACTTTTCACGATAAAGCTAATATTTTTAGAGATATGAATTTTTAAAAGTTCGAAAAATCTCAAATTTGGGTACTTTTGACCCATGAAAAATACATTAAAAAAATAAAATATAAATAATAATTTTTTTTAATTCCTTATACAATAGTTAATAATATTCCTAATAGAGCTTTAAGAAAATTTCATTGTTTATACCTGTTTTTTAATTGTTAATTTCGCGCGCTCACAAGTATGCGTCGCTACCTTTAAGTATCGCCGTCTTTCTCTGACTCATGCGCTGTATCGGCCTCTCTGTATCCTGAATTATTATTTATCATTTATCTTAAAAACCAATTAGTTTATCAAGATTGGTAAAGAGAGCAATGTTATTAATAATTAAATTGCCTACAATTTGTTTTTAACAAAAGTAATTTAAGTATGAATCGGAATATGCAATTAAAATTACTTTTTTATTAGTTTATATTACTTTTTTGGTATTATCATAGTAATTTATGCATTTTTATCAACAATAATAAGATATAATGGTATTTGGAAATTTTTGGAATCACAATTAATATTGTCACGGTAAGAAATAACACCCAGTATATGATAGGCCAAACAAAAGTAGGTCAATGTTTTAAAATATGTTTTGCTAATTACTTCAAAGTAGAGCATAATGTTTTCTAATATAAGAGACAACAAAAAAACAACAAACTCAGCATTTTTCGAGAGAACACTTTCTTGGTTCGAAAAATATATTTTTTCGGGGAGTAGGTCTTAGGACCAGCGATAATTTTAATGTGAGTGAATAGTTTATTGTATTTCTTTTGCATAATATTGTTAATTTGAGAATGTATATTATATTGCTATCGGGAAACTTAAACTTATGCTCAGTACGGCCTGTCGTACCTTTCGGTAAGCGTTGTCATTTTGGGAGAATATTGTATTGTCTCCTGAGGGCCATTGAATATATGCCGGTGAAGGCTGGATGTATTTGCTTTATATTTGTTTTGTATATATTTTGTTAATCTTTGAGTGCATGTCGCTTTGTTATCGGAAATTCCGTCAATATATTTGTTAAGTTTTTTGAAGAGTGATCACTTAATTGATCCCAGACCCAAATAGCGTGTCCAGTAGCTACATCGTCAGGGTTGGTGAGCGGATAGGGATCAAACACAAAACTCTAGCGTAGGAATAAAACCCTATATCGTCGCAATATAAATAATAAGCTTTTGCTCAAACATACATTTATAATAATAATAATAATATTTATTCAATAAAGATAGATACAATAATACATAAAACGATACACTAATACATATGAAATAATTACACTAAATTGAATAAACAGTTTAGGTCACTGAAGTAGTTATTATTACTACTTGTATTGTGACCGGAAAACATGAACAAATCAGTTTTCTGTCCAATCCAGTAAATTGTCAAGTCCAGTAAGTTGTCCAATCCGGTAATAAGTTAAATCCATTAAATTGTCAAGTTTTATAGTAAATTTTTAGGGGGTACCATATCAATTGTTAGACACATAAACTGCTGAAATGGATACTGTTAATTATGATAGAGTTTGATTTAATATATTGCTAAAGAACTGTCTATATGTTTCCATAATCCACTTCTTAATTCGCTTTTTAAATACATTGTAACTTTTTGAACTTTTTATATTATCAGGTAACAACACATAAATTCTTGCTGCTATATAGTTAGCATTTCTTTGACCAATAGTTTTTCCACTGCGTGGGAAAACGATCATCTCATATCTCCTAGTATTGTAAGAATGTTCACGATGTACCAATTTTATTTTACTTTGGAATACAAACAACAATACTTTTTGACTGAAAATTTGACGTACGTCTCTTACCTGGGCATCCATATACAATTGATTCGATGGATATAAAATGTTTTTTTGGAAGATGATTCTTGAAAACCATTTTTGTAAAATATGAACTTTATTTAAGAAACAATCCCTCACTCCACCCCAGCCCACAATGCCATAAGAAATCAATGATTCCACTAGTGAGAAATATAAGACTTTTAATTCATTAGGCTCAAGAATTTCTTTTAAATACTTCAACTTTGGAAGATGGCCTCTTATCTTTTTTACCATGTCATTACATTGCAGATCCCACCTCAAATGTCGATCAATTGTAATACCAAGATATTTTATTTTTTCTACTTCTTCAATGTGGTTTGTTACTCCGATGTTCAGTGGCCTCAAGTTAGGTAAGCCAGTTTAGTAAGATGAAAAAGGCAAGTAATTTGTTTTACTAGAGTTGAGAGTTAGCTTATTCAATTGTAACCATTTAGCAATACTAGGAAAATCATTTTCTATTTTATTTTTTAGGTCTAGCCATGTGGAGCAACTATAAAATACTACGGTGTCATCTGCAAAGCTGATGATCTCACCCTGAACATTCAAGTAAAGCATACTATTGATGTATAGAAGGAACAAAAGTGGACCAAGAACAGTTCCTTGAGGTACACCATATGTAATTTTATGTGGTGCACTCATTACACCATCGATTTCAACCCTTTGATCCCTATCAGATAAATAACTTTCTATGAGTTTATATACATTGCCTCTAATTCCATACTTCTCCAATTTATCCAATAACGATTTATGGCAGACGGTGTCAAATGCTTTGGAGAGATCCAAGAAGATACATATAGCAGGAACATTTCTATCAAGCGAATCATAAACAAGAGAAGTTAACTTATATATCGCATCCTCAGTCGACCTAGACTCTCTGAAGCCATATTGACGATTGGATAAAATTTTATGTTTGTTTAAGAAAGAATAAAGTCTAATTTTTATTATTTTTTCTATTATTTTTGAAACATTGGATATTAGTGACACAGGTCTGTAATTAACCATTTCTGTCTTATCTCCACCTTTGTATAGAGGTTCAACTACACCATTTTTTAGAATTTTTGGAAAGGTCCCCGTGCGTAAACATTTATTTATTATGTATGTTAATGGACTTGCAATCTCATTAGATATTTCTCATAATGTTTCAGACCTTATACCATCGAGAACCGGTGATTTTTTAAGTTTCAAATCCTTTATTGTACTAATAACCTCAACTTCATCGGTAGGTCTAAGGAACATAGAACCCTCCAAAAACTCTATATTCTCTGAAAAATTTGTTACCTCGGGTATGTTCCTAGCTAGATTTGAGCCTAATTCACAGTAATACGTGTTAAAGCCATTTGCAATACTCAGTTTGTCATTAGTTTCAGTTCCATTCAATTTAATTCTTTCAATAGTTTTTTTACGTGTTGTTTCTCCGCATATCTTTTGAATGCTTTCCCACAAAGATTTGGAAGAATTTTGATTTTCTTGAATAATTTTCCTATAATAATCCTATTTTGTTTTTTTTACAAGTTTGCTCACATTATTTTTGCACACATTGTATTTAATTTTTGTTTCTAAATTATCAGGATGTTTTAAAGTTAATTTGTACAAAATATTTGTCTCCTCAAATAATGATACTAATGTAGGATTCATCCAAGTTTGTAATATTTTTTTTGTTTTACTTTCACTTTTTGCATATTTCCATCAATATAATATTTCAAACAATCAATAAAGTTAAGAGCCATATTATCAACTTCATTTTCATTGTATACCTGTTCCCATTTTTCGTACTTTAACGCACTTTTTAGTAACGGATAATTTATGTAATATTTGTGATTAAACTGCTCATTTAACTGGATGTTATTTCGCCCTGGTTCTACTGTAAGGGCTATGGGGCAGTGATCTGTAATATTATATCTAAAAATATATGATTCAGCTTCAAGTGCGTTACGACTTGATACATAAAAATGATCCAAGCATGGTCGACTAGGTAAACGAGTGTATTCATTAATGTAAGAAATATATCCAAAAGAGCTCATTATATTTTTGTACTCATCTACTATTTCATCATTGCTGTCTAATAAATCTAAATTTATGTCACCTGTTATAATGCTAATGTCGTGTTTTTTTGATGCATTTGAATAATTGATTAAATTCTGATTAAAACGTTTTGGGCAAGTACTAGGTGATCGATATATGGATTTAATATCAATTTTTTTGTTTTTTGCGGAAACCAAAATTGAAATGATTCTGATGTCACCAATATAGTCAATTGTTTTTTTTAAACTTTAACTGATCTTGAATGAAAGCCAAAACCCCATCATTCTGATTTAGATCACCATCATTGTATATACTTTCATATCCCTGAATTTTAAAGATATTGTGATCATATAGCTGCCAGGTTTCAGTTAGTACTATCAAATCAAATCTAGCATGCATATTATCCAATAATACAAGCAGCTCATTCATGTTTTTTGCTACGCTCCGAATATTCATATGGAATATTTTGAAGTCCTCAACGTTAATATGATTTCTAAATGTACCCGGGATCTGGATCTTAGTTGATTTAATTGGATCATTTTCATAATCCCTAATATAAGCATTAATTTCGGTTAATATTCAAAAAATTGTCAAAAATCAAATTTGTTGTTTATAAATATCTAACAAATAATTTAAAATTACAAGGGTAACATGTAAAAGATTAACTAGGTTAACAAACTGTAACAAATGTCAAGATATACACAAAATAAGTAATACAAATTCCTAAAATATTTAATTCGACGTTAAGATTTTTTGAATCCTGGTTACACGTTTTGAAGCTTCTGATTCTGTGTTTTCCTTCAATTTTCTTTTAGTTCCCGGTTGTGGCGACGAGTTTTCTTTAGAAGTAGAGCCTTTTCCGTTGTTTGTTGTTAATATTTCTATTGCATTCGGTATTTTTATCAGATCTTCGTATCCGTATTCCTTGCCTTCTACGAATAGCCTATTTTTCTCGATCTTTGCTTTAGGATTGTTACTCTTGGCTAACTTTAGATTCTGACCTAACACTTTTTTACGTTGATAGTCTACTTGAGTTGGGTCGTATGCAAAAAACAATTCACTTCCTTTCAAGATTTTCGATTTTCCTAGTATTTCTGTTTTAAAAAAAAAGTTCATGCACTCTATGGTTAGTGGTCTAGGCTTGTTGTTAGCAGTTATTGTGCCAATTCTTCGAATGTCTCTTAAATTGCAATTAATGTTTAGTTGGTTTTTCACTATATATATCTACAAGTTTCACTATATCTTGTTGAGGGTCATCCTCTTCAAGACCATATAGTATTATGTTGTACTTTTTTAGGTTTCGTTCAACGGTTAGAAGCTTATTTTTTAGTTGCTGATTTTCTACTTGTAGCTTATTATTTTCTTCTTTGATTACAGAAATATCTATGTTCAAATCTTCTCTTAGGTCCTTTATTTCCTTCTAAAATGTTTCTTTTAATTCTATATTTTGTCTGGTAATTTTAGTTATTTGACTTTTTATAGTCTCGTTTGATTCGTTTACGCTTTTCAAAAGGCGATAAATTGCTGCGTTGTTGATTTCTTCGTCCATTTGTTAAAATTAAATTTCAATTTAATTCCTTTTACTAGTTTTAAGCTCCCAGACTATTGAATAAATTTTATTGACTTGAATGTTATTATTTTTATGTTAAATTCTCATTGTTTGTTAGAACTCATTCATATGTTTAAATCAAATCTGGTTTACCAAGAGTCACTTGTTTGTTATTTTTTCACGAATGATGAATTCCATCACAAAATACACTCTGAACAAATTTTAGGAAATTTGGATTATTTTGTCTCACTATACTCGCATTTTATTAGGAACGACACAAAAGCACAACATTCAACATAGTACGGAAAAACGCATTGACTCCGGAATATAAAATATTAGATTTTAAGAATTTCGGATACAAACTAGAGAATGATACTTTGCTAACACATTTATTTATAAACAAAAGCCCATTTCCAACTGACCTCAAAAACCCGTGTAGTTGTAAGAAAGCCTGTAAAACTAAAACTTGTTAATTTAAAAAATAATAATATTAGTTGCATACTTCTATGTGGTTTTGATTCAGAAGAATATAATATATAAAAATGTTATTGATAATAAATAAATATCTAGTTTGTATCCGAAATTCGTAAAATCTAATGTTTTATATTCCGGATTCAATGCATTTATCCAAATGTATGTTTTGAGCAAAAGCTTATTATTTATATATAATTGTGATTCCAAAAAATTTTCAAATACCATTATATCTTATCATTGTTGATAAAAATGCATGAATTACTATGATGATAAAAAAGTTATATAAACTGAAAAAAAAGTAATTTTAATTACATGTTCCGATTCACATTTAAATTACTTTTGTTAAAAACAAATTGTTGACAATTTAAATATTAATAACATTGCTCTCTTTACCAATCCAATAAAGTTAATGGTTTTTGAGATAAATGATAAATAATGATTCAGGACACAGAGAGGCCGATGCAGCGCATTAGTCAGAGAGAGACGGCGATACTTAAAGGTAGCGACGCATACTTGTGAGCGCGCGAAATTAACAATTAAAAAACAAGTATAAACAATGAAACTTTCTTAAATATCCATTAAGAATATTATTAACAATTGTATAAAGAATTAAAAAAAAATATTATTTATACTTTATTTTATTTTTTTAATATATTTTTCATGGGTCAAAAGTACCCAAATTTGAGATTTTTCGAACCTTTAAAAATTCATATCTCTAAAAATATTAACTTTATTGTGAAAAGTCAAAGGACCTTTTTTATTTGTATTTCAATAATGGATTTAAAAACAGTTTGTCCGGTTGAAAAATAACAATTCCTTCCAATTATTCAAACAATTTCGGTTTGAGCAATACGGCACGAGGTTGCCCCATGGCAACATGCATTTATATCATCAGTAGGGCAATTCAAAGAAGATCGCATAAAAAAATTGAGGTGGAATAGTTTTCGGCGATTCCTCCTGGACTATATTGAGATCTACAGAAAAATTCGGAATTTGTTCAGACGAATAGCAATCTGGAAGCATATGTTTTATGTTACTGACGGAAGACACGATTGGAGGAGATTTTTTCTTTAGCCAATATGTGGAAGTCAGATCTAGTAAATGTAGTGTATGAATTTTATTCAACAGTAAAAACACAAGAGCTTTTTTTTTATCGGATAAATTTCTCTTTGCAACGAAACAGTTTTGCCAATCACTAATTTTACGAGAAAAACTGACATGATAAAATCGCGACACCGAAGGTGGAGCGATTTTATCTAATGTCAGTTTTTCGAGCAAATTTAGTGATTGGCAAAACTTTGAGTCAAAGAGGAATTTATCTAATAAAAGAAAAGCTTGAGTGTTTTTTGGCAAGATAAATTAACGACAGAATATATGGATGAACAACAACAATAATTGCGACTCATTGTCATTGTGTAAAAGTGACGTCCGCTTACTAGATATTGAGGAAGAGAAGTTTTTATCGCGATAAAAAAGGATGCACCTTTTTTATCGATGGCAAAGTGACAATAACATTTCCAGGTATATGACATTTTAACATTGGAGTTAATTCATCATGAATAAACTATTTTTTCACCACATTTTAATTATAAATTTGTTTATTCCAAGTATTTTCTTCTCATATGTAGTGGCATCTCGTTTGTTTCTACATACACATTTGAATTTGGTGTAGATTTTAGAGCAGCTAAGCAAAGTTTAAAACATTTATTTGCTACTACATCTAATTTCTTAATTTCTGAAGATGACATTTCGCTGCCCGTGAGTAAAAAATACAGCTGTAATCCAATATAACTCTCGTGTAAGATCTGTAGAAGTAGAAGAGACATTTCTGCATCTGCTCCCCATGTCGTATCTATTACTGCCCCTGGAACAATTAGACTTTTTTCAGCTTTAGAAATTATATATTTGATGTGGACTGGAGTTGTATTTTATTTGGCACACTATGTTTTCTTGAGAAGATGCAAACTTGGCTCTTTTCTTCGGAAATCTCTATGTCTTCATTGAAGCACCATGTTTGTAAATCACCATAAAAGTTACTAATACTATTTTTTCCTACTTGAAAATGACATTCATCAACATATGCACAAATGTCATCCGCAAATTGCAGCATTTTGATTTTTTGTTTTTCTCGAAGTGCTGTCAAATCACTAGTATATATAAAGGAGACAAAATGCCACCCTGTGCTAGACTCTTATTGGAGACTTGTGGACCGATCAGTTTACCATTTACCCATAAATATATAATCCTGTTTGAATAGAAGTTTATGATTCTTTGAGTAAATTCATTTGGTAGTCCAATGTTCGTCATTTGGGATGCTAAGACCGAAAGGTCACATTATCATATGCACTCTTAATATCAACAAACAATGCTACTACGTCATGATGATTTGTAAAAGACAGATCAATATCAGTAATTAAATATGATATATTCTCAATAGTAGAGTGATGTCTTCTGAACCCAATATGGTTATAAGCAATTTCATTATTAACTTCAAGCCACATTTTTAGCCGATACTTTAATATTCTCTCAAATGTTTTTAAAACACAAGAAGGTAATGATAGACCTCGATACGATTCGGGTAATGTTGGGATTTCGATTTGGTTTAAAAAATGGCACAACCATGTATTATTTCCAATTATTAGGAAAAACTCCGTTTTCCCAAATGAAAGTCAAAATATTAAATGAAATTGACTGTCTCGACCCTTACTTCGTGGAATATGCTCATATTAGTGTTTTTAAATGAAACTCAAGGTCTCTAGTTATTTCCACAATATAATACAAGTTATTGAAAATTCTAAAAAATTGACAATTGTTTCGATAAATCAATATCATCGTCATTCTGACTTCCCAAACAGTTTTAATGGATGAGGCCCTATTTAAATTTTCGCAGAACTTTTTCCATGATTTGTTTGTATTTATTTAAATTGCCCTTTTTGTTTTCGCTACAGCTCTATTGAATTTGATGTAGTTCTCCAAATTTCAATTATCTTTATAGGCTTGCAACATTTGTTTCTGTTGGTTAATAACGTCTTTACATTCGTCATTCCACCTCGATTTATTAAATTTCTGATTGACAGTTCTTCTTTTACTTGGAATTGAAATATTACCAACTTCTTTCAAATAATTTATAAATACTTCATATGACATATCATCCGATTCTGTTAACTTACGACCCATCAAAGTGGAGAAAAGTTGCCAATCAGCTTTATTTATATCCTGCTTACAAAAATTATTAATTAAACTGGGTTTTCCAGTCACAAATCAATGAAACATCCCCTGAACAGATAGTGATTCTGTAGCCGATTTATCTTTTGAAACTGGGCCCTGAATCAAGGTTTCAGATCCGTCATTAAGAACATTTATATTGCATTGTTCCATCGCTTCCAACAAATTTTTTACCACGGTATCCACCAAATCACAATCCCATGCTGTATGATGAGAGTTGAAATCTCCTCATACCAAGAAAGATTTTTCCAAACTTTGAAAGAAATTTGTCCATTCTCTATAAAACAAAAGCTACGCACATAACATTTGTTATGCTAATAAAATGAGACGTATCTTGTATTTCAAATTTGTTTTTAACTGAAATGGCCAGACCACCATAGCCGTCATCTCTATCTAGTCGAAATACATTATACCCTGAGAAAATTACATTATTTTGCTTTTTCAACCACGTTTCACATAGTAAGGTGACATCTATTTTGTTATAAAAAAGGTATTTTCCAATGCCCCTTCATTTGATGAAACCGATCGAGAATTCCACTGTAATACAGTTCATTCTAATATTATTTAAAGTATTTGCTATATTATTTTTTAAAGATTCTAACACATTTGTATCCTCAATACTAACTAATAATATTCATAATTGATTCGCAAATAATTTTATTATTTACATAATTTTGTGATAAAGAAGTAGATGGAACGTTTGTTTGAGCGTTTTGGAATGAATGAGAGTTGAGAGTATTAGTATATGAAAGGTACAAGGGTTTCTGTTCATCATGAATAGGACACTTACTTCTATCTGTAGCGTTATGAGGTCCCTTACATAAGACACAAACTGGACTATCTTTTTTATCGCAGGTATCTCCGTCATGTTCCCCTTCCCCTCCAAAAAAGTACATCTTATTTGACATCTACACTGAGCCTTAATGTGTTCATACCTCAAGCATTTTATGCACTGAATGACCCTTGGTATAAAATCTTCTACATTATAAATAATACGCTCAGTTATTATTTTTTCCGGACGAATTTGATCCTTAAAAGTTACAATGATCGCTCCTGTGGGAATTAATTTATCATTTCTCCTGTACATTCTTCTCACATTCACCACTTTACCCTTCTGCCCACTCTTATCTCCTACAATATTTGTTAATTCTGCCTCCGATAAATCTTTATCTACTTGTTTTACTACGCCTTTTTTATGAACCTCAAAATTTGGAATGTAAACATAGTAATTTTCATTTACCAAATTACTTGAATTAAATAACTTATCCGCACCATTATAAGAATTAAATTCTACAGATACCTTATTAAGTCCTATTAAAGCAATATTTACTATATTATTTCTGGTATTAGGTACTGAATTTAATATTAACCTTGCTGTACCAGTGCGATGTAATTTTCCTATAATACCGTTTTTATTTTCTACTAAAACAAAATATGGGCCAGAATCCGAATAACTGTAATAATTTTTAGGTCTAATAATTGAATCCTGACTTACTTTTGCTCACTGGTATAGTCCCTAAATCCGACTCTGTATAAGACAGGTATCAAAGTTGAAATTATGGCGGACGCGCAGGGATCCTTAGAATTGTTTACGATTGTTACTATCCTATCTAGACACTGTTTTTGTGGCCAGTCTTATCTAGAAAATGCCAGAAAGTCAATTGTTTTTGAGTAAGCCGCAATCTAGAATTATCTAGTGACAAAGGCACTAATATATAAAGGGGCCGACCAGAAAGAGTTAGTTGAGTTGATAAAGTGATCTCGAGAAATATACAAGAATACACCGAAATAGCGAACAGTAAAGTGTTAATATAAATTAATAATCAAGTTTTTGTGCATATAAATTAAATTTAAGTGATTAGTTAAGTATATATAAATTAAGTGTTAGTGTGTTAGTGTTTAAATAAATTAGTAAGTAGCCATACCGTGTGTTTAAAATTTATCCCACCCATTTACCGTTTAAATAAATAAGGAAAACATTACACATTACTTCCGGTTTCAATGGTTTTTTAAATTTTTATTTGCTCTTGGGTGGTTTTTGTTACCTCATGTGTTTTTTATTATCATGTTTTTTTTTTAATTTCAGTATCTGCTTATATATCATCCATAACAATAGTTTCATATCCAATATTTTTTCCTCTATTAGGTGGATCACCATCCATATTATTGCTCATTATAGCTTACAATTTCACTATTCGAAAACACAATCTATACGCGCAGAACTGGTTTATGTAGTTCTACACTGTAAGTCTGACCAGACACGAATAGTTTCTTAGGTTCGTGAAATTCTTTTGTTTCGCAAACCCTTATATCATTTTACATCGGTTTATTGAATCTAAAGCACTTTCGAAACCTATGTGGTAAATTATTTCTACTTTGAGGTTCAGTCTTCTATATTAATGATTTCAAGATATGTAACTATGGCGTTAATTATGGATCTTTCTGTTCTAAAACCGTTTTGATAGTTTCCCAAAACTCTTTAAAACCATGTTTGAAATTGTTTTCTGATGACATTTGTAACACTTTTTTGTGCCCTGTCCCATTATAATACACAAATTGTCATTTGCCACAATAGTGTTAAGAAAATGGCGTAAATTTTGTTTCTAACCTCAAACATGATCCAGTCTTAGATGTACATATTTTAATATACTTCTACCAATATTTTCATGTATTTTTAAATTCACTATAAAAACTGCCATTCAAGAAGTAATGACTGTTGTTAACAACGGGATTCTCTCCTGGAGCTCCTTCAGCGGATTTTGTTTTCATAGCTGTTTATTCTCTTTAGATCGCGAACTAGGTCACATATTTCCTGTAGTTTCCTGTAGAAATATTTTTTGCGGTAATTACTAGAGCTGTTCTGCTTTTTCCTAGCGAATTTATAGCTTGTTAAAATATTTTCTGATTTAGAGTTTGATGAAAGAAGAGAAGTACAATAAACTCTGAGAGGTGGTCTACAATAAATTCTGCTTTAGTTAACAAACTTTTATTCTATAAAATACAAATTCCGAACCTTCCTCATTAATGGTATGAATATTGAAGGATGTCAGAGATAACTGTGAATTTATTTTCATTGTACCAAAGTTCTTGCTTTAGTCTACTTGAAAAGTTGCTCTAAGAGTAGCTATTTTTATTATCCTCATTTTTAACAATAAACTTGATAGAGTAGAGCTCTTTTGATGGATTTAAGGATTTATTCGCTTAAACTGCGTTCATTCCGTTACTCTATAAGGTGCACACAAATAGTGAAAACATTTCGCTACAGGATATATTAAATTTTGGTTTCCTAATTTGTTTTTTCATGAAAGTTTATCCATTGTTGATAATAGTTATACACCGAGATAGTCGCTGTTTATAATGATGATTTTTGATCAATTTAACAAATTATGTAACTCAATAAATAGAGGGTTGTCACAAAATTCCTGAAACACGTCATTTATTGTTTTCTATCGAGCATAATAAAAAGAGTTCTTTACTTTTTCAAATTTTTTGGGGGGTTTCAGCAGCCCCCAACTTTTTTATTGGAGGGGTAAGTTGGTTATGTTTTTTATTTTAACGTTTTCCCAAATGCAAAAACAAGCACGTATTTTTTGTTTATTTTTCAATAGCAATGTGTCGGCATGATATAACGAAATGTTTACTGCATCTATTTTAATACAAAAATGTGCCCTCATCGGTAATAAAAAGTATTCCCAAAATTTTGTAACGTTATTAATGTACTTAAACCCAAAAACTAATTCAAAAACTTCAAAAATAAACGGTTTTAAAGATTAAAACTAAATTTTCCGCATCTGTGAGATGCCCTGAACAATATTCTATCACAAAATTGTCACTTGTATACACGTCGGGAAATGTATCGTGCTAACAAACCGAGATATCTCCAAAAATAACTAGAAACCATGAGTTTCATTTAAAACACCAAAAATGTAGTATATCTGGATTTATAGGACCCGCTGTACTCGCTCTAGCCAGCTGAAATTCAATAGGGTACATTTGTGAGACACCTTGAAAAATATCCAATTACAAAATTGGTCACTTGTATACACTACGGAGGATGAATCGTGCTAACAATCCGAGATTTCTCCAAAAAGGACCAATAATGTGGCACTTCAGGAACCATACCCCCCGTTGTACTAGCTCTGGTGAGACAAAAATCAATAAAGTTCAGCTTTAAGATGCCCTGATCACTTGCATACACTCTGGAGGCTGTATCGTGCTAACAAACTGAAAATTCTCCAATAATGACAAAAATTTGGTACACATTTCGGGGTATGTATCGTGTCAACAAAACCGAAATTTCTCCAAAAGTAACCAATGTAGTATATCTGGATTTATAGGACCCGCCATAGGGTACATTTGTGAGATACCTTGAAAAATATCCAATTATAAAATTGGTCACTTGTATACACTCCGGAGGCTGTATCGTATTAAACCCGAAATTTCTGCAAAAATGACAAAAATGTCGCACTTAAAATACTATAGCACCTATTGTACTGGCTGTGGTGAGCTGAAAATCAATAGTGTTCATCTGTGAGATGCTCTGAATAATATTCAATCATAAAATTGGTGACTTCTATATACTCCGGAGGCTGTATCGTGCTAACGAACTGGAATTTCTCCAGAAAAGACAAAAATGTCGTACTTAAAGTACTATAGCACCTATTGTACTGGCTGTGATGAGCTGAAAATCAATACGGTTCATCTGTGAGATCCTCTGAATAATATTCAATCATAAAATTGGTGACTTGTATATACTCCAGAGGCTGTATCGTGCTAACAAACTGAAATTTCTCCAAAAATGACAAAAATGTCGTACTTAAAGTACTATACCACCTGTTATACTGGCTGTGGTGAGCTGAAAATCAATAGGGTTCATCTGTGAGATGTTCTGAATAATATTCAGTCATAAAATTGGTGACTTGTTGCACTCCGGAGGCTGTATCGTGCTAAAAATCTGAAATTTCTCAAAAAATGTACTTCAAATACCATAGCACCCGTTGTACTGGCTCGGGTGAGCTGAAAATCAATAGGGTTCATCTGTACCTTGCTAACAAGGCATGTAACGAAAAGTAGCCAACGACAACGATGTAGACGACGTTAACACACTCAGAATCTTTTCATGTTGTACTTGATGAAAAACATGGAAATAACTCAAATTTTTTTTCGAAAGTCCAATTTTTTTTGGGGTTAACCAATACTTTTCTCGCATATTAGATAGGTTGGGCGGATAAATAAAAATATAGAAAGTCTCTCTCTCCCTTGCTGAAGTTCATCTAGAATGACCTCCACTTAATCGAAGTACTGTTATCAAAATTGAAGCTCCATATCGGCAGTAGAGACACGTGAAACATGTTCTTCCGTAAAGGCCTTTAAAAATCGACGAAGAGACCCGGTTGAATATGTTGTTGACGTTACTCCAGCTCGTATTCATCGTGTCGATCATACAAGCTTTTTAAGAATATTGGAAGATGCCAAAAAGCACCTAAATAAGATGCAAGATTTGCATGAGCTCACCATGGGCTCTAATTTTGCGAGAGAATCATGGCTTCCTTTGACTTCGCAAATTGATTTGGAATGGGTGCTGCTTAAATTTGGTATTTTACTATTTCCTAATTTTTTTTAAAATAATCCACTATTAAATATCTTGAATCATACGCTAATTTACATGTTTTCTGTATATTTTGAGTAAAACTCATGCAAATTTTTAGTTTTATAGTTGTGTTTATGATAAGTCTTGTACCATCTTATTACGAAATAAAACTTTTCAGCAATACTCCATGACTCGTTATTTTTTTCTTGAATATCGCTATTTTTATTACCAGAATACGTGATATCTAAACATAATTTTAAAGGCTGTCTTGGGTGTAAGTCTTGTATATCTTCCCAATTCTGATCATGATCAAAGTTAAACGCAATCTAATAAATAACAACGGAATTAGATTAAGAGATAGTAAATTTAAGCATGCAACCTTTCACACGCCACCATCTTTTTCCATATTTCATAGTCAATTTTATAATTAAAATATTTTTCTAGCTAGTATTTGAATTACAACTTATGACAGTATTTTAAATGCATTCATTCTTTATCATCTGAAAAAATGAATTATATCTAAATCACAAATATTCTTTATTTTGTCTCAAATCTTCAATTTCTGAAAATAAGGTCAGTTGCACGTGGAGTCTGTTAATGGCGATACATTCATTAATGTAACGCGTGTTCGAATTAATTATGCACAACTGCTATATTTATGGCCATTTGACATAATAATACAATAAAAAATAAGACTGAGAGACATTAAAATTATGATGAAGGCCAAAGTTGTATCGAAACGTCAATAATAGATTTATATAAAAACACAAAATATAATTAGACCTAGAATCACATTTAACACGATTATATTATGTAGTTTAGCTTTTTCTATAACATTTTAATCTGTAAATACGACTAAATGAAGAGATGCATGCCCCTGGAAAGCTTCATCTGTAGTTAAATATTTACCGCCACAATGAATTGATACAGACGTACGCTTATCGCGTCTGAAAAGTTATATTTAAGATGATAAAGGAGCCACTGCCAACTTCCTGATCTGTCAAAGCTATGTACATACTTAACTATTCATTTTCCGTATCATCGAGACATATTGGACTAAAACAAGAATTGATAGGTTTGAAAGGACAAATTCAATGAAAACTCTACTCAAATCAATTATGAAGGTAGGTGAGGGAATATAAATATTACTGATATAATTATTATCAATCCAATAATTAATAGTGAAAATGTTACTTTTAATTTGTAGAAAAAAATCGTTAGATAAGAAAATTTAACAGTGTTCGAGAGTAGTGCGCGAACTTCTTACTTAATCTCTAAATGAAATAAAATATTAATCTAGTAGGAAGAAGAAATCATGGATGGTTGCTAAGAAAAAAACATTCATGACAGATTGAATTTTTTTGAAGCAGAGAGGTAAAAATAATTATCCTAAGAGAGAAATCTAGTAAAATAAGATAAAAAGAAGTTAAGTTATATGAAAGAAAAGCTGAAGCTGAGAAGTATACTTTGTAATTATTAAACAAGGTAAATTGTTTAAATTTATAAGAAGGAGAAAAAACTTGAATGAGTTGTGAATTGTAATGATAGAAAAATCAAAATTAAGATATTAATGAATTAGATTGTAGTAAAGAAAAGAATTGTAAATTGAGAATACCTACACTGGCGACAGCGGTGTTCCAGATCCTGAGTTTGAAGGAAGCAATAGAGAAATTCACAAACGGGGAAGTCCAATCCATACAAAGTATCCCATACAACCTCAAACTATCCATTTCAGGCATCAAAGAAGCCAAACAAAGGTAGGAGTAAAACAATTAAGTTATTTTATATCCAACAAAAATCAGGTATATTAATAAATAAAGCGAGTAAACAAAATGCCATTAGATTCTAATAATAGAGCAGGTATAGGAAACCAAGGCGGCTCAGAACCCACGGGGGATACGAGCAATATGCCGTTAGCATTAAGAATGCCACAGGAACCACCACTAGGAGTTATCGCCTCAACTCTAACCGGCTTCACAGGTAGAGATGCGGCTAAGTACATAGAAAAGCTGGAGCTAAGGGCCAAACTTGACGGATGGTCAGAAACAGAAACACTGACGCTACTGAAATTCAAACTCGCGGGCGCGGCCCACGATTTCTTCAAAGCCGACCCAAGATTAGACACAGCAACATACGCCAGATTCAAGGAAAAATTACTGAGGAAATTCGTCCCAATAAAAGCAATCGCTGACTAGTGGATGCAACTGGTCCAATGTTACCAGAGGCACGACGAAGACGTAGCAGAATTCTGCACAAGACTACGATTGATAGGGAACAAAATACTTGAGGAAGACATAAAAGGAACGAGCCGAGAACAGATACCAAATATATAAAGGAACAAGACCACTGGACATCAAACTGCAGGGCAAGAGAAGTTGAAGAATCAAAAATCGAGAGAAAAATGCCAAATTTGTAGGAAACAGGGACACTGGGCAGCATGCTACAGAAACAAAGGGACCAAGGAACCAACCACAGATGGAAATGTATGTTATTACTGCGGGAAATAAGGCCACTGGATCAAAGACTGCAGGAAGAAAAGGCCCAAGATTGTTACACTTCCTGTTGAATTTTTTTTTCTGTAGTAGTACAGGTTCATTTTTTTATTCCTTTAATTTTTCATATTATATTTTTTTGAATTCATATTTTGTTGTGATATTCTGATTGTGCTATGTATTATTTGTGATATTAATACTATCATTATTGTTGCTAAGTTTACTATTGTTGTGAGTGTATCTAATTTTGTCGGTGTACTTAATTAAGATACCACTTACGAGCTGTTTTTTACAGCTTTTGTGGGGCATTGTGTTTATTTACGATTTTTGATCTACATTTGTTATACTTTGTAATTTCTAGTGAATAAACATATAGTATATCATATTATTATACAGGAAGACAAATTGATAGTGACAATATAGGAAGAATTATAAATTTGAACTACTTGGCCATCCTATTCAAAATTAAAAGAAGCAGAAATAAGAGTATTTTCTGAAGAACTGAGTTTAAGAGTGACTACGAACTGTGAGGTGAAGTTTTTCTTATATAAACTGTTCTAATGATAGCAATATAACCTAAAAAAAGAAACTATTGTGTTAGTGATGAAGTAAAACAATAATTTCTCATTGATCACTGATGGAAAAATTATAGGTATAGAGGATATTCAAAATAAACAATCAGTACTTGCCACGATGTCAAAACATTGTATATCTTGAATACCTAACGATTTATAACTTCTGTCATTTTAATTGTGTAGAATATTTGAATTCGATTAATAGTTTCCTAACATTCAAAACATAATAACAACTGTATTGGTCAATTAAGAAATTATTATTTATGACTAAATAATAATACATTTGTAGATAGGTTAATATTTATGACAAATAAAACCAAATAACTATAAAGAAAGAGAACTTTCTTATCGATATTAGTTGATTTTACAACGTGTTGCCATCTTTCTTTCTATAAGTTAACCAGAAAATACAGGGTTGTATTAGGTATTCAACTGTTTTTAAAATTATTGGAAAATAATAATCTGACTGTTTATTATCTTATTTAGGTACTAATCATATTATAATTTAAATTATTTCTCGAGTTTGAATTTATAAATTCCTTCCTTAACCATAATTCCTTGTTTATGGTTAAGAGTTTCATCCTTATAGACTGAGTATAGCTGGCTCACTATAATAACACACAAAATTGACAGACTAATTTCATCTGACGCTCAACAACTGAAATTATAATAATATGAACCTAATATAAAGTTATAAATAAATAATAGAAGATACAATTATGACCATATATTATTAGTATTTGTAGATGAGACAGTTTGGACGATTAAAAATGGTAATAATCGATTGTAAGCTGTAATTCGTGATTATATTGTTGTAGTGATCATTATGTTTGAGACAGTGGTTCAACCATTCAAAACGTCGATTGGGACGGAACATTCTTGACCTTGAAATCCAAGTTTACTTGCAAATACATCAGTTATGAAATTGGAAGTGGTACAGATTCAGTGTTCTTGGTAACAATTTATGCATGCAGATGATTTTTCAAGAAAGTCGAATACATGAGTGTATAGTGACATGGATTTGTCAGTTAGAGATAATTCCCAAAGCCAAGCTGTAGTTGTACTAATTTTTGATAAAATCAATTCAATAAGCAGCAAATTGGTCAATAGGTGTATTCAGATTTTTGACGATTGTAATTGAAAATTGAGGATAGTTAGGAATATGCTTAGCGCGGCTGGTGTGCCATTGGTAAGTCGTGGGTAATCACGTAATGCTTCTTCATAACTTTTCGTGGACGTTCATATTTGTTTTTGAATGTGTCTAGCACAGATAATTTTGTCGGTTATTTTGAGTGAGTCGATCGTTGCAGTGGCAACTCTTGTAACGTGTTTTCTTTCCTCAAAAGAATTACGGACGTCACTATAACACCCACGGCTTTACTATCTACCAGATTTTCTCGGGCGCCAGATTTTTGGGATGGTTTACTCCACCGAACTCTCGAAAATGGTAGCGTCAAGAATTACCAGGGTAGCAACAGATGGATGGAGGTTAAGTAATTCCAGGGGTCTGTTGTTCTAGACCTCTATGCCGTGCGAAATGGGAAACAGGCTTTAATTGTTTACCACTGTCGGAAAATGAAACTAGCTGTGCTTTATAAAATTTTACAATTTATTTCGGCTTCGAAATAATTTGGGAAAAGGAAAATAAAACGAACCACGTAGCTATATATTTAAAATAACTAAATATTGATGAAAGCCCTTCAGTATTTACGATTTATATTAAATTACAACCCAGACCAAAGCACTTCATTACAGAATAAATGTTTTACGCTTACAAGCCTAACGTGCGAAGCTTCAATAGTTCTCGGCAATTACCGGTAAAAATCAGTGAAAATGTCCTAGCAGTACGGTGAGAATTACACAGAGAAAGCGTTATCAAGGCACTAGCGTTGTTTCACGGGAGCGTTTCTGGGCATTCGTGTACTGTTTAGAATAGAACAGCGGTAAATAATAAATTTCCCTCGGTTTTTATGCAGATTTTACCCCGGCCGTTGGTGCTAAAATCAATCGGGTAAAGATTAGTTAGCCGGCAGAATCCGAAAACCTCTCCCTGGCGAACCTGCTATGGCAGCGAACGCTCGTGAGATTATTTCGTTCACGCCTTGGAAAACCCTCGAAGATGTCCCCGCTAGGGCAGCGAATACAGACGAGACTCCTCCAAGTTGCCTATTATCAAATATTTTAAAGTCACGCTACCAAGGCCTATGGTACTAGATTGAGCAAACCCCCAAATACTTTGAGAATCCCTCAAGAATTTACCTGCTTTGGAGCGAGAATGCTTAAAGGTTTCCCAACGGTATTTCCTCTCCCTAGTGTTGTATACCGGAATCGGGATTCCCGAAATAACTTGAAAATCCCCCAAGAATGTACCTGCTTTGCAGCGAGAATGCTTGGGAGTTTCCCAACTATACTTCTTTTCCCCTAAAGTTAAAACCAACAGTAAATTCTTACTTCGGAATCGTACACAAATACGCGGAAAATCACTCAAATTAAACAAGCAGTAAGCAAAAATAAAATCTATTATCACAGTTACGAAAGACGCTAGGAGCAAAATGAATTTAACCCAAGAAGAATGATTTATAAAATAATTTCTAAATTCGCTTACCTTGTTGGCGAAAATCAGTCGGCGTTTTGGATACGGCGGAAAACGGCGGAACTGTAAGAGCTAAGAGAGCATAAGAGTAAAAGAGACCTATTCCATCCCGTTTGCCAGTTTTATACATTCTTTCCTAGACCCCACTCAGGAGGTTCCTACTTAATAATAAAAACGACGCAGACTGATGTGCGCGAACGGTACAGTAAGCAAAACATATTAAATATATACCGGATGTATCAAAATCAATATACATATTTAAAAATTATTAAGAGCAAATAATTTACAGCTTTTGATGAAAGAGGGGTGTATAAGTAAATAATAACATAACTTAATAATAATACTAATAAAATGAGAAATTAAAATGTATACAATGGGATGTCGGAATGAAAAAATAGTAACATCGTTACACTCTTTTCAGCGACAATTTCAAATACTGAAATTTTCTTAATACGGGTAAGCGAGGCTCATCGTGGATGACCTTTATGTAATTTTCGATAAATGTGCGCCATTCTTCAATTGATCCAATAGAAGACGGAAGTTTTACTGTTGACAATTCAACACTTAATTCATTATTTTGTTGGATATTCTTCTTCTGGGTTTTCGAATTTGTATCTTTTTTCCAGCTGTATATTTAGTGGTTTTTTGTAGGGGTATTTGTCACTATCTTGTTCGAGGCTTCTCAGGATATATCTACATTGACACAGTTCTTGCTGCATATTCTTAGCTTCATTCTCAAGTTGGTTGTTTGGCCTCAATATGAAAAAAGTATTTTTGCCTCCGAAAAGTAGTGGTCACTTCCCCTTTCCCACTCACGTCCCGTATCAAAAATTTTGTTCTTTGTTTTCTTATCAAGTAATCAATAACTGATTTTATATTTATGGTTGGTTGGATCCATGTATTCGTGTGTATTTCGCGATGTTGGGAGAAGCCATTTTAAATATGTGAGCGAGCGTTAGTGTTATTAGTGTGTTTCCATTATCATTGACAGTCTCCTCTCCATATTCACCTATCATGTGATCTCGTATTCTCCTTCTTATCCTGCAGTTAAGATCTCCTAGAATCATCACTTCCTTGGATGCACTAACTGAGGTAATATCTGCGTTTAACGCCATCTTTTACGGCTACATTTGTATCATCATTAATTCCATATACCCCATAAGATAGTTAGTCTATATTCATGTATAGTAACGTTAAGCTTTATCATTCTCTCGTCGATTGCTTTCCAGTTGGTGATATGCTGTCTCCATTTCCTTTCGACCAACATCTATACTCCATGTTGTCCAAGTTTCTCGTTTGCTTCTCCGCTGTAAAAGTAATCATACTGCCCCAAGTTTTCGGATCCCTTACCCTTTTTCTTGATCTCTGGTAAAACCGCCTTGTCGATTCTCTGTTTTTGATCAAATTTATTTTAATTTTCGTCTTGTGATTCTTCATTTAATTGATAACTCTAGCATTAGAATGACCGTTTTCTGTTTTTAATAAATATGTAACAGTATTTTGCAAATACTTCATACCAGCAAAAGTTGTTACTTCATCATTTTCAAATCAAAGTATTCCTAAAATGGTACACAGTATGACAGTATTTTTCAATACCCTACAGCTTCAAAACTGATATCTACAGTTACGATAATTTTTATAGAGCAAACCCAACTAATTTTGTAGTGTTCAGCAACAGGGCCAATTTTTTAAGATACCCTGTATTCTCAAATATTATTTTACTTGGAGATTAATTGAAATTAATTAATTTAAAGAGTTTCAGTTATTGTAACATTAGAAAAATGAATGTTAAAGGGTGGAAATATCCTGTGGGAAATTATTCAATGGTTTTATCTGACAATCGGAACAGCCGACTGTAAACACCTTTCAAAAATAAATAAAAAATATCTGATAACAACCTCTGTGTTTGAAGCGAAATTTGATCCTACATTGACGGACTGAAATAGATATCAATTAGAGCCCCAAAAAAGTAGCGTTGACAGGATCACACATTTAAAAATCGAAAGGGTTGTGCACAGAGTCAAAAGAGTTGAAACGGCAGATAAAAGCGCTTGATATTTGGATTCTGTGGATTATTCAATAAACTAACCCAACGACATGTCGTCAAATAAATTCAATATGGCGCTTGGTTGGCAAACAATGAAGTTATACGTTTATTACTTTTCCGCCCAACATATCTAATATGCGAGAAAAGTATAGGTTTACGCCAAAAAAAGTTGGAATTTTGAAACAAAAATTTGAGTTAATTTCACGTTTCCCATCAACAACAACACGAAAAAACGGTTTTTAGAAAAAAAATCCTGTGTGTATGTCGTCGTTGTCGTCGGCCAATTTTCCTTACATGTCTTGTTAGCACGATACAGCCTCTGGAGTGAAATAAGTCTCCAATTTCATGATGGAATATTGTTAAGAACATATCACATATGAGCCCTATTGATTTTCAGCTCACCAAAGCCAGTACAACGGGTGCTATAGTACTTGAAGTACGACATTTTGTCATTTTTTGAGAAATTTCAGTTTGTTAGCACGATACAGCCTCAGGAGTTCAACTAGTCACCAATTTTATGATTGAATATTATTCAAGATATCTCATTTATGAACCATATTGATTTTCAGCTAACCAGAGCCAATACAGCAGGTGCTACAGTACTTTTGGTACGATATTTTTGTCATCTTTGGAGAAGCTTCAGTTTGTTAGCACGATATAGCCTCAGGAGTATATACAAGTGACCAATTTCATGATTGGATATTATTCAGCACGTCCTAAAGATGAGCCATATTGATATTCAGCTCACTAAGGGCAGTACAACGGGTGCTATGGTACTTGAAGTACCAAATTTTTGTCATCTTTGGAGAAATTTCATTTGGTTAGCACGATACAGCCTCTGGAGTGGAATAAGTCTCCAATTTCATGATGAAATATTGTTAAGAACATATCACAGATGAGCCCTATTGATTTTCAGCTCACCAGAGCCAGTACAACGGGTGCTGTAGTACTTGAAGTACGACATTTTGTCATTTTTTGAGAAATTTCAGTTTGTTAGCACGATACAGCCTCCGGAGTTCAACTAGTCACCAATTTTATGATCGAATATTATTCAAGATATCTCACTGATGAACCCTATTGTTTTTCAGCTCACCAGAGCCAATAGAGCAGATGCTACAGTACTTTTGGTACGATATTTTTGTCATTTTTGGAGAAGTTTCAGTTTGTTAGCACGACACAGCCTCCGGAGTATATACAAGTGACCAATTTTATGATTGGATATTATTCAGGACGTCCTGAAGATGAGCCATATTGATATTCAGCTCACTAAGGGCAGTACAACGGTCACGGGTGCTATGGTACTTGAAGTACCAAATTTTTGTCATCTTTGGAGAAATTTCATTTGGTTAGCACGATACAGCCACCAGAGAGTATACAATTGATCAATTTTATGATTAAATATGGTTCAAGGTACCTCACAGATGTACCCTATTGATTTTCAATTGACTAGAGCGAGTACGGCAGGTCCTATGAATCCAAATATACTGAATTTTTGGAGAAATTTCGGTTTGTTAGCACGATACATCCCCGAAGTGTATACAAGTAACAATTTTATGATAGAATATTGTTCAGGGCCACAGATGCGGAAAAGTAAGTTTTGATCTTCAAAACCATTTATTTACCTTTGAATTTTTGATGCCATTTTGAGGTATTTGAGTATAATTTTGTTTATTTTTTGTCAGATTCTTAGTAAATCATGCAAACTAAGATTATTTTGAAATTGGGCGGTAGGATTTAGGCTTTGTAGGTCTTTGCCGGGTTTGGGGATGAGAACTATGTTGGCTGATTTCCGACAATGAGGAAAGTAACTCTTACTTCCCTCATAACAAGCAGGCGTTCAACAGGGTGCAGAGCGGAGGGAAAATCTCTTCTGGCAGGTTTTTAAGTGCCTGTCTCGAGATTCCGTCGGGCTCTGAGGCACTGTTTCTCCCCCCTCGGCACGTCTGCTGAACTACTTCGATTGTGAAGGGTGTAAAAAGCGGAGAGTTCCCATTTAGTGGAATATGGACGTGTGGGCGAGAGGGATGAGCTTTGGCAGAGTGTTGAGGAGCTGCGGGAGGAGTGTGGTTTTAAAACATTGTACTTGGTCTTAGATGAATGAGTTCACGCATTATGTCGTCGAGTGAGGTTGACTGGTTGGAGTTAGGGTGTGAGGGCATTGATGGAAACTCATCGTGAGATGAGATAGTGGGTGCATGTTGGCCAGATTGGCTCCATGTTACGATTGGGGAGCGTTTAAAAAGCATGTTGGTTGGTAGTTGGGCGAAAGTGGCCGAAACAAAAGTTTTTTTGTTTGTTGGGGGGTTGTTAGTAAGGGAGTGGCGGAGAAAAAACTTTATAAGACTTGGATAAATACGAGGTATAAGATATATGAGAAACAGATGAATAGCATCTTTATTATAGCCTTTATAATGATTACAACATGAAATAGTTATAATCATAATGATTGCCCACAAGAAATAGATCATCCAAAAGTATAAAAGGAGAAAGTTGCCTTTCCAACCATGACATGAAAATTGGTTGAAATCCTTGTTCCTACTTTTAAGACATAACACGCTGAAAAATACTTGTGAGCATCAAAGGTTTTGTAGGCTCATATGTGTAGAAACTATGAGTGAACACAATATATGAAAATATATCAGGGTCTGTGGCTATTGGAATGCTATTCACACTAATCTAAATCTGCAGTTGCTGTTGTAAAAGGGTCCAAATCCTTAATCAATTCCAGCTTCAATAGATACCCACAAATAAATTAATGATTTTATAATAGTTCAAACATAAAATTTTACTGGTTAACTGAGAAAATGCATACGATATCAGTAAAATCCTCATATTTACCTCTGACCAACCTCTGCGTTTTCCTGCAAATACTTCTTTAAATATGAACTTTGCATATTGAAGCACCACAAATATTCGATTTAACAGGTAAGACTCCTTCAAACATCCAACTTACAAAATGCCCATCAAAAATGTTAAAACTACTGTCGCTCGAATCAATGTAGAGAATAGGAACTTATAACCTTTGTGTGTCAACCAGGGCGCTATATTAACTGTTAGGAACTCTCGTGGTTTTAATTGACTGATTGAACCGATATTAGCAATTCCTTCGTTATTTCGAATCTACGTAATGTTTGTGGTATGTGATAATTTTTTATCCCTAACAATTGTGTGGGGCGAATGAGTTGACTTGAGACTCATTTTAATGATGGACAAAAAAATGGTTATGGGATAAACACAAGGGCCAAGCGTGTCAAACAACCAAATGTTCACCAGTATATTTGTGATGATCTTTGTTATTCAGAACATCATCATCTTACCGGGAACCCCTGTCTAACCCTTTAAAAATCATTCTGTTTTCGAAGGGTTTTGTGAAAAATTACTCCAAAGTTCGCCCAATCACACTTACTAATAGTATATTGTAATGTTTTTCCGGATTAAGAACTTCCTACCATAAAGATACTGGTAAAAGTTTTCCACGCACTTCACTACCGCCAAAAGTTCTCTTCTTGTGACGCAGTAGCTTCGTTCGGGTTTGGAGAGAAATTTAGTGAAATATAACAGCACTCTTTCTTGCCCTCCTTGGATCTGTGAGAGCACTACTCCAATTCCTACGTTGCTTGTGTCAATGTCAAGAATAAAGTCTCTCTCTGGTAATGGATATCGTAATATCGGCGTCGTGGTTAAATGTCTCTTCAAGGTTTCAAAAGCCGTTCGACAGTCGTCGTCCCATTGGAAAGCTCTTGTTTCTTCCGTGAGTCGAGTTAGGGGCTTGGCAATATCTCCAAACTTCCTAATAAATCTTCTATAATATGTGCAAAATCCAAGGAAACTCCTAATTTGATGTTTGTCGATTGGTTGCGGCGATTGCTGAATGGGAGCAATTTTCTCTGAATCCACCGCCACTCCTTCATTGCTCACTATATGACCTAGATAGATGACCCGGTTATGGGAAAGCTGACATTTCTTCGGGTTTACCATGAGCTGGGCAGCTTGGAGTCGTTTGAATACGTCTTCCAAATTCTTCAAATGTTCGTCAAATGTCTTCCCCAGTACTACGATGTCGTCCAAATAGACTATGCATGTCTTCCAACACAACACTCTCAAGACAAAGCTTACTGCCGGCAAAAGTATCTAGCGTATCGTTGATTTGAGGCAGATAATACCTCTCTTTCTTCGTCACGTTATGTAGCTGGCGATAGTCCACGCAGAATCTCGTAGTTCTATCGGTTTCCTTAACAAGCACTACTGAAGAGACCCATGGCCTAGTAGATGGTTCTATTACATTTTCTTCTCCCATCCCTCTTCTTTCAGCTTCCTCCCTCTTCGCTCGTCGTAGTCTTCGAGCTGATTGCTTAATTGGCTTGGCATCATTAGTATCGCTTTTGTGTTTGAGTGCTGATGTTTTACAAGTTTTTTCTCCTTTTGGTCTCGATACTGCAAGATAATTTCTCTCATTCTCTTTTTTTTCAGCTCTATTCAAGGATTGACCAGCTACTGATAACATCAGTTCGAATCTGGTATTAGAGTTGTCAGTGATCGTTGTTTGATGAACTATAGACGTAACTGGTACGCAGGATCCAATCCTGGTTTCCTTCTTGATGGTAACTGGGTAATCGTTTACGTTTATCACACGTATTGGGATCTCTTTCGCCGACGTGACCAATTCTTTTCCAATTAGTACTCCTTTGCCAACTTCTTCGACTCCTTCATAACCGGTGTACATTCCTCCATGATTCCCAGATAAGCTATCAGTATGAGAGAGTCTTTGGAACGATCATGAGTCGGTGCTGTCCCCTCGTAGCCGACCCGTTCTAGTTTGCCCATGACTGGGGTTCCTGTTTTGCAGGAGTGCTGGGGGCGCTTGCATGAACTGCGTACATGCTCTAGCTCGCCACAATTACAGCTTCTGATCTTTCTCGGCTTCTTGTCCATCATACTTTTCATCAAGCTGAAGATATGGTCAAACATGTCCTTGTCGCCTTCTTCTCGGATGGTCCTAACTTTGTTTTAATTCGAAGCCTTCGTTGCTGCTTCATATTCAAGAGCAGCAGTCAATGCGTCGACCAATGTTTTGGGATGGGCTAAACGAAGCGTCCTCTGCATATCGGGGTAATGTAAGCCATCAATAGAGGCATGGATGCCCAGACATTCCATAATGTTCTCTGGTGCTGCTGGATAAGCAAATTGAACGAGTCGGGCAATATCCACTTCATACTCTTGAAGGGTTTCGTCAGGTTTCTGCCTTCGGTTTTTCAGCTGGGGTTGGTACAAATGTTCTAGATGTTCGTGTCCATATCGCATGTCCAACCGCTTCTTCAGCTGCTCGAAATCATCCGTTTCTTCCAAAGGTATCGTTTGTAGTACATCTAAGGCATCTTCCCGAAGCGCGATAGTTAAGTTCACTGCCTTCTCCCTATCGGACCAATTATTCATTCCAGCAGCTGCTTCAAACTGTTTTACGTAATTGGTCCACGACATTTTTCCATCGAACGTTGGGGCCTTGACTCGGGTAAAACTGCCAATGTCTTCCAACTTAGGGAGAGTTTCTGGCTTGCAACGTTTTGATTGCTCGGTTTTCTTCCTCTTGTTGGCGTCTCCTGTATTCTTAAATCAGCCATGTTTCTCTCTAACTCCTTGATTTTCTCGTCTATCTGGTTTTACATAATTGACATCTTATTCTCGATTTTATCGTCCATTGATGTCATCCTATTCCCAATATCCGATTTTAGGTACGAAATTTCATTTTCGGCATCAGCAGCAATGTCATTTTTCAATGATACGATATCGTCAGAAATCTTGTCCATGTTATCAGAAATATCGATCTTCACATTAGTTGAAATTTTCTTTTCCATGGAAGAAATATCGTTTTTCATAGTTGAAATCTTCTCGTGCATATTAGCAGATATGTCGTTCTTAATATTAGAAATATCGATTTTATCAGAAATGGACGAGATTAAGGTGGAAGCCTCATCTTTGAATAAAAATGTTTCTGGATCCAAGCCGTCACTCACCAGTGCTATTTTGATTCTTTCAATTAATTCACTTCTTTTTCTGGACGTTCGAACCCGCGATTTTCCAATCCCACTTCTGACACCAGTGTAATGTTTTTCTTATTTATTTAGAAAGTTTCTATTACTGCGGGTGGTATAAATCAATACACACGGTAGGACACACTTAATTTATTTATTCACTAAACTATTAACTAATTTATATTAACTACACACTATATTCACTTACACTAATTTATATAAACACTTCACTACTGTGCATTTACTTAGACTATTTATTTGGTCACTGTTTATCTCACGAGATTATATTACAAAACAACTCTTCCCGCTGGTCGTTATTCTTTATATATGAGCGCCATTTTTTCTAGATAATTCTAGATTGCATTTTACACAAAAACAATGTCCTTTCTGGAATTGTTTGGATAAGACTGGAAATGTCTAGATAAGAATAGCCCCAAAAAGTATGGTAAACAGTTCAAAGAAATCCCTGCGCATTCGCCAAAATTTTAAATTTCACACATGGCTTATGCAGAGTCGAATTCAGGGACTACACCAGTGTGCAATTTCGTGACAATATATAACAAATTTAACCTTCTTGTTTACTGTCATATGAAAATCCATCTTTCGAAATATTAAAACTCACCAAATTATATCATTTGATCATGAAAGTTCTTCTCAAAAGTCGGATTGTATTTAAGCAAAACGGCATTCTTTTATCTTAACAACTCTTCAAGTTTAAAATACATTCCAGTTCGAACTATTGTAGAGTACCGACGTGTGCGATTGTGTTTAGCAAAACAAACCGTTTTTTGCCTTTTAAATTTAATACGCGCATTTGTGGTTTGTAGATTAGTATTATTTCAACCATACTGTTAGTATAAATTGTTACTTTACTTTTTTGGTTAAACAATTACCGTGGCACTAGCCTGCGGATGGCCGGTAAGTACAGGCCTAGCGGTAAGGATCCGCCATTAGCCGTATCAACAGGTAATGAAATTTCAAATAATATTTACGTTGAAGATGTCGTATTTTCAGAAGAAATTAGTATGGATCAATCTCTTAATATTTCAAAATGCGATAATTATGTTTTTAATAATTCCAAAAATTCCGATAATGTCATTAGCGAGGTTAATAAAAACTCGCACTCGAATTCTTTCCAATATAGTAGTCAAACGAGTAATACATTTAATACTTCTAATCGATTTAATTCTAATGATAGCGGACCTTATTCATTCAGCTACCCAGTGCAAATCAAAAAAACGTTGTAAAAAATGCGGAAATGAGGAAAAAAATGATTGTGCTGATAAATGTACGAAATTGTGTATTTATTGTAAAAATAACAACCATGAGTCAGTTGTTAAGGAATGTCCTGAATATATAAAACAAAAAAAAAACGAAAGAAGCTATGGCAAACTTGAATATTTCTTTCAAAGAAGCAGAGAAAGTACTCGAAAACCCATGTTACTCCAGTCTCGTTCAAAAAAATAAATTTGCACCGTTAATAAACTCCGACACATAATTCCCTTCAATGAAAGTTGCCTCCCACTATCAATCTAATCCCGCTACGGCTCATAAAAGTAGCATTACTGAAAAACACTGTTCAACCCCGATTGTCAGTCCTCCGAAGAGGAGGAGAAATGATGACACTACGTCTAATTTTCCTCCTATTCGTAGAGAGTTCCAGACCAATTTTTGCGCGGGTCCAGTATTTCAGTTTGGACAATGTGAACCTTCAAATGAGTTCAATAAATTCATAACCCATCTCAGTGCTACATTAAAAACCTTAATATAAGAAAGCTTTCAAAATTTTGCTAAGTCTTCTTCAAATATGGCTACGAACCTTAAAGTAAATGAAATTGAATTTGAAAATAAAGTTATAGAAATTGTTAATAACATTTTTGCATAATCAAAATGACCTCTAAAAGCATTAAAATTATTCAGTGGAATATTCGATCGATAAACGCTAACAAATATTCTTCACATCAATTGCTGTTGAAAGAACATTTTGATATAGCAGTTATATCGGAAACCTGGTGCAAACCTTCAGATACTGTTTGTCTCAATAACTTAAGTGTGGTGAGCAGAAGTAGGGGATATGGTGGTGTTGCCATCCTTTTATCCAATAATATTAATTACGAATCTATTTCATTTGTTCATAATTTTAATCCAAACTTGGAAGTTTGTGGTGTAAATATTAGCATTGATCAGAGAAAGTATTCGATATTGAGTGTGTACCAACCGGCAAAAGTTAAAGTAACAGCGCAAGATTACGTTAATCTTTTTTCGCAAATTAACGATGACTGCATTGTCACTGGTGATTTTAATGCACATCATGGCTTGTGGGGGTCAGTATCGAGTTCCCCGGAAGGCAATACATTAGTGGAAGCTCTAGATTCTTTTCCTCATTTAGTTATCGCCAATAACGGATCTGCTACGAGAGCTACTTCCCTTGGTCAGGCCAAGTCGGTTGTGGATCTTACTATTTTATCTTCCAGCTTATGTACATCTTTTGACTGGACCGTCCTGCCAGATACATATGGATCTGATCACTTTCCCATCCGAATTTCTATTAATGACATTAAGATTCAAAATATGATGTTAATATCATCAGCTAAGTGGTCGATGTCTAATGCTAATTGGGATTAATTCAGACTCTTCATTGAACAAGCTCTAACACCGGAACCAACTCTACATAGTACTAACGAAATGATTTTATATTTATTAGAATCAATAACAAATGCCGCGAACAAATCCTGTACGTTAATCCGATCTTCAACCAAGAACGTCAAAACTCCACCGTGGTGGGATGGCGAGTGCCTTGCTGCTTCGACTTTAAGGAAAAATGCCTTCAAAGCATACAAATCGAATCTAACTCTTTCAAATTTTAACGAGTATAAGAGACATCAAGCTATCTGTAAACGTACTTTCCGTTCAAAAGCCAAATCTAGCTGGGCAAGATACTGCTCCACTCAGACATTTGGTGAAGAATAAATAAGATTCAGGGTCGCAAAAAGTATACTGCTATTGATGAATCTATGGTAGAACGACTTTTAACAAAAATTGCTCCTGATTAAGCACACCTAACTATAAAAATTCCGAACAACCACATTGATTCTCACTTTTTGCTAACTGCTATCATACCTGACGAGATTCAAGCAAATATCAAAACCTCAAAAAATACATCTCCCGGTATTGACGGGATAAACTATCTTATGTTAGCAAATCTCCCCGTAATTGCCAAACTCTAGCTCTGCAAAATATATTACAACATTTTACTTAAAGGGGATAATTGTGATTCTCTCAAACAATGCCTGGTTATTCCTATACCCAAAGTAAACGAACCCACTGCCTTCAGACCTATCTCTCTTATGTCTTGTATATTGAAAACATTTGAACGTATCATGAAAACTAGACTAGAATGGTGGTGTGAAAGAAGAAATTTGTTTCCGATATCCCAGTTTGGTTTCCGGAGGAAAAAAGGAACTATCGACTGTCTTTCGCAGTTAACAACTGATATCCAGTTAACTTACTCAAGCAATAGTTACCTATCTGCCCTATTTCTTGACATTTCGGGCGCTTATGACAATGTCATCCTAAATATACTTTCCAAGAAACTAACGCATTTAGGTAAACGACCCCACTGCCTTCAGACCTATCTCTCTTATGTCTTGTATATTTAAAACATTTGAACGTATCATGAAAACTAGACTAGAATGGTGGTGTGAAAGCAGAAATTTGTTCCCGATATCCCAGTTTGGTTTCCGGAGGTAAAAAGGAACTATCGACTGTCTTTCGCAGTTAACAACTGATATCCAGTTAACTTACTCAATCAATAGTTACCTATCTGCCCTATTTCTTGACATTTCGGGCGCTTATGACAATGTCATCCTAAATATACTTTTCAAGAAACTAACGCACTTAGGCATTCCAACTATGTGTGCATATGTTTTGGTAAACTTATTTGTTAATAGGCAAGTATTCGTCCGGTGCAACGATAGACTGATCGGCCCAAGAGTAGTTCACCAAGGCTTACCTCAAGGCTCCGTTCTTAGTCCTATTTTGTTTAATTTATACACCATGGACCTTCATGGAATGGATATTAACTGCGAAATCTTACAATATGCGGACGATTTCTGTTTTCATACCATGAAAAACTCTTATGATCAATGTATTGATTCTACGAAACAAATTATATATAGTACTAGAGAATATTTTTTTAATCAAGGACTTGATCTTACCCCGAATAAATCCGCTGTGGTTTTCTTTACTCGACATCGTTTACCGATCCTATCCAGTGTAATGATAAGTAACCTAAGTATACCTGTGCACAATCATTTTACCTATCTTGGTATTACACTGGATACTAAACTTACATGGAATGAACACATCAATAAATGTTTAATCAAATGTGAAAAAAGCTTAGATGTTCTCAAAGCAATTAATCGATATCAATGGGGTGCTGACCCTAAAGTTAATTTAATGTTCTATCGTGCATATACTAGATCCATTCTTGATTACGGTTGCTTCCTATATGGGTCTGCCACGAACACTCGACTTAAAAAACTAGATCGAATTCAGTATAAAGCCCTGAGGTTGGTTTTGGGTGCACTTAAATCCACACCCAGAGAAAATCTATTAGCTGAATGTACGGAACCTCCCCTGCATTTAAGACGAATATTTTTAGCTGAGAAGTTTATCCTTAAATGTCAAGCTAACAATCAGATTGAACTACTGCGAAAAATATCTGATATATCTAAGTCTAATTTAGTTGATAAGTGGTGGCACAACAAAAATTCTCCAACATTAGCCGTAGCATATCCCAATGTCTCCTCCTATTTAGAGACTTCAGCGGAAAATACATTCTATCAAGCCTCTATTGATATCTCATATTCCCGTGCCAACGTTTGCTTTCCTTCTTTTGATGGTAATAACCCCATTGCTCTTCATGAACTGATTGGAAACTTTGAAAAATCATGCAAGATTTTCACAGATGGTTCGAAGTCAAAATTGGGAATCGGTTGTGCTGTATACATCCAAAACTATGAAAAATCTCTAATGTTTAAGTTGAACCAGCATTGTTCAATATATTCCGCAGAACTATTTGCAATACACGAAGCTCTAGAATGGGCCGTTAAAAGACAAATCTCTGATCAGCAAGTTCTAGTCATGTCTGATTCAAAGTCTGCGTTATCTGCTATAGAAAACTCACATAATCAGCTTCACAAGAATGGGCTCGTTATAAGAATTTTAGAAAATCAACCAAAATTACACGGAATGAATAGTTCTGTTTGTTTCATTTGGGTAAAGGGGCAGATTGGTATTTTTGGTAACATTAAAGCAGATTACTTTGCTAAAGAAGCGATATTGAAAGGTACAGAAATCAGTTGGCTAGATAGAAGTGATCTAATAGCAATACGTAAACAATGTTTGAAGCAAAATTGAGATATTGAATGGCACGCCATCTGTAATCGAAGCAATAATATTTATACCAAAATCCACCCTGCTTTACCTATTGAGCCTTTTGCTGCAAGAAGTTATCCCAATAGAAACATCTACTCCATGTTCGTCAGATGTATTTTTAATCATGCCAATGTAAAAGCGTACCTTCACAGATTGAAACTAAGTGAATCGGAATTTTGTGATTGCGACGGCAATGTTGATGACATCGATCACTGGATGTTTGGCTGCTCACATAATGACGATGCAGTTAGGTATTTGAGGAAATCCCTTATAAATGAACGGATTCCGCTCCCTCAGAATCAAGCTACAGCTTTTCATCTCTCTCGGCGAAATCCTAGGCTAAACCAAATCATATGGGAGTTTCTAAAAAGGACTAAAAGAAGAATTTAGTATTGGCAGATGTGTACTTTTAGTCATCTGTCACCCGCCAAGGTGCGTTAGTAGTATACTCGGAACTTGGAACATAGACGCCAACATTGAGTAGAATAGAAATGTCATGACTTTATCAAAATTTTACAGCAGATCATGCCTAATACATTTGTATTCGATATAAGAGACAATTAATAATCAGCCGTCATTGAAATATAATGGTTATGTCAATACCAGGAAAATTTTAGAGTGGCCAATCACGTCATCTCTGGCCGAACCAACATAACTACAATAAGGCATATCACATTAGTCAAATCACATAGACAATTAGGTATTGTGGAAAACTAGAGATAGTTGAGATTGATTCAAGGACACAATAACATTTGGGAAACTAAGCTGGCTTGCACAATAAACAAGAGTAATGTTAGGTTCATTCATATATATCGAAGTGTAGCTCTTTCACACACGTGTTGTAATTTACACTCAATACCTTACACTCGATACTCAATATTGACTCATTCCTAACTGCACTTGAACTACACTCTACTCAAAGTGTAGTGGAAATTACGTTACACCACGCTACACCTGCAAGCAATCGTAATGACCAATGACCATGGTCTGTTGATTCTAATCATAGAACAATCGGAGTAACCTGGATTGAAAACTAAAGGACCAATTGCCATGGCCTGTTAGTTCTAATCATAGAACAATAATTATAGTCAGCAGAAGTGCAGTAAACAGGAGTGCGTTCGGTTATGACGAAGGATGAAAAGTTTGTCTCTATCCAATTATAACATATCGATCAAGAAAGACATTCTTCTCTAAAACAAAAGGAAGGGTTTCATTGTGCAAAATGAACCCGTAACAGTGTTAGCGGTGCAACGCTTATCTACATGGCTGTAGGGATGGCATAAAAGATTAAAACATGTACAACCGCAACAACGCCAACTCTTGTTTGATTTACTGTTTCGACCCTTACTCTGTGGAATCAATTCATATTACTTATTTGAATGAAACTAACTGGTTCTAAATAATTGTACAATATATTGAATAAATAGTAAAAATTCTTAAAAACTGACAATTGTTTCGATATTACTCATCGTCATAATGACATAAGTTACAATTCATGTGATGCCTAAGCTGAAACCACCAATAGATGACAGTCTTAAGAAAAAATTACAAAAATATTGATATTATATTTAATTTTAATGAAAATTATCTTATATATGTTTAGTTTGGATCTTGTTCTAGAGAGGTGGCATATTAACTTAAATTGCAATTCAAAGCTATTATGAAAAAAATTAGATGAAAAAAACTTCACATACTTACCTATAGATGATACTCTTAAATAGGTAAATAGATGACATAGCTATTCACAAAAAGATGACATGCTGCGTATTTCGATATTTTATTCAGTAGAAAAGTTTTAAAACAAGAACATAGGAAACATTTGGTAAAAATAACTATTGTTATAGTAGAACAACTAATATTAACGTTAAAATGTGTAGAAAAAGTATTTCAGACTTATTTGTAAAGAAATTTTAAGTAGACGAGAAAGAATGTTACACGTAATGACTTTTTAAGTAGGTGACTGATTCTTTCTCCTCTACTTAAAATTTCGGACTGAGGACCTTTACCAATCACTTGGTCAATGGTTATTGTCGAAATGTCCTTTTCATTTGGTACAAACCCTTTTTTAATTTTGTCTGTGGATTTGAGTCCCATTACCTGAATAACGTTACCTCTTTCCCGTACAACACATAAATATAAAAACTTGGTTTTATTGCGTCTCCTTCCAAGAAATTCACACAGTATATAGTCACGTTCAATAAGAGTCTCAACGGAAACATGTTGGATTGATATATCACCCTCCTCCTTTTCAAAATATCCATCCCATTCTGAAGACTTACTGCTAATAGGAAGTGAGTCTGATGTTGTAGATTCATTATCTTCACCCATTTCATTTTTTGCAATCTTTTATTTTTTTCTTTTTCTGTCCTTCAATTTTTTTTTCTTGGTCTCTTCCAACTTACTTTTTTATTCCTTGGTCTCTTCCGACTTACTCTTTTCTCCTGTTGTCTTTTTATTCTTTCTTCTTTTCTCTTCATTTGTCTTTTGTTTTCCTCTGTTTACTTTCTTAATTTTTTTGGTAATATCTCAAAGCTTGTGACGATGTTAATACTGAGTATATTTTTTCCCGTTTCTGTTTTTTATGAGACTCGGGCTTTTGCTGTGACCAAAAAAGTACTCGCTTAAAAGGCGATGGAATAGTAGGGTCAATGTTCACAGAGCTTGTAGATTTTTGATAATTAAAACTCACTTCTTGCTGTTTGAGAGGTGTGGAGTGAGTTATTGTCACTCCTGATGACTCAGTTTTTCCATGGTTTGAGCAGACTTGATCTAGTGAACTTATATCTCCAGCTGGTGGCAAATTTTCTTTAGTTTTTCCAGAATTTTTTGAGGTGGATATAACTGAATTCCAGATGGTTCAGCTTGTTCTTCATTTAGTTGGTGTTCTGCTTCTGATATTTCTAAATTATCTGCCACATTAATGGTAATATCTTCTTGATTTGTATCTAGGTCATTGATTTTAACAAAGACTGTTCATCGAGCTGAATGATGCTTTTTCTCCAAATATTGTAAAATTATTAGTCCTCTTTAGGCCCTTTTCTATCACCATCATTGTTTTTAAATTCCAATAATTTTTCATCACCAATTTCAATCTGCAGGTAAATTAGAAACGTTTTTATGTCATTTTGTTTTTTCTGCATGATCGGTATTGGAGTTGGATTAGTTATTGGAATTATAACAGCATCAGGATTCCAGGGTAGTAACCCGCATTTTTGAAAGCCATTTGAGATTATCAAAGGTTCAAATTTTTGGACCGTCTTTGAAGAAGTCTAGGGAACTCTTCTTTTCAGTTCTTCTCCCATATGAGACATTCTCCAATTTTTCACCTGAATATTCCATTCGGATTTAACACTATGAAAAACTGCCACATCCATAGGCTGTATCAAATGAGTCGCATTGGGGTACAATTCTATCAACTCAATTCCATTTGCAAGACAAAACTTTGATAAGTACAGGGGAAATATGTGATCCACGACCATCGAGAAAGTATACTACTAGTAGCTGAATCTTTTGCTTTTGAACCAATGGTAGGAGAATGTTTACAATGTATTCGTAGAAAAGTTCTTGGATCATCCACCCCTTTTCGGACCTGCCTATTGCCCAATCCTCTGGCACCGCTTCAGCAATTTGTTGTGGAATTTTTTTATAGCGATAAGCAATCATAGGAGGCGCAATATGCTCAGCAGCATTAGCTGTCATTAATACTGTCACATTTACTTTCTCATTATTTGCTCCTGTAAGGTAGACAGATTTGCTACCTTTTTCAGTCATAACTTTTCCTTCTCTGGGGTTTAGATAAAACGCAGTTTCGTCCGCATTAAACACCCTTGTTCGTCATTCATAACATCAACAATCCCCTTTTCTTCTATATAGGTCCAAACTTCATCAAACCAACGAGTTAATTTATCTTTCCTTACATTGGCTCTAGATCGGGTTAATGTTTGCTATAGCTGATATGCAATTGTGTTATTCCTTGCTCAAAATAATGTATACCATTCTCCCCAGGAACTCTCTCCAATCCCAGCTTTTGAGCTAACTTTGAGACGGTTATCATGAAAGTGTTTTTGGTGACTGGAAAACCAGCCTCTGCCAGGGCTAAAACCCATTCTTCCAAAACTGTCTCCTGTTCTGGGGAAAAAAGACTCTTGGGACCCATTCTCTTTCCCACTCACCTTATATGCTAAAGTTGTTGAAAATTGATTAGCTCCAAAAGTCCAACACAGTAGCTGACACTCAGAAAATCCAATAGATGATACCCTATGTCATCTATTGGTTGCCACTATTTTACAGTGTTAAAATAAATATGGGAAGAAACCATTCTGCAAACTAAGTGTCTTACAATTTCAGTTAATTTTTTTTTGAAATCTAATAAACGACACTGTGGTAACAAATTTCTAATCGGTAATAATTATAAAATTAACAATAAAACATGGACTATTAACTTGTACTGTACTCCTACATTATAAGAATCTTATTTTTAAAAACATATAGATGTTGTAAAAAAAGATTTTGTTACTTACCTTTTTACTGACTTGATGAAAATTTATTGAAACACTGCATGAAAAGGTCTAGACTGTACCATAACCTAGAAATAATTGAATAACATAGATGACAGGATCACGTAATGACCAAACAATGTTGTCATATTGCACTAAATATTAAAGAATGTCTGTAGATGTTAATAATTTTGATTGAATGTGGGGTGTCACCTATTGGTATGGACAAAGTAGGGTGTCATCTATTGGTGGTTTTACGTAACCTGATGTTTAATAATTATTTTGGACTAGACCAAGGAGTGACCTACCTTGTGATTGACTTAAAATATATCAATAGAAAAATGAAGAAGATATGATATTACAAATATAAGAGCTTGTATATTATTAGTGCTATCGCGATATCATGGAAATTTTTTTCCCATTTAAGATCAGTATAACTGTGCTATGATATAGAAAACTAGGAAAACTATATCTGCTGATCTTTACAATTATTACTTAAGAATACCGTTTAAAAGTGGAGAACTCTCTAGATTTATCTGTTCATTTCACGACTTCATATTGTGGGTCTCTTAAGTGTCTTCTATTTTTTATTACCTCAGAGAAATCCAGTTCTTGTTTCTTATCACAAATAAGTAGTACTTCTAGTTCTGTGTTATGCGTCCATGAATGTTTGGTGTCAAGTAGATGTTTGGCGCAGTGGGAGTTCTCATGTTGTTTTAACCTATATGCGCGTAAGTGTTCAATAAAACTAATTTCAAAATTTCTAAGGGTTTGACCCAAATAGACAGCATTACATTCTGGACATTTAAGTTTATATTTCTTTAATGGGGATATTTTTGTTTTTACATTTCACAATTTTGTACTTACTTACAATCTGTTATCGATGGACACTTGTACTGATCGAAAGTAACAATAATAGTTGTTGCATTTGTGAAAACAACTTTTTTTATAAAAGCATGCGAAACTTTGTAACATGTTTGTTAATAGTTTCAATTATTTCTTTTTAATTTTTAAATAAATAACTAGTAATTATGATTGGTATACTAACGATATATGTATTTGTAAATTTGAATAGTAATGCTCAGTCTTTTTTTTTGATAGCATTCAGCGCCAATAGTGTAGTTGGTTTATCCTAATTCGCAAACTTATCAGATCGATTCATTTTTTTCTGTTTCGTTATGGAGTCAATACCTACACCGTGAATAAAAGTTATATGTGTACTAACTAACCACGATTTATCGTTAAAGATTAATAGACAATATTGGTCCTGTTTGACTCTGAGTTTGATAAATCAAGGACACAACCATCTTTCCTAGACTGGGTTCTCCGACTGAACAGGTTTGATAGTTTCTTACTTTTATAAAGATGGAATGAGATCATTATTTTATTTTCCTTCTACTCAACAAATTATTAATATTATTAATACGTACGTAGTATGCAAATTGTCTAGTATTCTTTATTTTGAGATAAAATATCGTCTAAGTGTTTTTTTTTAATTCGCTACTATAGTTGTACGTTATTGTGATATGAATCTTCTCTTTTTGTCGTAATTATATTACTTTATGTTAAATAGATTGAATATTATTTTGACCAATTTTAAGGTTCTATGGTATTCTGAATATCAATAACTTATTTTGAAATAATTAATATTTGATTGAATATTCAACATAAGCTAGTCTTAACGCAATTATCCTGGCACAGAATAAAGAGAATTCTTGGCTCCCGTAAACTTCCCAACTAATTTAACCCTAAAATAGTTAATCCCCCAGAAAAGCTTACGCACAACCTGGGATCAGAGCCGACGTCTCTTTGTTCTATACAAATATCATAATAATTTTTCTATTAATAAATACTAGAATTAATAATACCATTACAACTTGTGCGCAGCTTCTTTTGGGAGACCCTAAGGCCCATTGTTACGGTATTAAAATTCACTAAATAATTTTCTTATAGTTAATGGAAATTCAAAATTCACATAATAAAATTCACTAAATAATTTTCTTAAATCTAACTGAATTGGATTTATATCACAAATAATTGTAAAATTAATGTATATTGGGTAGGATATTTATTAGCGAAACGTTTTATCAGTTGTTGGCGATTAGCTGGACAAACCTGATGGTTAAATTTTATAGTCAGTTCTGTACTCAACTTTTCGGCTATCAATATCATTATCATTTAGGGTTTTAACTGGATGCTGAATAGCACGATAGATGATTTTAATTTTCTAAAATGAGGGGATGTGTTTGAGAGTCGGTGGGCATGTCTCTTTATCTTGGATACTTGCTGAGAAGTGTTTTCTGTGGAAGTTTGGCAGTGAAGATGGGTGAGTTCGTCTCTGTAGTATTTCGTCTACATTGTTTATTGAGTTCTGAAATTAGTTTGAATTTCTAAAGCGGCAATTTTGGTAATGATAATTTTCGGAAGGAGTGGGGCTTCCGCCCTGTAGAACCTCTTGAAGCAGTTGTTGAAGAATAGGTAGACGCCATTATTAGTGTTGTTGCTTTTACTGTGCCCCTGTGGTAGCAAGTTGTCTCCATAGCCTGTGGATAGGTTTAAAGGAGGATCCGTACTAAGCGGAATTTTAAGCACACCTGTTGTTTGGAGGATTGGAGTTCATCACGTCTAATTATTAGGATTTAAAATTTAATGGTAGAGACTCCATTTTAAAAAATCTCGATTTCTCGAGGTAGGTCTTTTCGATAATATTTCTCTTGCGAACCTACATCTTTCATGGTTTTATTTTAGATTTTTTTTGGCACGTTTTAATTGGGAAATTCCCATTTCCATTGGAAAACCAGATATTCAGATAGTTCTCCGGAATCAACTTTAAAACAAATTAGGAAGTCGGGGTAAGCTCTATAAAAATATCTTTGATGGTATGGTGTTCGCGATCGGAGATCTAGAAATATTATTTGATGCAGTGGCTACTTTTTTAGTCTGATGTATTCGTCGCCACATGGTGAAAGTTATTTTCCATAGTATCCAGTTGATTGCTGCCAGCCTCGTGAAAACACGTTTTTGTACAGGTAGACAAAGTTTATTGGTCTTATGTGATTAGTGTTACTTTTATTTTTCTTTTAAAATAATACTTTTAAAGATAACAAAAATGAATTTGAAAATTAAAACAATCCTTTATTGTCAATAAATAAAATGAATTAATATTGGAGTTTACCACAACAAAAAAAAATTGCAATCCATTGAAGATGCTTTTTGAACTTTAAATTATAATAAGGTTTACTTAATATATTTGTACGCTTTAAGCAATTGCTTCGAGTTCTTATTTAGAGTTGTTGATATGGAATTTATTAAGGTTAAATGAAATTCATTAAGGTTCAATGAAACCTATTGTTTGCTGACTATTCTTTCGGACAGCTGTACTCAGTTGTGCGCAATTGTAATTTTAAATTGAATCTGAAACTGAATATTTTTATCATAGAATAAACGCCAGTGGGTCACCTGAACTCTTTGTCTTTGACTTTTTGAAAGTATCATTATTTACATCTAGGGTAAGAGAATATCAAATTATTTAGTACACTTTGAGGTAAGTCATACGGTAGACCTGTGGGTACCAAACCCTAGAAGAGTTTTGTAATGCGAATCGGAGGTCTAGTCGTCCCGTCATCGAGTAGGATCTGCTGCAGAGCGGAAGTTAGTTAAGGTGAGATTATTGTAACTATTTTGTCGTTTCTGACTGGGTACAGGTTGGCTCTCTCCATAAAGTTAATAATAATAAATAAATAAAAAAATAATAGAATAATGATAATAGAGTAAATAAATGGATAAGTAAATGCATATCTGAAACGTAATAAAAGTTATAGTTTTCTTTCTTAAAAGTCCAGTTATCATTAATTAATTTGTGTTCATTAGAAATTTATATTGCTACGGCCCTTGGTATGTAGCACCATTTCCAAAGTTTAATTCTTTCATTTAGCGTATTCTCAAAGCGTCGACAACGAGAAATGTATACTTCATCTGTGCGAGTATTTTTTACCGTCTTGGAAAAAGAAATTTCTTTCTATATGTATAGAGAGGAAATTTCTTTGTGTTTCGTGAACCTATTCTGTACCATTCTTTCTATATCCGGTCGGCAATATTCGGCTATAGAGAACTGAGAATTATTGAATGTAAAGACATTGACCTGTTTTTAGGAGAATTTGTGATATCTTTTGATTAAGTTGACAACGATTACAAAATCTGTTTGTTCATTTCTCAGGAAGTTAGGAATTACGAGAATAATTATTTCTCATTTTCTTGTTGGAGTATTATGGTCTGTGGTGTAAATATTATAAACTGTAGCGTAGCGTAATATCTGCTCTTGGTTTTCGTTTTTTTTTTAATTTTTATTACAAGTAGATTATAAAGTATGGATCCAATATCCCTTTCATTTGCTACAAGTTGAAGATGAAGAATGACAAAATCAATTACGTTAAGAGAGCGTGATGAACAAAATGTTTTCGAATTGCCCGAACAAGAATTGGACCTTCAACACAACAGTCAACACAAAAACACTTCACTTAGGTAAAACCGTTAATGCCCATAAATATGTACTATTTATGTTCCATTTGCACTCGTTTATATATTAATTTGCAGTAATATATATTATTAATACTCCAAAAATTATTTTTCATACATAAATTTGTGTACATAAACCACAAAACACCATAAACATAATATAACCGCAATGCACCTTTCCTTTGAAGAAAAGTAAGTGAACATGCCAACAAAGATAAATGTTATTATTATGTGTTAAAAAGAGACAGAGGTAATCAAAACATCATAGCAAGACCTAAAATGGTCTTTCTATTCCTTTCTACCGAACAAAGCGTTCGTGAAACACAACCACTGCCGAAGTAGCTTACAGAATAAGGTAAAGTGAGAGAGAGAGAGATGTTCGTGGATTTTTGAAGTTTGGACTTGTAGTGTTTTTATTTGGGTATATTTTTTGTTTGGGGGTAGGCCCTGTTATAGGATTCGTTTCCTCTTCAGGGCTGGTTGGGGGTGTTTTTGTGGGTGGTTTGTGTGCGCGTATTGACTTGGCTTGAGATTTGGGTAGGGCTGAAAATTCAGTTTTAGAAAAAGTGTCTAGGAAGTTTGAGAAGAAGGGTGTATAGAAAATTGAAGTTGTGTTTGTTTTTGTGGGTGGGTTGTGTGTGTTTGCCAGGAATCAACCGGAGGGAGAGGCGAAAACAATCAGCGTAGAAATTGGGTGATTTTTAAGCGAACGTGGTTTTGAGATGAGGGAACGGGGATTTTAATAGTGTCTGGAAAAGGTCGAAAATGAATAAGACGAACCACGTTGCGTTGCGGATAGTTAATAGAAGCGGGCTGGGTGATGGTGTTGTTGGAAAGTGAAAATATAATTTTTTGGGGATTTTGTGTCTCCTGCGTCATGAAAGTTAATAGAAGCGTGGGGAAATTGGAATTATGAGAATTTTTGGGATTTGAGTTTGTTGAAATTTGTTGGAAAAGTGACTAGGAGACGTTGAAAGATGTGTGGATGAAGTCGGGCGGTGGCGACTGGCTTTTCTCGAGTTCGAGGTGAGGAATAGTTAAAGGTGTGTTTATGTGTGGTGTGGAACCTTGAATATGAAATTCTGAAAAAGTCAAAAGTTTTTGTATATCGAGTAAATTTTCTATTTGTTTATTAAAATATTGAAATTTAAGATTTTGAGATGGTTGTTTAATATTGTATTGAGTGAGCTGGTCCGAATAACAATCTTTAAATCCAAAAACTACGTCGTACGTCGGCCCATTTGGCTAGCGAATAAATTCACTATGCTACAGGAAAAAACGTGAAAAACCTGCAGCACCGACGGGGTGGTTGGGGCTCGCGGATCAAGTTGAATCGCTTTCGCTCCTGATGGGAGTGAAAGCAAAGTGAGCACGCCTGCCTATATTTGTTATAGAGCAGTTGTGGCGATAAAAGGAAGGTATTAAGTGACGAAGAGTTTCGGCTATGACGTCTCTGGAGTTGGGGATGGCGTTCATGAGCGTGACGGTGATGATTTCTATGAGAATTTTGGTGTCAGTTGGTAAATCGTAGGGGGATGGTGGTTTTTCAAGAGTGACTGGGGCGGTCTCTTGAGGGAGTCGATAGCCGGTGGGGGCAGCGAGGGCTGAAGGCGGGGTGAGGACCACCGCAGTTTGTGCATTTCGGAGTGTCGGACTTGGGACAATTTTCGGTTTTGTGGCCTGTTTGGCCGCAAGAGGGGCATATCGGTTTAGACCGACAAGATTCGGAGGAGTGTCCGGTTTGAGTGCATCGACTGCAATACTTGGGCACTGGGGGAAGTGGATTGGTGTTTGATGGCTCGCATCGGTGTGGAAGGCCGTGAAATGAGAAGCCGGAGGTTAGGGCTTGGTGGTAGTGAGTTTCGGAGGTGGTAACGATGCGAAACATCGAAGTGGGTTTGTTAGTGGCTTTGGCCACGATTCGCCAAGTTTTGAGGAACGGAACTTGCTTGTTGCGAAGAATTTCTTCAAATTCTTCTGGGCTAATGGTGGTGTCTACATTCCTACAGACGAAAGAGTAGGTGGGTATTAGGGTTCTATTAACTTGGCGTGGTGGGCGTTCTGTGGAATTTAGAATGTTGATGGTGATGTTGTTGTCCCCAGTGGAGTTATGGATTCGTCTCAGAAGTGTTGAGACTGACATGGTGGAGGTGGTTTTCAGAAGCGCGGTTCTGTTGAAGTTGACTTTTAGGTAGGTGATGTGACCGTTGAGGAGCTCGAGGGTGTTTAGGAGTGTGTAGAGGGCTTTTTGTGTGGAATATTGGAGAGGAAGATTTCGGAGGTTAAGTGTTTGTGTCGGAGTATTATTGATGGTGTGGGTTGATGTGGGATTGTTGATAGGTGTAGGTGTTGTAGGACGGGATTTGGTATTACCGACGAGGGTGAAGCCATCCTCGTCGGGGACAGGTGGTTGTCGTGTGAGCGTTGGTGAAGGGGATTGGGATCTTACGGAGGAAGCGTAAGACCTTCTTGAGGATGTGTTTGGGGTTTGTGTGTGTTGTAGAGTGTTATCGTGGGTTATGTTTTGTAAGTGGAGTGGTGTAGCTTGATGGGAGGGTGTTGAGGAGTGGTGTGTTTTGTTGGAAGTGTGTGTAGAGGAGGTGCTGGATGTGACGGGTGAGAGAAGGGGAGGGAATTGTTGGTGACGAGTCAGGGATTCGTTAAGGAGTTGTCTGGTTTCTTCTGGGAATTTTTCAATTGATTCGGCTCTGGTTGGTGTTGAGGGTGTTTTTACAGTTCTCCTGCTGCGGCGGTATCTGGAGGACATTTTGGGATAAAGTATGTTAAGGAGTGGTATCGAAAGCTAATACCGACAGCGGACTCACTGCCGGAGGAGGTAAAGTGGTAGAAATTTCGTTCTTATAAGGATACAGAATACGCACTCATACATCGATACTCGAGGCGAATAATATTGCATGTAGATTTCGCAATTCCCATACATATAAAAGATTGTATTGATTCGTGTATTAATAAATTATTATTATTTTTTATACAAAAAGAAGATTATTTTTGAAAGTTATGTTTTTGATATAAATATAATGAGTTATACTTTTCTTTTGGTAAACTGAACATCTCTTGTCGAGTTTGACATTCGAAGAACACGATTTATTAGTTTCATGCAAAATCGATGTTTCTGTTTCGTCTAGAATTTCGAAATATATACCTAACCTTACCGATCAGATTAGCTTGTTGCAACTCGTGTTCTCAACATAGTGAACTCGTGTTTCTCTAAAAACACGTGTTTCTTACGTCAAAAACACGAGTTATCACGAATCATGTTGATTGGGACAGTTTAAACAACCCTTACTTTGTGTCAATTTTTTAGAATCCTTTACATTTTTCAATAAACTGTGGATTTAACTAGAAACAGTAAGTTTCATTTAAAACACTCCTTAATTAAGTATTATTGAACGTACTGCGTCATTTAATACCTATCCTGGCAGTGTGGCAAAAACATTCTACGTGAAAAAGATTTATGCTCCTTAAATTACACGTCCAACAAATCCAAGAAAGCAACCAAAGCCTTATATGCAGGTATTATTGGAAATGAAACTACAGATAAATCTGCAAAATCTGCGGCATTATTAGTTATCCAAACAACTCATTCAGCTCTACAGCGACTTTAAAACTGTTAAGAAATGAATTAGTAAATGTTATAACGAGAAAACGCTAACCTTCAGTGCCCGTTATAGACATGCGGGTTGTCTCCCGTAGTATAACCCGTGCTCGCTAGTCGACTAGCTTGGAGTCGAAGGAAGGGTGGATTCTTCAAAATTTAACAGTTTACTAAAAAGGGCGCCAGAGAAGTTTTGGCAAGCACCCAAGACTTTTTAAATTAGCCCACAACTCCTCAGTGGGTTAACAGCACTAATTACACTCTCCGAAAGGTTAAACTGATAGGAAAGTTATCATAAAAAAAATAGAAGTCAACAAATATCCCCTGATTGAAGTTTAATAATTTCTTTGGACCATAAGTCTCTTTTCAAAATGTGATTATCACGAAGTTTACAACAACAAAAAGAATGACACTAGTATTACCTGAACTCAGCTGAAGGCTGTAGATTCAGTATGCAGTTAGGCTGAAGTCCGAAATCTGCATAAAAACTCACTCATTGTTCATATTATGTGTATACGTATGAGCAAAACAGATTTATTATATTATTCTCATTACATCTAATTCCAGAGTATTGGCACTAACCAAGAGGAAAGAAAAAACTTGTTTACTAAAGATTAAGAATTGTACAACGAATGGCTATTTAATGAAATCTGGTAACGAACCACTAAACTGTGTCAACTGTCGAAATGCTATTCTTACGTGAAGCACATTTAATAGATTGTCCTCATCATGCTACAGCTCGACAATGGCAACGCCTAAATGGAAATCTTGAACATATTTTGTATATACAGTGCTTAGTTTTTTAAAAACATTCGATTGTTTCATCTCATAGCTAGATGTAGAAGCACTACATACATAATTAATTTAGTCAGATGTCCAGACACTAGATATACTCGTAGTAAAAAATACATAAATAATTGATTGTTCACAAATGGACAACGTGTATATCCAAAAACATTCTTTGGATCACCGAAAGTAATATTTCATAGAAAATGTAAAGAAATCGTAAAAGATATTTTTGTTTGTTCGCTCCGGTATGAGTTTCTGTTTTATTCATTTCGTTCACGTACTCTATCTACTGCCAGAACAATTGTTCAACGTATTAGAAGAGTTCTTCTCCCAAAACTTTTCTGATAGGCACCGTACTTTTCACAGGAACATTACAATTCGACTTTAAAAGACTTTGCTGCGGGAAAGTGGGTTGGTTATTACGGTTTTTTCTTTATTCTCTTTGTTATTTTGTTTTTATACTCTACTGATTGTTTCCAGAATACTGAAAATGTGATTAAAGTTAAAGTTTCTTGTGGAAATCCAAGTTGTGTAATTTATGGGATGGAATTTACAGTGCGAATAAAATATTATTGCTCAAATATATAACATATCATATTGTGACGTATTGGAAGCTTGAAGAAAATATTTATTTAAAAAAAGTACCTAAAACAACCAGGAAATAATATAATTTATTTCAAACAAGCATGTAAAGAAGCTATTATCACTTGTGACTCTATTAATGGCCATTACATGAAAGTTGCATACACTATTTTTTCTACTCTCGCCAATAAGGGACATATCAATTTTAAGAATATTATATTATCATATTTAACAATGAAATATCAAGAAAAGGACTTTATGACTGTTATTTATATTTGTTATAGTACAATTATATTGAAATACAATTGGGGAACTTTGAACATATTTGTGGATTCTAGTGTTGATAATGAAGTGAAAACTACTTTAGCCGCGTTGAGCGATTTTTGGTAGGGAAAAAGCGTATAGGTTCGCGTGATCGATGACCTCGTAGAATAGAATAAAAAAGAACAAGAACAAGAATAAATGTATACTTGTGTGTGTCATAGTTCATATCAAAGTACTGGACAATGCGCTGAACGTTCAACACTTGTTTTGCACATATAACTGGTTTTCCTGCTCCTTCCTTCTTTTGTGCACTGTTTACAGCGTAGAAAGTTCTTGTTCCTATTGTAATTCGCTGGACGTGGCACAGTTTTTTGAAAATGTTGTACAGCCAAATTTCCAGCACCTGGAGCTAGATTTCTATTTGTAGTACGGAGTTGAGACAAATTTATGGTAGTTCTTGTTTCCTTTATATTCTTATTCCTAATACACATTGGATAAGCATGTCAGTGAAATCAGTAAATCGAACAATTTTTACCCAATTTGGACTGGTAATCATTTTATATGAAAATTATGAATTTCATACGGCCATATCTAAGAAATACAATATGATCTTTTTGTACCAGGTAATGATTTTTCTTGGGCACGACAAATAGGAGATCATTTGATCAGACATGTCTATTCCGGACATGTATTTATTGTAGTCGGCAACTTCTATGGGTTTGGTCTTCTCTTGTTTTCTTCACATTTGATTCGTTTCAGGTGATTGGAAGTACTGATGGCCAAGCACTTAACGATTATCGCACCATTTTAAAACAAATACATTTCCTTGCCTTTTCCAAGAATACTCTCCTCTTCTAAATTTAGCTTTACTCAATAAAACAGGATTTCCTCGTCAGTATTTTCGGAGAGTACCAGTTACATAAGTTTTATATCGTAGAAGTCGATTACCTTGTGATACGCTATTGTAGTAATTGTCCATATACAAGTGGTATCCCTTGTTTAAATATGGTTGCATGAGTTTTATATCTGCCTCAGTTTTAGACATATCTTCATCGGGTGATCTCTCCCCTTGTCCTTTGTATTTATCACGCTTAGGACATATCCATCTGTACTACGAAGTTCGTAAATCTTAATGCTATACTTAGTTTTTTTTTATTTCTCATGTACGTTCTGAAAGCTAATCGTTGTTGTGGAGGCTGATAACAAGCCTAGACATTTCTGATTCAAAGGTCTAGAATGTTTCGTACTTTCTTTAATCTATTAGTCTTGCTTTTTATGCGTTGAAAAGCATCGTAAAATTTATTCGAATTGTCTACCTGACATTGTGACAGGAAATATAGGAAAATAGTTTAATGGATTCCACTACATCGCTCCGAGAATGATAAAGTCTTTCTGTCAACGATCTTTTTCATTTAGAACTCCGAAAATCTATGTTTGTATTCCGGATAGTATCAAGAATATAAGTAGTGTTATTGTTTTCAAAAAAAAAAAAAAATGAAAAAATTTCTCTTGGGACAGACAAGAAATTTCTGTCATATTGTTATGGTGGGGTAAACACATATTACTCCACTTAAAAAATATAGAAGTTACGTTTACTCAAATTTATGCGTTCGCTTAAATAATATGGAATAATATTAAGCTGACAAAAATAAGGCAACAGTTTGTGAATGGGCGAGTTTAGCAGACTCTAGATCAGGAAAACTACTTATGAAATCGTCCATATACATATCATTTTGGAGGGGTTTAACAGCATCAGGGTAATTACATCCTACATCCTCTAGAAGTTTTTTAATAACCCTTAAACTCAAATACGGTGAACATTTTACTCCAAATGACACGGTATTGAGCTGTTACACGGAAATAAGATCTTGAGGCTCGAAACGCCAACGAATTCTCTGATACTGTCTATGTGATGGAATGATTTCAATTTGTCGATACATTTGATTAATATCTGATGTTACTGCTATTGGAAATAATCTGGAATTCAACAGAATATCAACTGAATTATTTGGAAGTTTGCAACCAGTATAAAGTACATCATTTAATGAGGTATTTTGTTGGTTTTCATACTGGCGTCCAACACAATACGACAAGGTGTGGAAACACTAACAGGCTTAAATAAACAGTGGTGCGGAATATAATACGAGGGGATATTGATCAAAGCAGAAGGAACAAGGGACATATGACCTTGATTAATATAATCCTGCAAAATATCGGAATAAATTAATCTTTGATTAGGAAATTTACTTAACTTTCGTTCGAGAGACAATAAACGAGACTTGGAAAAGGAGTAAGAGTCACCCAATTGGTCAGGATCAGATTTAAATGACAAGGCTACAGAATATCGACCAGATGGGCTTCAAACGACATGATCTAAAAATATTTTCTCACAAGCTAAATCTTCATCATTAGGTAATGGCTGAGATAGATCTTCTAAATTTTATGAGATTTTTATGTATGTATATATTTTGTAATTGTGAATTTACATGGTGAATAAATATTATTATTATTATAAACTAGCTAAACGTCTTAAAATATTCAAAATCAAAAATATTCAATGAATAAAACACCAGAAACATAATCCTCAAATGTCAAATTATAGAATGGCTATCGTCATAAATCATCGTCCTGCGCTAGTAGTCGTACTAAGCGACGTAAATAAACAAGACATAATTTGGTTTCTGCGATTGTCAATGTTCCAACTTCAGGTGTCTTCAACTTTCGTGGAACGAAGTCTACGAGAAAAGAGCGGCGGTTTGTCTGGACATTGTACGTCTAGTAGAGATTGTGGTAATAGATGTTGGATTGTTCTGTTATCATTTTGGTAGGAAATATCCATTTCACGCTATAACGATAACTATTTGGTAACATTTAATTTTCCGGATATTGTTGGAGCTTTTGAAAGTTGTTTTGGGGATTGTAGGCCCGTAGAAATAAAGTTGTACAGTTGAACACAGTACATGACTTCACTGTTAAGTAATAATTCGTTTTTATGCTTAGTTTTCATATACGGTTGAATCGTAGTGATATATAACAAAAATATCTACTAAGTTTCTGATCAAGTATTCATTTACCTATAAACTTTCCTCAACCCAACTTCCTTTGTTTCTGAACATCAGTACTGTAAACTTACAAACCAAAACATTTCAGCCCCCTTTAACTTGAGCAGATATTCTGAAATCCATAATGAATCAAGTTACTTCCTGAATATTCGAAAACCTGGGGTCTCGAATTCCATTCGCGAAAACGCGAGACATTGGACTTGTACTTGTACTTTAAATAGTTATATGATATGGAGTATCACTGCGAAGATAAGAGAATATATGTTCAGACCACCGAATTTTGTTTTTTCCTCTTGCTTTGTTTCGATTTTTCTAGTGAACCGTTACATAGTTTTTTGGATAAATACGATAAATATGTATAGTAATATGTGATTCGAAATTTGAGATTGACAGATTTCGGAAAATTCAGTCATGTATTCCTAACAAAGTTAAGAATATTGAAACCAAAAGTTTCTTATTAGTAATAATATGTGTGTTTGTGCTCTATATTTAATTATTACCAGTTATATTCTATTTCTTAATGTCTGACAGCACAGTAGCCTCATTAAATATTCAAATAGAAAATTATCTCCGGCGGGCGTAATTTCGGCCGGTAATCCCTTGGCCTACCTGCATAAATCAAAGGGTACCATTTATGACAGGGGTAATTTCGGCCGAGGGGTTTATGTTTACGATGAGATTAAAATATTGGTAATTACGCTTAATAGTTTCCTTTAAATGTATAAAATTCACAAATAACAGGTATAAAATTATTTTAGCTAGTCAGTATTATAACTTATCTTTAAGCTACTAGTCGATAGAAAGCATAAAATATATTATTTGTATACGATGGCATCAGTTTCAGTAATTAAGAGTTCACGCGGTTGTGACTTACTAGTTGTAGAAAAGTTTCAGTTTTGTAAACAGGACGTATTAAAAAGTGGTGAAGTACGTTGGAGGTGTATAAAGAAAAATTTAAGATGTTTAGCCAAACTGTACACTGTTGGTGCGGAATACACAGTTACTAGAAGTGAATTAATCCACAACCACGAGTCCGATGAAACTACGTTGGAGAGAAAAATAGTGACGACTTCATGCAAGCGCAAAGCTGAGGAAGACATATCGGAGAAACCTTCAAAAATTAATAAAAGCGTTCTTTCAAATCATTTGCCAGAGAATTTGTCATCGATAGATGTCAGTCTAATAAGAAGAAATTTGTACAACAGCCGCCGTAAGCTCTTACCAGCCCTGCCTAAGGATATTCACGATGTACATTCTGTACTCGATAGTTATGGACCGAAAACCACAACAGGTGAAAATTTTTTGTTTAATCACAGCACAGCTGATAATATCATTGTTTTTTCTTGCCATACAAATATAATAAGTTTATGTAAAATGAAAGATTTTTACATGGATGGCACATTTTCTTATTGTACAAAATATTTTTATCAGTTATTTACCATCCATGGACTGGAAAATGGGCATTATGTTCCTCTTTTGTATTGTCTGTTGCCCAATAAGACCAGTGACACATATATGAGACTTTTTCTGTTGGTAAAATCTAAAATTTTTGAACTTTATAATATTGTTTTTGAACCGAAGGAGGTATTTGTGGATTTTGAAATCGCAATTCATTACGCATTAAAAGTTGTCTTTTCCAAAACCAAACTAAATGGTTGTAGATTCCACTTGCACCAGGCGTGGTATAGGAAAATACAATCATTAGGGTTAACCCAAATGTATAAAGATAAAAACTGCGAGGAAAGCAAATGGCTTACTCATACTTTTGGGCTAACTTATTTAGACCCCTCTGAAGTTGAAGATTGTTTCATATTTGATCTCATGTCATACAAACCGGACCATAAACTTATAGATAAATACGCAGACTATTTATTAGAAAACTACATAGCGCCAGAATCTCATTTTCCACCAAATATATGGGCATATGAAAACCCATCAATTAAAAGAACCACAAATGCCTGCGAATCATTCCATTCGCACTTTAATTCTAGTTTTTATTCAAGTCACCCTTCTATATTTATTTTTATAGAAAAATTAAAAGATTGTCAGATCGATGCATATTTAAAAATAAAAAATTTAAATATTCCAGCAAAAATTAAAGACAAACAAGTAAAAAACAAAATAAAATTTATCGAAAACATGGTAAATATGCTTCGATCTGACAATATTTCTAGAATTAATTTCGTTAAATCTGTATCACATCAAAACGTTTTTTAAAAATTTATAGTTTACCTAAGTTATAGAAATAAGTTGATGTAATAATTTTATTGAAATAAAGAAATATTTTAATATAAAGCATTCTGTTATTTTATTTGATTTGCGGCCGAAAATACCTATGAGATAAGGAAGCAACTTAAAACCTCCGGCCGAATTTACCTACCGGCTTTTAGTACCTGCCCTTTTTCCGGCCGAAATTACATCCGCCCATTATCTCTTACAGAGTGATCCTAAGAAGTAAATACTAAAATTCTGATGCAAAACAAGCAGGTGTCTGTATTGGTTATCTGTACATCCCTGTTTCAGCTCAAAATACAATATGGTGATAAAACTGAACAATGCCAGCAAAAGGATAAACAGTGCGGCAGTGGCGGAGATTACGATATTAGTTCATTTTGCTTATTTAATTAGATTCGGTCCACATTACAGTTGAAATAAAATTCATTCGTTTACGCCTATTAACAAGTAACATTTTTATTAAATTAAATTAATTAAAAAAAATATAGTTTAATTCTCATAATTCAAATTTATTGACAATGAATTAATGTATATTAAGTAAAGTAAACATGCCATTTATAGGAAATATAAAATTCAATCTATAGTATCATCCTCTTCGCTGGCCATACAAGAATCATCCGAAGACTCGTCGAGAGAGATCACTATCGGTTCTATAGTTTGTTCTATGAGGTTATCTAAAACCCACATTTTCTCTTCGTCTTTAATTACATGATTCACAGCCTCTCTCCAGTTCTCTTCAGTTATTGTTGTCTATGAGTACTTCATGAGTTCACGAACATCTTTCATTTTAAATGTTTTATTATGTCTAGCTACATAACCTTTCATTTGGCCCATATTAACTCTATCGCATTTAATTCACAATGGTATGGCGGCAAACGAAGCACAGTTATCCCACGATTATTGGCTATTTCATCAATAACAAACTTTTTAAATTGTAGCTTGTGATCTGAAGCAACCTTTAAAAGATCTTTTTTCAACATATCATCTTCAAATGGTATATCTTCTACGATTAACCGGTTTCTAGTATCAGCTTTTCTCCAAGAGGCAGATGGAAGTGGCATTGTCCATAACGATTACAGCATTATTTGGAATTAATTCGACCATTTGTGTAAAATACATCTGCAGTCATTTCTTCATGATAGTCTTCGGTTGATGTTGACTGAAACTCCAGTAAACCACCTTCAACGAACCCTTGATTGCATCCAATATGCGTTATTATTAATCGGCGACCTTTACCGATAGGAGTTTTCAGTCCAGTATATAAACCTTCTATGAAAGCTTGACGACTGGTTTGAATACTTTTGTCCTGCCATATTTTTTTCACTGAATGTCCTTCATTGAGCCATGTCTCATTTAGATAATAGATTTGTCTTCCCTCCTGTCTGTATTTTCGGATATCTCGTAAATACTGGCGTCTCCAACATATTATTTCTTCGTTGTCGATTAGCACTGATTTGCGACTTTGCTTCTCCCAAGTAAAATTAAATTTGTGTAATATTTTCCACAAAGTTTTTCGCCCTATGTCAGGCAAATTCTCGTTCTCCTTCACCCTTCTTAGAATTCTGTCAAGGGTTGGGGTCTCTTTTTTAAAATATAATTCATGTAGTTTTCGTCTTATTGTATTTTGCATATGTTCATGGTCAAATGGTTTTCTTCCAGTTGACTTTTTAGGTGAAGATATATTTCCATTTTTCCTCTCTCTTAGAAGCCTGTAAATAGTAGATTCACTAACTCCTGTCATATTGGAACATGTCGAAACTATATTTCTAACAGTAGCAGCCGGAATTTGATGTACACTTAACACTACAGTCTTAGTTTGTAAGCTAATCACGCTTTACTGGGGTAAAACTTGAAGACAATTTTCACAACACAGTTAACACTTATGGAACATAAGCGACTCTAAGCAAAACAAATTATACAAATTTGGGCGAGACCAAGTTTCACCGTATAAACCTGCAAAATTTCTAAGTAGTCATTGGGACAATCCCTAGTAGGACCCTATTGTAATGTTCCTTGGAAATGTTATTATCAACATTTCAAAAATCAGAAACTAATTATCTGGAGAATGAATTGATAAATGGTTTATTAATATGTCTCCCAACAAATCATGCAAAAACTTTGAGAATCACAAACAATAGTATATTATTTATCGAGCGGTAATGTAGGTCATAACTCACGCAGATGATGTTTGCAGCACGACCCGCAGGCGAATGCTGTAATTTATCAAGTAAGTTATGACCATTGTCGAAAGTTGAATATTATAGTTTATCTACGACTAAAACAATAAATACTAATATACAAGTACAGAGAAAGAACTTTATTCACAAATCTTAACAGTTACCTATAACAATGCTATAAAAATGTTAGTTGTAATTATTCATTTTGTTTAATAATAAAATTAACTGTAAAGTTTCAAAAATAGTAAAGTCAATATGTAGGACTGAATTATGCAAGTTTATTGTTTCTTTTTGTTGTAAATATGTTGTTGACGTTCTAACTGGTTGAAGTGTTATAGAATTGTATAATTTATTTGCAGTATATGACTTATTCTTTCCGGTATCATCAACGTACCCCTCATCCATAATTAGGTATTAACTTAATTTGAAGGCGTCAAAATTATTCAAGTGACATTACTCCCCTCAATAACAATAATGGACTGTTCACTTTCGGCGAATCAGCTTGTACAAACGTACAATGCGTGAGTTATTATAACTCACGCTGTTTGTGTACAAATACTATTAATTGCTTAGAAACAGTTGAATAATTAATATATAATTTAACAGGAGTAGATGAATATTGTTATCCAATCAGATAATAATTTTCTGACAATTATGCATGTATTTCATGTACAATGTTGTTTATCTACCTTAAACTGATTCTTGGCAAAACGCATGTTCATTTCTTATAACTTACTTTGTTTTCACTGATGGTAAGCTTATCGCTCCATCTTTTCCGTTGTCTTCCCTTACTTCTTCTTCCTAGTGATGATTCATTACGTATAATTCTATCTAATTTTTCTTCTTTCTACTAGTTTGACAGTTTGAGCATGTTCTGGGGTTGAATACCTGCATCATTAATTAATGATTCTATGGGGTTGAGTATTTAATGTTTAGTGAGTGCTGGCCATAGAAAAGCAGAGACGGACTTATTTCAAAATTAATATATGGATAAAATTTTCTTCCTCTATTAGCCATACCCAACTAGCAAAGTTTTATGATTTTTGGCTTATATGTCAATTTTATATTAATATTGATTTATTGCTGCGTTCAAGAATGCAACTTATTATATAAAGGTTCCATAGGAGCAAGTGAAGTTTTTGTAACCAAATTGTTTTATACATTATACAATATTTATAAACAAATTTTATATGTGTTATCTAAGATATTCATAAAACATTCATTGTTTATAAAATTCAGTTGTTTTATAACACTTTTTTTATTTTAAGAGAGGTTGGTAGCATTTATAAATCAGGTATAAATACTATTGTTATAAACACTTTTAGTAGCTTATAAAAGAATTTTATTAAAGCGGCGTATGCCGCAATTTTATTCCCATCGAAGATTGTAGTCAAAGACACGGCTATAAAATAATTGAATAATTATTAGAATGGAAACTGTTATATATCTTCCATGAAAGAACTAATAAATATATTAGATTTGGCGTGGCTTTTTTATGAAAACAAACCGCCTAGAGACTCTATGACAATGTCGGGATTAAGGGAGTGGAATAAAATCAAAAGTAGTGGATAGTTTCGGAGAAAAATAAAGAAAAACTTTGAAAATATTATGTATTTCTTATAGAACACCATATTATAATATATTTTACTTAACTTTAAAGTTTTAAAAAGTAAATTAGTAGAAACAAATAAAATAAATGTAGGTATATATAATTCATATGAAAGTGACTCATACACTCTAGGTTCATTTTTCATATTGTAATATAATAACTAAATATTCTATAACAAAAATGCTTACCAGTCAGCGGCCGTATTATTAAAATTATCCATTTTCAAGTCCATTTGTGACAAAACTGTTCTAGGTAATTTTTTCGTCGTCTTTGATTGATTTGACTTAAGTTCTGTTTCGGCCAGATGTGTGTTCGCTTCATCCAACATTCTTGATAATTCTTTCTCTGCCACCTCGTCATTAATTAGGTAATTTGGTTTCTATTTATATTTCATTGTAAACCATCAAACCCCAGGAGAAGTATTGGCGTTTAAAATCAATTTCTCAGTAACATTTTTTAGCCATACTATTTATACTTTTTGTTCTCATGCAGCAGGAACAATACTTAAAATATCTAAACCTTTTTCAGTAGTTTGAACGATTTTGAACAGCCTAAAATAAACAGAACAAGAATTATTAAAAGTAACCTAACATTAAAGTAAATAATTCACTCCATATTACAAAACAAGTCTTAAATGGAAATATTTTAAATAATACCCAACTGTACCAATAGAATCACTTACCTGACGGGATAACGCATTATATTATAACGTATGAATAAAGATAGAAACACTGGTGTAAAACAGATTAGTTGGAAACTGATTAGAAATTAAAACATTAGACTATATTTTATTAGAATCATAAATACGAGACATTAAAATTGCTCATATTAACTAAAAAAAGTAATACAACTTATGTATATAATTAATAATTTGAGAAGACTCACATAGAATTGACAAAAGAAACATTACCTTGATCATATGTCCAAAAGCCATAGAGTAAATATCGTCCATCGTAAAAAATACCTCATGTCAGAAAAAACGATGAACATATAATCTAGAAAAGAAACATGAATTAATAAATATTCGAAATAAAAAGGATATTGTCCAATATTATAACGCATTTTTACTAGAAACATATGGGTTAGAATATTTAACGCTGTAATACCAATACGCTTAGCGACATACGCTAGCGACAAAATATAGATGTCAATATGTATCAGCGACAAACGTTGAAAGTAGAGTGATTTCATAGATGAAATGAATAGAAATTAATTAACGTGTTTAATCGTATATAATGAACATAAATAATTAGATTAAGGGATATTAATAAATGTTTTAAAATAATTTATGTTGATGGCTAAACACAATTGCTAATTATAATAAGAAAATTGAACTGAATATTGATATTAAAGACTATTGTATATCGCCTAAGAAAAACTATTCGTCCCATAATAACAAGATGAACTTCAATATTGAATAAACAATTTTTAGTGAGACTAATTTTTTGTATGTAGGTAAAGATATTAGAGTGTAAAGTGAAATCATAATTTTGAGTGCGTTAAAAAAGAAAACGGTGATTGGTTTATGTGACATGACAGAAGGAACTTTCAAACAACAACAAGTGTAACAAACATTTTTGAATATAGTGAGATGAATTAAACAAAAGACTGATTGTTGATTGTTGAAAAAAGTGGAAGAAAAAGAGTCGGTGGCTTGGCTTCGTTACTAGAAGGTTGGGTTATGAAGTTCTCCAGAAATTCAAGAAATTATTCTCAAAATGAGGATAAAAACATAGCAAACTATCGATAAAACATGCACATGTACTTACCCAATGATTGTAGCTGATTTTCCAGAGTGAAAATCATATTTTCACATATTTATTCAACTGTAAACTTCGGAAGCTGTTTTCCAGAAGTTTCGAGAGGCAGATCCTGGTTCCTGAACACAAGGTCAGTGTATTGTTGTACAACAAGAGTTATAAAAAAATTATTAACGTCAATCAAATGTTTTCTTTAAAATCTCATGAGTAAAATAAACTTTGAAATAATGATCGATCTGAAAAAGAATTAAAATTAAAGATTCAATATAGCTATATTATTAAATAATTCTAAATGATAAATGGCCAATCTAAAGAAATAAAATTTAATACTTACGCATTTCTCAATTAAGAAACTTAAGAAAGATACATCCAACTCTTTTATGTAACATTTAAACTCTATGTATATAAATTTCATAATTATTTCTTGTACCATATTATTTGTATTTCTGTATGTATAAATCTCCCAGCATAAATTCTTTTAACTTGTATATAATTTGAAACATGTTCTATGACACAGAATAGAAGCTCGCTGTGAAACTGAACAGACCCGACGCGTCTATCAAATGTTTACTCTAGCGCATCGTTACCTCATGTTCCTGAGCATGCGCACAGAACGCCACACATAGCAATAAAATCAATAATTTCATTTGACCCATACATGGGCGTCGCATAAAATTTTTATAAATAAAATTAAAATATTGTTTTCAAGTAAAATGTTTCTTTATTTATTTATCAACTGAATTTATTCACAACCGTAAGAACCCAGATAACAGAAGAATCTCATACTCTATACATACATAAAAATTCATCATAATAATTTCGTCCCAACGTAGTGGGCTATTCAAATATTCAATTAATTATATCATTATTGTAACATAAAAAAATATTAAATATTATAATATGTACTTTTATAGTTCTTATGGCGCCATCCATCTAATAATAAACAACAAATTTATATGCTAGAAGTTGAAAAAATATTAGAAATGTTTTATTAGTGCAACAATAGGCACAATGCTTGAAATTAAATTGGTTGCTCTTTTTATAAAATGACTTTGCCGTGGAAGAAGGTGATTTATTTTATGAAAATCGATAAAATACGTTGATACACCATACAACAGAACGAACAGGACCGTAAAGGAAATTTTTAATACTATTCAATTAAAATATTTACAATAGTATTTATTCATAAACTGTACATCAAGTCTCGTAAAATTCTTGACCAGGACTGACATTTCAAGTAATAATAATAATTAGAATGAACTAGATTTAAAAGTCATTGTCGTTTTCTAATTTCTAAAAATACCAATTAATTCTAAATTGTAAACCTGCGTATTTCTTATGAAAAAAGTGTTTTAATAAAAATTGTCTGCAAAATCTTGGAATAGAATTATCGCCAATTTATAAGAACATATCTATTCAAAGGAAAATATGTATGCACACATGGAAAATATGAGTTTTAAAATGATCGCCCAACAGCTTTGATCAGATGGAAAATTACTATATCTACAGGTTTTTCGGCATAAAGGGGTAGGTATAAAAATGTATAGATGAAATGTTTGTTTTCTTTAAACGTCGATAACTTTGGCCTTGGCAGAATTTAACAATTTTAGTTCTGTTAATTGTTACAAAAGGCTCGAGAGAACTTGTCAATTGGTTAAATCCCGTTTCATACGCACGCTGTTTCGTATGCACGCAAAAAAATTGGTTGGCATTGAGTTAATGAGGTCCAGGAGTGCTGTCATTTTTAGCCAAAACACGGTCTCATTCACTGATTTGAATGCGGTTTTCATCAATGTTATTTAAAACTATAGCAATATTGCATCAAGAAGGATTTATTACTAGTTATCTCCATCAGATTCTTGAAAATGTCATAATACGATTGAGGCTAAGATGAGACATACGCCTGTGATGTTATTCGCCATATTTCAATATTGGCTTTATTCAAGCCCGACATGTCTTTCTTCAAGCTATCATCTTTTTCTATCTCGTCTACAAATACTAATAACGGATACCTTGATGAAACGGAAAATGAATAGTTAAGTATGTACATAGCTCTGACAGATCACGAAGCTGTCATAATTCCTTCATCCTCTTAAATGTAACTTTTCAGATGAGATGAGCGTACATCTGTATGAATACATTTTGGAGGTGAATATTTAAGAGCATGCTGTTTCCAGCACCTTGCATCCCGTCGTTTAGTCGTATTTACACTTTAAAATGTTATAGAAATATATAATAATGTTAAATTTGTTTATCGATTCCTTCATTCATTATAATTTTAAAATACTGTCCTGTTTTGTAGGGCTCTTTTGAAAATGAAGCATATTTTATAATAATTTTAAAATTATCACAAACGTTGGTAAATTATTTTATAAAACCTACTTTCTGCACTAAACTGTTGTATTACTGGAAGCCATGTTAATAATTAAGATATTGATAAAATTTTAATAATATATCTAAACATTAAAATATATTTCAGTATTTCAATTAGTTTGATGTGAAAATAACATCGAGTATAAACAAATTTAAAAGAAAACAACTAGTAATTTCAAATATTACCACTAAAGCTTATATATTTAATTTTTTAACTTCTAAAATTATCAGAGAAACTTGATAAAATTGGAGCGCATGAAAAATTCACTGCCTTTATACCATGTAAATAACGATTTGTTTCACATCAAAATATTCTTTCTGTCTGAAACTAATACTTGCACAACAATCAAATTTAAGTTACAGTTAATACTCGGACATTTTTATTTTCTTTCTAAAGTTGGTGTTGTTCATGTATGCTTTTATTTATTATCACTAACAACTCTGCAATATAATTATTTGAAAATTATTTACGTTTTTACAAACATTAATAAAATGAAGTTGATTCATTAATACGGCTACAATAGCAATCATGTGGTATATAATTCAATTATATAACACATATACAATATTTATATAATAATTTTTTAACTATTATATAAGTATCGCATAATAAAATTTAAGACATTTTCTAGCACATTTATAAAATATATTATATAAATAAAATGTTTTATAAATTGTGCCCATTTTGTGTTTATAGATATTTTATAAACATTTTGAAAACGTTTCTCATTGTTTAATAATATTTATCGCCAAAACATTTCTACGACTATTATAAAATAGCAAATTATTAGTTGGGTAACTATCTGCTTAGAAGGGGATAACTTTTCAGTTCTGACGTGTAGCAAGTGAAAGCTCCTGTTATTTTTCTTTTCTGCGATGTGGAAATCAGCAATTCTCGAGTTCTCTTCTTTCTGTACTATATTTTCAATAGTCCACTGAAAACAGAGTGCTTTAGAATATCCGGACAATGACGGTTAATATGCTAAATTCTGGTCAATTAGATTTACAGTTTATGCATCATCTAGTAGGGCATACTTTTCAATTTTCTTCTTTGCAGAACTTACGTCTACAGGCAATATTTTGAGCAAAATATTGCTAATACTCACAATATAACAGTTAGTATCAGCAGGATTTGTATTTGGATTAACATTCGAAATTGTTTCTGTTTCATTGTGAAGCAGTTCGTGGTGATTCTTTTTGCATTGTTTGATGCTGTGATAAGGCCTTAGACATGAGAAACAAATTTTATTTATAATTACAAATGACCAATTGTATCCTGTCATTATGAAACTTTTCATTACCAGCAAACAGAGTAATATCCCTTTTGTTGGATTTATATTTTAACTTCTTAACAGTGTCATTGTCATTATATGATTTTGTAATATGTATTGGAGAAACGATATTTGCTTTGTCTTCTATCCATTTACCAAAATTGACTAGCTTATATCGTGGTTTTTTCAGGCGGGAAATATGTCCTACTCAACCTAGTTTATAAGAAGTTGGTAATTTTTGTAGAAATTCCTGAATCAATGAGTGACTGTTTAAACAATTAGTTTCATTCAAAGATTCAAATGTAGCAACGAGATTTTTTACTTCATCAACAAATTCTACTAAAAGCTCTAGCTTGTTTTATTTAATGAAACCAAATTTCCTTATATTGTTCAAAAGATGCGTTACAATTAGTTCTGGTCGGCCGAAACGTCGTTCAAGTAAATCGACAACTTTATTTACATTTTCTTGTACTATCACCAATGATTGGGTTATTTTCTTTGTATTGCCTTTTAAAGATTTTTGTAACCTTATTTTATTTTCCTCATAGCAATCACCACAAAATTCACTGAAGATTCTATACATATAAATAAAGTTTGGCCAATCAGTGGGATTGCCATCAAATATAGGTAGCTCTTTTGCTGTAGATGTTCTTGATAAAAATTTATAAAATGGAAAAAATTACCTTGTTCCTAACTACCTAATTTGTGAACAGTTTTATTGCTTGTAGAAGCTTCTTTTTCTTTGTCTTGTTCCTAACGGCAATTACCTTCCATCCATTTCTTCATATCAATTTCATTTGATACCTCAGAATCGAGCTCCTCTACCTCCCACCACTTAACTTTAGATTCGTCTAGTTCATCTTCTTCAATACTGGCCAATTTTAATGCTAGTTCCAAATCTAACATTTTTTGCTTTTTCTTCAACCTTTTTTGTTTCAGTTAAGTTTTTTTTTACTGCTATTTCTGACTCAGTTATGTACTTTTCTGTAGTTAAATTTACCCTGTCGATGATATTTTTTCTTTTGACAATGTTTCTACCTTTTCATTGTTGTCTAATTCTTTGTCCTCTTGTTCAGAATGAACCATTGCTGTCTTCTTTTGAGCAAGTCATTGGCGGTGTCTTAAATTGTTCTTTTCGGTTTTTCTCTTTTAATGTGGCAAACTTGACAATAAATTATCAACAAGGTGTAAACAGGCAACAAGTACGAGTCCTTTATGTGAAATAAAATGCCTTCAATTTAGATGTAACTTTTTTCTAAAAATCAGAAATTTCTAAAACATATGAGAGATGCTCAAATTTTTCTGAAGAATCGAGAAATTGCTTGTTGTTGCATGTATATAAGTGAATTGGTATTATACGTAAGCATGAATTGTCGAAATTCTTTCTGTCTTTTAGTTAGCACAACTGTCATCAAAATAAGAATTTATCTCAAAAATCATTTTTAATATCTGTAACTGTCGTTTTTGTGTGACGTTGAGAACATTTTGAATATTCAATGTGTTTAAGTTCAAATTCACTCATCTATATCGAAGAAATAAAACTCTGCTAAAGCCGTTATTAAGTTAGGGAAAGCTGAAATTTCTTTAAAACTTCCAGTACAAATGGAAAATTTCCCGTCAAAAGACTGTTCAAATGAAATCTTGGTTTGAGATTTAATGTTTCTAATGAATTCAACTAACAAGTTTCCTTTAAAACGTAGTTTTATATAAAAATTTGGATTGAAATTATTGTACTTCTTACGAAATATTACACTTTCATTATTAAACGTGTATGCATGTAGCGTTAGAAACTTTACATTACCTCGAAAAATTCAATTACCGTTCAACTCCATTTCTTTCGGTTCGGGTCTTTGCTATGTTGATCTAAATTCAGTTTTCTCCTTCCCATTTATATTATTGTTTGAAAACAAAACACAGTTTGTATAGCAGATTAAAAACGCCATAGTTGTAGTTGAAGTTTATCGATATTTCAAACTTTCTGAAATTGTTAGGGTTACAAGAGCTTTCTTGAAGTTGATATGACCATGACAACTTCTCTACCACTCCAATACACAAACTCAGCTGGAGTAACATCCATACAAGAAGGTGTTCTATTGAGACCAACAATTTCTGTAGGTTGATTTATTGTATTTTCAATAAGTTTTCGAAACAAGATATTTAGTGTTGATAAAAAACACAAAAAAAACTGACTAATTCTAAAACAACGCTTTTTGGCTTTATTGTTACAGTTAACGTTTAAAATTAAAAACAAAGATGAAATTACTCGACATATTGAAACAGCATTGATGCAAATTGACAATACCGAACTCAGAACCGATGCTGCACACATTCTCTACAACTTGTTAATTATGTGACTCATACAGAGCCAAGCTTAAGAGAACAAAAAATCAAACATTTTGTTTTCCAATACGTTCAGTGCTCTTTTTTGTTTGGTAAGAGAGAGGTTTTTCTTCAGTGTCGATTCTAGAAGGAGCAATTTATTTTCCATTTCGTCCATCTTTTCCATAATAATGTAATCGTCTGTCCACGTAGTCAATCAGGTTTACCTCTTTTTTTTCAGATTCTCGGACGTTTTGTTCACAGCCTGTCTCATGATCTATAACCTCATCCTCTCCTTCAGGAATCATGGGTGATATAAATTGATCCCTTATCAGAAGATACGCTACTGTTTTTCTAATTTATTTAAAAGTTTTTATTACGACGGTGGGATAAATTTATACATACGGTATGTCTACTCACTTAATTTATTTATTCACTAAAGTATTCACTAATTTATATTATTTTATATTAAATACACAGTATATATTCACTTACACTAATTTATATGAACACTTCAATACTGTTTATTTACTTAGACTATTCACTTGCTCACTGTTTATCTCACGAGATCAAATTATAAACTAAACCTCTCCCGCTCGTCGGTAGTATTTATATATGAAATGCCTTTTATTCCTGAACCTTCTAGAGTGCGGCTCACAAAAAACATGTTTCCTATCTGTTGGTTTTACCTGGCTATTGAATGAGGAGTCAATAAATTTGCTGGAAAATGGATTTCCGGTAATTGAAGAAATACTTTTTTCCAAGGACTTTTTGGAGGCCATAGATAAATCTCTATCACCACTACTGGCCAGGTGGCCTTACGAGAAAATTTAGATTAACTGCTAGCAACTTTGGTGCTATTACTGCAGCATGCAGGAGAAACAGATTCCCAGTGAGTTTGCTCAACACAGTCTTAGGTGAGTAACAAATCATAAATCTATTACATAGTTTAGTCATAGATGTTATCAATAATTTGCTTATTGATCCTCTAAGATTAATTTTTCAAAAATGGTATTTTATGTAGAATTTCCTTACTTTAGTTTAATTTGACATACATTTTTTATTATAATTGATTCATTATTTTTCCAGGTGAATACAATTTGGATGGTATCAAAGCAATCCAGTGCGGTAAAACTCTGAAAAAGATGCTCTAGATCATTTGAAGCCGATTTATAATTTAAATGTTCGGCCAACGGGAGTATGGCTTACAAATTAAGGACTTCTTGGTGCTAGCCCTGATGGAATAATTGATGAAGAAGAAGCCATTATAGAAGTAGAAGTTGTGCGAAAAATTGAAGACTTTCAATAAATATATAGTTTTTCATGGCGATGAGGGTAACTTGATCTTAAATACAAGTCACAATTATTATCACCTAATTCAAGGAGCTTAACATATTTTAAAAAAGAAAAAAATGTTACTTATGTATTTATACCTTAAAAGAAACAGTTGTGACAATTGTAGAGTTTGACGATTCATGGAAAGAAAACATTTCCCTCTTGGAAAATTTCTATATAGAACAATAATTACCAAAGTTGTTGGACGAATAAATAAAAAATTTTGTCATGTTTCCAATGTGATTTTAGGTTTTAGTTAGATAAGAGTAGTGACAAAAAATAATGGTAAGCAGTTCGAGGATATCCCTATGCCTTCTCAAAAATTTCAACTTCCAAATATAGTATATGACGGAGTAAGATTCAGGTACTGCACTACTGTACGATCTCGTATTTTTACCCCCTCCTTAAAAGGAAGTTCCTGGAACTTCTGTGTAGCCGGAACTGGATGATTAAATCGACAACTGGACCCATGTTTGCACTTTCCTGTCGTATGAAAATAACAGGGCACCGTCTTCAACGGGTACTGATAACGGGGATCGTAGCTGCAAATTAATATGTGGACAACGGTATCTTGGAAGATCACCTCTATTGTCTCGCCGATGGAAAAATGACCCGTTATTCCTGGCCTAGACGGTTCAAAAAATACACCTACGGCACTTTTCTTGACTTTTTAAAAAAAACAGAACAATATCGAAAAAAACTCTTAATTTTTTCACAATTAATATTCGTGCAACAGCTGTCAATTTTTCAATTCCAATAGCGAATACGATCATTTTTTCGGTTACATATACATATTAAAATCAAAGTAATAAAAGAAAAGTGGGAAATCCAACCTCTTTGTCTGAAATTTCTAACACAAAGTATCTAAGAGTAAAATTATCTCAAGATAAGGATATGAAGAAAAGGTATTTCCGACATCCATCATCATGTTCCTCATGACTCGCCAATCAGACACTACACCAGTGTGCGGTTTCGGAACATTACCCCCTCCTTAAAAGGAAGTTTCTCCTGGAAGTTCTGTGTAGCCGGGACTGGATGTTTAAATTGGCAACAGGACCCACGTCTGCACTTACCGGTCGTATAGAAATAACAGGGCACCGTCTTCAACGGGTATCGATAACGAGGGGTATAGTTGCATATTAATATGTGAACACCGTTATCTTGGAAGATCACTCCAATCATGTTTCTGATTGCTCGCCAATCCAACTGGTTGCTCTCTATCCTGGGCATTGCTAGTTTCTCCACGTGGTATTTCAGCAAATGATCTCAAAGGCTTCGTAACGCTTCCCACACATTCCGGTAGGTGGATCGATCTGGAAATACGTTTTTAATTACCAGGTAGAAGACGTACCGCGAATTGTGTCTGAGTCTCAGTGTCTTGCCAGGGGCTGGCATCTGATCTTCAAGTTTTTTTATTTTTCCAAACTTCTTTCGAAAGACGGTTGTCAACCCTCGTGCGTCGTTGTTACTGGCGGAGATGTTGTGTCCCAGTGAATACTCGTCAGTGAGAGTAAACAAATCTTGTCTTTGTTCTGTAGTTACTCCGTATCTAGCTTTCCCGCTACCTCCATATACGCCCATAAATTCTTCAAAGGCTGGGTCAGACTCTTGTTGTATATGGCGCACTCCTTCCTCTTTGTCATGGTCTACTTCGAATGAAGCTAGTTGGTTTTGGTGGACTACTCTCGGTATTCCATTGGGGATCTTGCTTATACGTTAGATGACGTCGTTGATTCTCTTCTTGATCAAGTATGGACGTACCCATGATTTATGGAACTTTGGAGAAAATCCCTTTCACCTTGCCAGGTTGTGTAACCATACTTTGCCCCCTTCGTTGAAACTGCCTTCTGTGGCATGCATGTCGTACGGTTTTTTGATTCTGTCACTGACAACTTGAAGATTCGTTCGAACCAATTCGTACACATCGTCCATCCTTCCCTCAATTGGATCACGTAATATTCTCCTGCTTGATCTTAGCCAGGTCAACAGCCAAACTCACCCGTGTTTCACCCGTGTACTCATTTATGACCGATCGATAAGCCAACGCAAATTGCGAAAGGTACTAGGTAAGGTACTGGGTAAGGTACTGGTCCCAATCTCTCTGGTGGCTGGAAACTACTTTGGACAGGTAAATTTTCCAATGGTCCTGTTCATTATTTCGACCATTCCATCTAATTGTGGATGCAACGATGTTGTCCTGGTCATCTTCATTCTCAGTTTGTCACAAATTTCCTGGAATACATGGCTCTCGTAATTTCTTCGTTGATCGCTGTGAACTTCCAAGGGCACTCCATATCGGCTAATACATTCTTCCACCAATACATCCACGACAGTTGGAATCGCGTAAATTTCCATCCACTTTGTGAAATAAGCTATTACAACCAGGAAATATTTACCACCATTTTATGTCATCGGAAATGGTCCAGCGATGTCCAAAGCAATCCTTTCGAAAGGGCTTCCAACATTATACTGTTTCATAGGTGCCTTCCTCTTGCGATGTGGTCCATTACTCGTAGCACAAGTACTACATTTCTTACACCAGTCGTTCACACCATCAGAGCTGTTCATCCAATAAAACCTTTCACGGACGCGCTGAAGGGTTTTCTCCATTCTCAGATGACCTCCCGATGGACTGTCGAGTAACTTTATCAGTACCTCGGCTACTCTCGTTCTTGGGATAACTATCTGTCTTCTCATCTCGGAACCATCATCATTTTCAACGACACATTTAAACAGCGTTTCTTTCAAGACTACGGAGTCTCACTGAGCCCAATATGCCTTGAGTGTCGGTGAAAATCTTGACAGTTCTTGCCAGGTAGGTCACCGATTTTATTCCTTCCATTGCCGAATCTTCTTTAGCTAAGGATCATTCTCCTGATCTTCTCTGATCCTGGTGGGTGACCATTCCTCATTGACTATTGTAGTTCTTGAAACTGAAGCTTCCCTAGATTCCGCCTTGTTGAAGTGGGAACAGTCTGCTGAGCACGGCCGTCTGTACAGGGAGTCGGCATTTCGGTAACTCACACCAGCTCGATGTTCGCCCCTGTCTAATTTCCCCTGTGACTGGAGTTCATGGGTTGCAGGAGTCTTGACGCGCTTAAACGGGCTGCGTACGTGTTCTAGCTCGCCACACTTCCGGCTTTTGATTTTCTTCGTCTTCTTGTCTGCCATACCTTTCAACAAGTTGTTGATTTAATCAAGTCTGTCATCGTCACCTTTTTCCTGCATGGTCCTATCTGTACCGCGAATCCTTCGTGGCTGCTTCGCATTTAAGAAGTTCTTGGTTCGCAGGAGTCGTAGGATGCTTACACAAGTTGCGTACATGCTCTAGCTCGCCACAATTACAGCACCTGATCTTCATCGGCTCCTTGTCTACCATACCTTTCAACAAGTTGTGTGATCTCCAGAGGTATCGTCTGAAGTACATCTAAGGTATCTCCCCAAGCGCTAAGCTATAAAAGTAATGATAAAAACTAACGAATAAAATATAATGGGAAGTACAATACCAAGTGAACTGAAAATAACACACTTGAAATGATTTCTTAAAATATTGCTCAACGTACACAACTCGGGCTAAGGCACTTTGAAACAAAAACAGAACTAATCGAATGAATCAAAAACACCAAACCAGGGACCTACGTAGATAACTCTGATTCCCATAAAATAATCTAGCAAGCTTTGCCGTTCGACCCAAGTTGAATACATCATTTAACTAAAATTACATATTATTTGGTCAACGGTCATCTATTGGGAGAAAAATATGAAATCTGAACATACAAAAAAAAATATTACTGTTAAATAAAGTATAAATTATACCTTTTCAGTTAATTGACAGGTACATAAGATGACAGATCTAGATACAAGTTATTTTAAGCATACTAAAGTTTATTGTATTTTGCCGAGACTAATATACCATCGTCATGCACCGGAGTACTACGCGTTCAAACTTTTCCTCACCTGTCAGAGGCTACTGTTTTGACTAAGCAGATCTTCGTCACTGGAGTGTCGTTTAAAGTAGACCAGAAGTTGATCGATACTTGCAGCAATTTGAGAATAGTATCAACTTATAATTAGCAGATATCACTTCATTGAATACACAGAGCAAACCTATAGAAACGTGACCACATGAAAACTGATTTTTTTTATGGAATATAAGAAATAATTTTCATTTTTACACGAAGAAGAACGAATCTCCATGTAAAATTCACACTCATACCTACCCGTACTAATAGCGTTTTCGGCCTTCCGGTTCTTAACCTCCTCCGTTATCTGTCTGATCCTTCTCCTGCTTTTGAGATTATTTATGGCATGGCTCCCATTATTCTTTGTATCCAAGGTATTTCCAAAGCTTTCAAGCCTTTCAAGAGTTATTTAATTAAACATTTGTTTAGGAATTTATTCACCTGGTATCCTCTGTATGGGTCCATTCTAAGTTGTGTTTTTTGAATGTCGTCTATTATTGTTATTTCTATATCGTCTTTTCAAATTCTTTGATTTTTTGAGACATTTTGCTTGCATTGTTTTGTCCAATCTTCTAGAACTCGATCTAGGTATACTTTAACGAACGTTAGGCTCAAACTGTTTCCCTGTCGTAGACCTTTTGTGACAGATAATTTTTCAGAAACTCAATTTCCTATTGTAATTTTCGAGAACTAGTTTTATATAACTGCTGTACGGCTTCTTTATGAGTGTTACTTATAGATGTTTATTTCTACACATTCCTGAACTTTGTTTTGGGAACATTGTCATAGGCTTCAGTTGAATCGACGAAGACTAGATGTACTTTCCGCCCACGAGCTACTATTTTTCATTGAGTTGTCAGAGTTAATATATGGTCTATCCATAAGCGCACTGAGAGAGATTTCCTAGGGACTATAATTTTTTAGCTCAAGTGTGAAAATTGATCAATATGGTGATTATGACAACCCATAGAAAATAATTTCGTTTAGATATTCAAATTATCATTCTAATATACATGATCCTAATTAAACAAAAATTGAGTGTGTCCTTTGATCATTTTGTGTTTTTTTCTTCTTCTGGCATTCAAATATCTTGACAGTTACACTGAGAGTTTTGCTACCACATCTTCTGCTCTAAATTCTATGATATCATACACTAGAAAATCTTCGCTAACAAGAACAGCATATTTTGAATCAATCAAAAAAATATTGAAAAAGAAGTTCATTTTGCAATATGGGTAGCAACAGCCGAATTACAGTAAATTGGCACGTAAATAGCAAAGTTACACGAGCTGCAGCATTGCCTTTCTAAGTTATTATAACCTAATTATACACAGCCATCTTGATATACAACAAATCTGTTATGCAATACTTATCAGTACGAATAAGTGGAAAGTTTGTCTTATCCGTCAGGGCGATTCACATTAGAATGTATTTAACTGTGAGAGGAGATGGCTGACATAGTGGAGGATCTTCAAAAGCTACAATAAGTCCACGTGTGAGTTGTGTGTGTCCGATTCGAAACCTCCATATCAGAACATTATCTTTTCTTTCTAGATTTATAATATATATGGCATTGATTCTTGGCTGTACTTCAAGCTACTTCGATTGTGATCTGCTCCAATGTTCTTACCAAGAGCTACGCATTCTACTTTTAAAGCAGGCGTTACACGATGCGTCCAATGTTGGACCCAATGTTTGTGCCAAAAGGTTCATTCAATCAATGCTTCTGCTACACGGTATGGCATATGGATCAAACCCTATTGGGACAAATGTTTTTCAACCATTTTGCAACATGGATGCAAATGCTGCAAACATGGAACTCGAAATGGCTGCAGTAGTTGCTGCCATGGTAATAATTTTGCCTTGCAAGATTTGGATTAACAGTCATAAAAGAACATACACAGAGAATTAGATACACCTTTCAATAGAAGTAGGGCAGGAGAAGTAAGTGGAAGGAGCTAGAAATATAGTTTGTGAAGCAGTACACACTTGCAATTTTAGATACAGTGGTGAAAACATGCTCGAAGATGTAGAAAGAAAACAGTCAGGAAAATTCGAGAATTTCTGTCGAATGTAAGGTGAATATTTTGAGATTGTTATGATGAAAACACTGGTCTGCAACAAAATTCTCCTTTAAATAGAAATTTGATAAATATGAAGAGCTTAACGTGTTGAATCTAGATCTGCTTTTCATTGTTTGCTATCACGCATATCTTTTTTATAATTTTTTGTAAATGCCTCGAAATTCTGTATTTTTCGTGAGTTATTCTTGCACTGACGCTACGTTATTCAGTCTGTATCGTATGTTTCCACTCAAAAACGACTTGGGTTGATATAAAAACAGAGAACGATATCGACTGATGATATTTTGACACTAATGCGTACGCTTCCGCAGTCCACAATTTTCGCAGGATTCCGTGGCGCTCAGTTCGATATAAAGTTGCTAAGGGATTGTTGCTGATTTTAACCTGGTATTTCGGTAAGTTTCATATTATATTGATACATGAAGCGAAAATATATGTGAATTTCAACTATAGAGCAAACGAGGATCTTTTATTTTCGTAAGACTTTATGAGTTACTTCATTAAAGTGGGCGATGTGGTATTTTGTAATGATGCTAAAGGACTTCTACAAAAACTGGGTTTCTCCGAAGGCTCAGAGGAATGGCAACGTTTCATTGATTCATCCATTTAGCCTTCTTCATAGTCTCCGGGAAATGTTGCGCCCTCCTTGGCTGAATCATGACATACTACAAAATATCTGATTTTTTTACCGAGTACGCTCACAATTTCTGATTTCATCCCATCCGGGTATGGGGATTCATCTATCTTTAGATTGTCCCTCACTCCGGATTCCTTATTTTTTTCCAGAGTGAATTCCTTAGGACTTTGGTATCGCGGTATCGCTTTCTAAAACTCATGTTGAGCCTCCGTGGAAATAGTGCGTCAGCTACTCTATATTTTTCATCCACTACTATGTTGTAGAGTTTGTTATTTCAAAGTGCTTCGGTCGCAATCCTATACCCGTCCCCCAGATGTCTTCATCTAATGCCTCGCATAACTCTTCCCTGAATTTCTTCTTTGCTGTTCTAATTTCCTCCCGTAATGCCTTTTTTATCCATGTATGTTCCAATTTTATAACTATTGTCCCCTGCTTTGACATGTCTCGTAAGCCTTCTCCGAGCGGTTAAACATGTTGTCCATAGCTCGGTTACCTCCTCATTCCACCAGTATGGTAGGCCCATTCCCCCTCCTCGAATTTGTGTTGGACGCTGCCTTTAATATCCCCTCTATCTTCTCATACAGGCCTTCAAAGGTATCCTCGCCTATTTCCAATTTCTCTATCTCCTCCCTTAGTGTGGGTCTCGATATCCCAAATATCGACCTGTTCCCTTTTTCCCTTATTATGACCCCACTTCATATACGATATATTCATGGTAGGTAAAAATTTGTTCTTCTAGGACATCCCTATCTCACACTTTCCGTGCAAGGCGGCTAGTACTAGCGTTATGTCGATATGGTACTTCGAGATACCCCGTATAAACGTTGGTTTGCCGTTGTTCAGTACCACCATGTCCCTTGCCGCGATCCAATCTTTCCATATAGCACCTCTCTCGTCGGCAATGGGTGACCCCCAGCTGGTTGATTTGGCATTAGCATCGTTCGTTATCACACAGTCTTTTCTCGGCAACCTCCGCTTTACAAACATATCCCTGTACTCTTCTTTCCCGACGTTGGGTGAAATGTAAAAGGCCATCATACCCAAGTCCTTCATATTCAGAAGGATGAATCCATCTTTCCTAGTTATACCCTTAACGTTTAAGACCTTGCATCTGACATTTATGGCTACGTTTTTTCTCATATCTTGTATCCAGATCTATGTTCAAGTTTTTCGCCTTGGCCATCACCAGATCGTGTGCCGCTCTTACCCTCCCCACTTTAACTTGTTGGCATTTTATTCCCTCCTGATCCGGTTTATTATACCCTGCCATTAAGACGTATGATATCCTCTCTATCACTCTCGACCAAATCTCTGTATTTCTGACAGCTCATATTATCCATCCTATGTCCTGTCTCGCCGCACGATATGCAGTACTTCTCCTCATTGCATGTACCTGCCCTATGGCCATCTTTATCGCAGTACATGCATGCCGGTCTGTCTCTTTACACTCGTTCATAATATGACCAAACTATATGCAACCGGATAAGCGTAAATTTTTCTTTGATTCTGCATACCACTCATCTTATTTTGATCCTCCTCGCCTGTTTCATTTTGGCCTTGTATTCGGATGGGACCGTTATGTTTGTGCCTTGCTGCCCATTCCTGTCCTTCCTAATATTACGGACGTACCTTTTCTATCTCCACTTTTCTGCCTACCGTCTCTGGCTCTTCTTCTGCCCGTGTTATTTGGTCCAGGTCTAGTACGTTGTAGTTAACCTCCTTTATTTCAATTACTGAGTCTCATAACTTGCCTTCTCCTTTATTTCCTATTGCAGTTTCTCCGCATTTCCTCTTCCCTTGGTGGGGGCTATCACGTCTCCACTTTAGGTCTTCCGTATCCTGCTGATTTTCACTCGGATGTCGTCAACATTAACCTTCTGCTTTATTTTCTGAATTACCTGGAAATAAGACTTCCCACTTACCTTGATCCACACGTTCTCACACTCGTTTTATTCTTCACCTTCAGTATTTGTAGATCCACATCCCTATGAAAAGTAATATATTCTTGAATGCATTGAAAGAACTACCTAAATAATTAAATTCATATATAATAAATAAATACAGTCATATTAACTTTCAAAATCAGTCTTAACACATAAGCCGCCAAGCAAAAAACAATATCATAAACTCACAAAATAGTGCATAATATCGCCAAATACATAAAATTCCATGGCCAAAAAATGATTCTGATTCCCATCTGACGTAAAATTTGAGCCAACAAGTCATCATACCGTGTTTGGTGTATCGTGCCTTCTTCACGACCCAGTGGAAACACGGCTTTATTCGCAGTATCCACGACTAATCAACTAATAGTGATCGACCTCAGCTGTCTATACCAATCTATAAAAAAAACTTGACGTTAATGGGGAATTTACCTGACATGTTAGCTATTTTCTGCCTATCCCAATTTCCAATTTTATATGATGTCGGAGTCCCTGTTTGTGACTGATTTGCTCTTTAATAATTCAAAAGAATACTCCGCATTTTTAACGTGTTTCAAGGTCGACAGAGCGAACGTGGCAGTGAATAAAATGGGTTGATGGAAGAAAAGATACCAGTGGCGTACTACAGTACTGAATAACTAAGTGTAAAGCATGTACATGGTTTTTCAGTATAATTTCACGTGAATTTTTTTACTAAGAGAGATACAAAAAAATGTCTACTGCAAATATGAAAAATCAGTAGTGTATATCTGTATAAGTTTTCAATATAAGCAGAGCGCTTTCAATTTTATAACAAAACTGTCCTCATTGTCCCCTGTAATAGTAAGAAAATTGTTCCCATTGTATTATAGAGAAAGTAAAAAGGCAAAGACAACGGAAAGTCATTCAAATAAAAAAATATGGAAGGAAGTCTGTCACCGTTTGGTGTGGCCTATATTTTTTGACTACACATCAACACGAGAAACATCTTTAGAAAATATTCTTCCAAAGGTAGCTCAACTTTTGGAGTAACTATTTTCTTCTGAAGAATTGGGTCAACTAATTTAGTAACAGGGTGGAGCGCCCCCGCACAGAGTATTAGAAGTTCGAGAGCATATAATTGGCCAATTTGATCTTTGGATTTAGCTATGGTGCACCCATTCCATGGCAATCAAATAGTCCAGATTTAACAATGTTGGAAACGTTTTTGTGGACGTTCCAGAAGGAGAAAATTTACTTTAACAATAATGAATGAGTTGAGATTATTGAAAACCAAATTGAAGCATTAATTTATGAACTAAATCAGAACCATAATAATGCCACCTGAAATAGTACAACCAACTTAATGAAACGATATGAACTCTGTATAATAAATAATGGTGCCCATTTTAAGCAATTTTTTTAGTTGGTACTGCTTATATCATACCACCATAATTATTTTTTGTTGTTATTTTTATTGGTTGATTTCAAGTATTTTTTGAAAAAATTATTTTTTTAAGATTGTCTGAATAGGAAATGTTTTAGATTAATTTCACATATTTCTTGTATTCTGTATTTTTATTTTTATAAATTGAGAGAGACCTACATATGTTTATTCGAAATCACACACCTGTGTGAAGTTATCCACGTATTTTTTAACCATCCACGAATATTTTTTTTTCAAAATAAACTGTACTTTTGCGAAAAAAAATGTTAATATAGGAGACATATAATGACATTTCAATAGTCTATATAATTTTACTTCTAAAAATTAGAGATTAAGTGAATAAAAAATTTCAAATAGTTGTTCTTGTACATATTTCACGATTCTGAATCGAAGACCCAAAAATAAATAACGAATTATTCAACTATTACAAAGAACACCTAATTAGAAACCAATCAACAAAAAAATGTGATGTAAGTATTTTTTATAACGTCAAAATAATTCATAAAGATTATGATTGTGCGCTAACGCGCATCGTTCGTTTAGAACTCTAATCCTCAAAATTTTGTTTCCTTTCACAATTCCAATGGACACTTAATTAGGAACCTATAAACGAAAAATTGTGATGTAAGTATTTTTTATAACGACTTCGGGTTCAAAACGAACGCACAATCGTAATCTTTATGCATTTTTTTTACGTTATAAAAAATACTTACACCACAATTTTTCGTTAGTAGATTCCTAAATAAGTGTTCTTTGAAATAGTTAAAGAAAATTAGAAAAAAATTTGGGGCTTCGAGTAGAAAACGACGGATGGGCGTCAACACACAATCGTAAACTTTATGAATTTCTTTGACGTTATAATAAATACTTACATCACAATTTTTCGTCAATAGGTTCCTAATTAAGTGTTCTTTGAAATAGTTGAAGAAATTTTGAGAAAATTTTGGGACTTCGAATTGAAAACGAATAATGCTCGTCGGTGCTCAATCGTAATCTTTATGAATTTTTTTTGACGTTATAAAAAATAATTACATCACAATATTTTGTCAATTGGTTCCTAATTAGGTGTTCTTTCTAATAGTTGAATAATTTATTTTTTATTTTTAGGGTCTTCGATTCAGAATCGTGAAATATGTACAAGAACTACTATTTGAAAACTTTTTATTAACATAATCTTTAATTTTTGGTAGAAAAATTATGTAGCCTATTAAAATGTCATTATATGGCTCATATGTTAACAATTTTTTGTAGAAGTACAGTTTATTTTGTAAAAAAATATTTTTGGATGGTTAAAAAAATCCTTGGCTACCTTCACACGGGTTATATATATATATATATATATATATATATATATATATATATATATATATATATATATATATATATATATATATATATATATATATATATATATATATAATATAATTAATTACTTTTTATTATTTACTTAAGTAAAAACCAAATGTTTATTTCTCTATTAAATTTATCTATGGTTTAGATTTGTTTATGAATTGAATATATTGAATTGGCTAGCTCAGGTTAAATGATTTATATGTTATTATTAGTTTAATTTATTGTTTTAATGGAGAGCATGAGAACACTTACTCTCGTTGGGTTCAGGATGGAATTAAACAACAAAATATATGAAATCTGCATCCTACAAATGACCTGCGAAAATCATCTCCACCAACGCTGTGAATCGATTATATGGAACACAGTAATTCAACGTCTATGGTATGAAACCTTTCCCTGTTTTTAGCAAATGACATGTAAATGAAATTCAACGACTCAAATTTAGTACCTTTAATTATCAACAAAACATCAAATCGGAAAGCATCATAAACAGTGAAGAAAATTTATGTTAAAACAAATATAATACAGTGCAAATTACAAATACCAAATATTATCATGTACCTAAAATTATTAATGTGTAATTTGGCCAAATCCGTGAATTTCATTTGAGTTTAATATGGTTAACCAGATAAATTGGTAAAACACTGACCTGATCACAACACTGGGAAGTCTCTAGTATATTTTATTGCTGTGGAATCTTCTGAACCAAAGCTGGATCTCCACCAATCTTGTAGATACAAACTCTATAGTTTGTATGGCAGGTAAGTTCGTGAATTCTTGTTAAATCACTTAGATATATTTGCTTATAATGTTTTTGCTACAATGATTAATGGTTTAGGAACGTATTTTCTCACTATAAACTGATTACTTTTTGAAAATTCGGGTAGCGAACCCTCTCAAATTTAAAATGTTTATATTTCTTACAAATTCTTATTATTTCCAAATATTTTTTTTCAAAATGTTCAATGTATATTGATTCAATGTTTGCAATGTCTTTTTACTTTAATTTCTAATAATTTCTCAAATATCTTTATAAAATTTATAAAATTTTCTTACATGCGTCCTTCTCCATTAGCTTCGCTCCACCAACTTTTTTGTTTTTCAAATCAACAAACTTTTTGTTGTCCGCTTTGTTATTTGTAAAACAAAAAACTTACTACATACTAGATAGAATATACTCTGTTTTATCTAATGTTTTATATATCGATAAATGTCTTTATATTTTTCTATGATTATTGATTGTTGATGTGAGATTTCAAATTAATTTACTATTCTTATTTACATACGCAATATTTCAAAAATTACATTTACAATTACATATTTATCTATTACAAACTTGGCTCTTTATTTATTTCAGTCATTATATTTTTCTATTATCAATAGTTCACGGTCAAAAATAATTCTATGGTAGAATATATTTCTGCTCTCAGTGTACTTTGCTAACTGATATGAAGTTCTTAGTTGTCATTCCAGTTATCTCTTTTTTTATATAAATATTACAATTTTGTTGGTATATATTGTTATCCAAAATTCTATTTATTATTCTCTGATAATAATTTATTTTCTTTTCAGATTCATTGTTAGATGTTCGAAATACTGGATACAAATTATCATTTGCTATAGACAAGAAAATGAGTTTATGATTTATTAAGATATGATTAAAATTTTATGAAAATAATGCTGTTTATAATCTGAAATCCTAAGTTAAATAATTTTACTATTACTTATGTATTTCTTTAGTTTTGGAGCATAACTAATATAATAAATGTTCAATTCAATAGAAAATATATATTCTTCTTATATTATCACCATTAGACAAGATAATTCCAGCTGTGTGAAATAATTAATTTCCATCTGTTACTCAACAAGGTTGCAGATTTCATACATTTGTGTTCCATTCTTTTTACTGTTTCTTCTCACGATAAGTTCAAATCCCCTCAAATTTAAATTTAATAAATATTTACATGGTAATTTTTGTTTAAATTTCAATTTCACAACAACAAACTTATCGTTCCCTTACTATTTGACCATGAAATGATTTGAAACTTCTACTATTCCAATTCTGGGTTGTATAATTATCCTAACTTAATCTACTATTTACAAACAACTTATTTAAAATGAATTTAAATACTTGTAATTCTATCTATTCCTCATGTTTCGATACATATTACTCAAGAGTAGTATTTATAGATGTGTTCTATGTTAAAGATACCCCTTAATATTTTAGTACCTGGATGTATTAATAGATAACTGATTTTACCGTTTTCAGTGTCTATGATATACGGACCTTCAAATGGATATAATAATTTAGCACACTGTTCTTCATCTTTCTTTGGCATTCTTAAAGATTTGATAATTTCCATATCCCCTTAATAAATTGTGTCTTATGTTTCCTTTTTAATATAAATTGGATTCTCTCCCGTTACTCCATGTGGTAATTCGTTGATGACTTTTTCTATTTCAAATAAATATTCACATCTTTTCTTCAAATGCAGATTCTCATTTATGATTATGCTATTAATATTTCATAAAATATACTTAATTTGTCTCATTGTCAATTCAAATATTCATAACATTCCTACTTTAAATTCTCCCTACTACTCATATCTATACTAATACTTGCTTATATATCATATTCGTATTTCAACATTTTCATTATACTTTATTTTATATATACTCATCATTTCATATTTCATTTTACATATTCATTTTCCATTATAATTAAGCATTTCTTAAATTCATAATCATATATCTCAGTATTAATTTCCTTATTCTTCCATATACCTTCAAATATTCTGTAAATTTCAATTGACACCAAAACATCATCTCATATATTCTAATCTATATAATTCGTCTAACTATCTCCCTTCTTCTCGTTTGTTTAATTGGTATGTGTTATTCCATTTATTTTCTAAAGATGTAAAAATCTATTTAATATTTTTAGTTTTATATAATTTCACCCCTCTATCTTATATCTTCCTGTTTTATTTTTATATAAAGCCAGTACTTCATCTAATTTATTTATCATTACTTATTTGTTTGCCCTGTTTGAATTTTCCTCTGTATACTCTAAACTATCAATTCCATTCCTAAGTTTCACCTAATAAGTTTCGATTCACATTATATGATATGTATTATATATATTTTTTCTTTTTTTCTAGATTCTTAATAAAGAAGTGTGAAGAATCGTTTGGAATATCATCTGCTTAATCAACAAAGAACACCATCTATCCTATAATTTTACCTAGCATGATATACTTAGTTAATATTGAAATTTTTTAATCTATACTTATGTCTATTATTTTATTTACAGCTTTTTCTGACCTAACCTATCTCTATCTTTGTACATTGTTTATAATAAAACCTTTCATCTTAACTTCATTTCTGTTTTTTATAATTGTTATGTGATATTAATAAATTTATCTTCCAGTTTATTTTATTATCCTTTTCCTGTCCATTCCATAGCTTTTTCGTTTCCAAACTTCCTTCCAATCATCATGTTATACTATTTAATTTGCTATTCTTTTCCTAACTTTTTTTTGATGTTCTTCTCTTGTTGTTTGTTTCTCATTACACTTCTGAATCTTCTTTCCGTTCTCCATCATATCCTTCTTAATTTTGCAGTCCCGTATCTCACTAATTTCTTCCCATAAATCCAATAAAATCTGTGTCTCAAATTCTTCCACCTTAATCATTTCATTTATTATTATTTTGATGGAAGCATTTGTGTAAATTATATTCATTTTTTTATTACATTCTATTCTTATTGGTACATTATTATCATAAAATTCTCCTAGGCATCCTATATCTCTTACATTTCCTCTCATATTTGCTCCTATATCTTCTACTGTGTCTCTCAATCTTCGTTTCATCTTTTGTACTTCCTTGTGATATCGACTATCCATCGTTTTAATATCGAATTCAACACCTAAATCCATATTCCCATTGTATATGATTCCTCCTCCATTTCTTCTCACAGTATCCTCCATTTCTTCCACCGTTTCCTGTAATTTCCTATTCATCTCTTCTAATTCCCTATTAAATGATCTACCCATAACTTCTGACCTTTTTTCATATGGTCCTGTTTGTTCCTCTAGTCTAACATTTAAATCCTTGACTTTCTGATCCACCTTCTGTATTATTTCTTCATTTGTTCGTCCTTGTACTTTTATATGTTCTACTGCTATAATTATATTTTCATTTTGTTTATTCACTTCTAATACAATCGTTCCTGATAAATTTTCTTCCAAGCCTCTACTTCATTCTTGAATTTCTCCATTAACATGTTTTTCTATCTTTTCTCGGATTTTGATTCCATTGTCTTGAATCTCCGTCCTTAAATTTTTGTTTTGATCTTCCATATTTTGTTACACCTTATCCATTCTTCCTTTAACTTCTTCGCTTTCTTCCCTGATTTTCTGGATTTCTCCAATACTTCCAGATTTCACATCTTCAATTTTATTTTCCAATTTGTCTATGCTCCCACTCATCTGGTCCATTTTTTTATTCAAACAGAATCATGACTTCACTCATATTGTTCATATTACCATTTATCATGTTGATATCTCCTTTAATTTCTCCCCTCATTGTATTCATATTTCCATTTATGATGTTGATATCTCCTTTAATGCTGTTCATATTTTCATTTTGTTCTGCAAACTTCTTGTCCATATTAGCAATTAATTGTTGCATCATGTTTTCATTTATACTCATCAACACTTGCTGCATCCTTTGTTCATTATTACTTGTTCCTCCTTGCGATTCCCTTCTCTCTTTTATTCTCTCTTCTTGTTCTTCTGCTTCCTTATCTTCTGTCGAGTCTTCCTCTGGTACATTTCCTTCGGGTTGTTGTCCCTGTTCTAAATAGTGTACTTGGAAATCTCCTCTACCAAGCCTTCTTTCTTCTCGTTCTTCTTCCGATCCGCTGTCTGTACCTACCTGTTTTCCGTCCCCTAACATCATTTTCCTTTCCATTATGAATTTTTTAATATAGTCAATAAAATTTTTTTAATATTGCTTATATATAATTTTAATTATTCTCTTAACAAGATTCTACTAAATATTTTTAAATCGCCCCACGTTTTTGGGTGCCAATTATAATATATTTTATAATATTATAATTGGATATTTAATTGCCCCACGTTACGGGCGTCATTTTTGTAATATAATTGATTACTTTTTATTATTTATTTAAGTAAAAACCAAATGTTCATTTCTCTATTACATTTATCGATGGTTTAGATTTGTTTATGAATTGAATATATTGAATTGGCTAGCTCAGGTTAAATGATTTATATGTTATTATTAGTTTAATGTATTGTTTTAATGGAGAGCATGAGAACACTTACTCTCATTGGGTTCAGGATAGAATTAAACAACCAAATATATTAAATCTGCGTCCTATAAATGACCTGCGAAAATCATCTCCACCAACGCTGTGAATCGATTATATGGAACACCGTAATTCAACCTCTATGGTATGAAACCTTTCCCTGTTTTCAGCAAATGACATGTAAATGAAATTCAACGACTCAAATTCAGTACCTATAATTATCAACAAAACATCAAATCGAAAAGCATCATAAACAGTGAAGAAAACTTATGTTAAAACAAATATAATACAGTGCAAATTACAAATACCAAATATTATTATATACCTAAGATTATTAATGTGTAATTTGGCCAAATTCGTGAATTTAGTTGGAGTTTAATATGGTTAACCTGATAACTTGTTAAAACACTGACCTGATCACAACACTGGGAAGTCTCTAGTATATTCTATTGCTGTGGAATCTTCTGGACCAAAGCTGGATCTCCTCAAATCTTGTAGATACAAACTCTATAGTTTGTATGGCAGGTAAGTTCGTGAATTCTTGTTAAATCACTCAGATATATTCGCTTATAATGTTTTTGTTACAATGATTAATGGTTTAGGAACGTATTTTCTCACTATAAAGTGATTACTTTTTGAAAATACGGGTAGCGTCCCAAAATTCTATTTATTATCGTTTGATAATAATTTCTTTTCTTTTCAGATTCATTGTTAGATGTTCGAAATACTGGATACAAATTATCATTTGCTATAGACAAGAAAATGAGTTTATGATTAAAATTTTATGAAAATAATGCTGTTTATAATCTGAAATCCTAAGGTAAATAATTTTACTATTTCTTATGTATATCTTTAGTTTTGAAGCATAACTAATATGATAAATGTTCAATTCAATAGAAAATATATATTCTTCTTATATTATCACCATTAGACAAGATAATTCCAGCTATGTGAAATAATTAATTTCCATCTGCTACTCAACAAGGTTGCAAATTTCATACATTTGTGTTCCATTCTTTCTACTGCTCCTTCTTACGATAAGTTCAATATATATATATATATATATATATATATATATATATATATATAATTATATATATAAACAAAAATATGTGACGCAAGTACATACTTTACAAAAGATTTGATATCAAATCATCCGATGCATAGGGTGACACAAGTATTATACCTACTTATAATCTTTTTAAAATAACGGTAAGCTTTGGCTACATACTCACACTTTATTCTTGATTAATTTGAAAGTTCCAAATAATTGATGTACTTGATGTTCAGACCTGTTTAAATAATGTTAGTGTTTGTGTTCTTCCCAGTTTCATAATAATACATTTCGTTTTTCAACCGGTCTTATTGTAATACAGATAAAATAAGCTTTTTCTTAGCTTTGTAGTTCTGTTAACTCAAGTGAAACAGATATGGCATTTTCTTTGTAATGCGTTTCAATAGTATATTTTGGGAAGAGATATGGGCGAATTATCCTTTTGTGAAATATAAAGTTAAGTAGGTAAAACCTTCAATTATACTAAAACCTCTTACCTTGATAGGTTGATCGACTTCCCAGCTTTCTTTGACTTCTCCAATCCTCCCTTTTCTTCCCGATATGAGATGGACTATAATTTTCGTGGTTATTAAGGAGTTAAAATAGCACAACTCACAGAGAGACAAATCAATACAATTTCAAGTCTTTTTCGAACTGAGGATTCAATTGAAAGTCTCTATACCAAATGTTTGGTGTCAATTCACCCAATTGAAGACGCGCATTTTTACAAAATATACACCTTTTGATCATAAGCGAATAGTTTTTCAAATATAATTTGGATGGAGCCCTTCCTTTCTAATGTGTTTGAATAGTATAAATTGGATGGGGCCCTATGTTTGTTGTGGTTTGGTAGTGTAATTTCTTTGTATTGTATTTTGGAAGTATTGATTGAATGAAGAATTTTTTGTACGTTGTAATCATATATATTGTTATGATATTTTATTTTTTATTCATTTATTTATTTTAATTATTTATTAGGTTAATATTATTATAATTTTATTTGTTGAGCGCCTGATGAAATTAATAAAGTAATAGATGAATATTTCTTTAGTTTAAAAAGTAAAACGGCAGCTAACTTCAGTCCTTAAAATGAAACTCTTAATTATTTGTAGGGAATTATCGTAAGTGAGGATACGTTTATATTTAAATTTAAACTTCAAAATAATTGAGATATTATATAATAAGAATAAAACATATTTACACTAACTAATACTTATTATTTTTCAATAATTTTTAAATAGATCTAAATAGAATTCAATGTGTCTCTGTACTACTAGTAAATACCTTTGCCAATAGAATTAACTATCTTACTGAATCAGATTTAGAGGTTATGTGAAATTATATTATTAAAATTATCGAAAAGTTCTTTGTTTTTATTTATATCAGTTATAAATCTATTCAGTAAAATTTGTTAATAGATTCTTATCTAAAATTTGTTAAGTAACTTTTTATCTGGTCGTTAAATGTTATGTGAAGTTTATCAACAAATTACAATTTGAATTGACACTAGTCCGATCAGATAAAAGGTGATGATTGTAAATTTGACAATTGGTTTGTGAGAAATATCGAAATGTTATAAATTTAGTTTTCATAAATTTACCTTATAGTTTGTAATTATGCACTGGATTTTTCGTCGATGTTTCTTAATTTAATTATGTGTAGTATTGGACTGAACCAAAATTCAGTTCTATGTCCTTTCTGGATACCGAAGACTGATTTTCTGTAGTTCTAGTAAGTAAGGTTTTATTATATCTACTTGTATTGTGATCAAATACTTTTTCTTCTCTTTATTTAACCTATATTCTCCACTATTGTCATTGTACTCTCAAGTCATACTTATATTTAAGAACGATTTCTTCTACAGCTTCTCTTATATTTAAAAATTTATCTTCTTTCTATAGTTTTCTTATTATAACTTTATTTGATTCTTCTGAATTTTTCTATTCTAAGAATCTCTTTAGAAATCTGCCATCAATCTTTCTTCCCTCCTTTCAAATCAAAAAATCAACAACCAACCTCAATTCCCGCTGAGCAACCATCACCATTTTTTTCTATATTCATCCTAGATGAAACTTTTAATTTTATAATTCAACTAAATGACCTAGCGCACTACACTTGGGCGCTTTAAAGTTTCTTATCTAATAGTTTTACAATAGTTCAACATTAAAATCGATATAACAAGTTATTGGATTAATGATAAAAGGAGAATCAAATTAATTTGAGAATTAAAATTTTAGTACAATATTTTTGGTAGTTTGAACTGAATGGATCCTAATTTACACGTCAGTCCAAAATATATACAGAAATGTCAATCATTTGTGATGAAATTTGAAGAAAATAAATTGATTGATTCCAAACTTTCAAATTAAAAAGGAATAAAATGTGGATTTGTTGACATAGCTTATCTTTATTTCAAAAAATTTATAAGTACATATAGTACATATGTCACCCCGTACATCGTATGATTTTATATGACATCATTTGTAAGGGGTGTACTTGCGCCACCTATTTTTACCTCGTCAAGAGGTTATTGAACTGATATCAGTACTTTTTGTACTGCTCTCAAATTCTATTTTCATATACTTAAGAAAAGTAATATAGATTTTTTCATTAATTTAATCTATGGCCAAAAACCGTATAAATTGGAAAAATTTGGAAAAACTAAAAAAATCAAAGGATGAACCACTTATGTTGAATATAACTCCACAAGAATACATATACCGTTGGAAAGGTCTTGAGTAGAGTAACAAAAACATTTAGAGTGTTTTTCCTCTATCTGAGGTGAAAAACCGTATAAATTGGAAAACATCTAAAATGCCCCTATTCTCGAAATTTTAGATGCCCATAAGAACCCTTTAAAGATTCTTTGAGGGATCGTGGTATGTTGCGATAGTAATAACTTCTCAAGCACTATCATCCCGACAAACTACTTAAAACAAAGCTACCTGTATCTCATTTTTGGGTACAGCTGGGAGGCTGAAAATTTTACTGTGGTATCACTTTAGCGACCCGAGTCAGCTGACAGAATTCCATCGTGATAGGGTGAACACGTTCCTCTGTTTTGGGCTATTTGAAAATTGACATTTTGTATGAAAAAAAATTACTGTATACCAGGAAATAATAATAATAAGGCCTTTATTAATTTCTAGGAAAATAAACATACATATAATAACGAAAGAGATATACAATTGAGGCGAGATTCAATTCATCCGTCCCGAGTGAAACGGATGTCTGCTCTTCCATCTTACCTTAGCATAGTTAATTCACAGCAAAAGCTGAGCAACGTAATGAAAAATGTTCATATAAAACCTATACAGAGGAGAATATATATATCCATACAACTACATTACAATTTCATTCTTGTTGAGAGAGTAAATAAACAAACAATTTATTTTTAAATGCATTACTCGAAAGGGTATAACGAATATTAGCTGGCAAGTTATCGTGTATATTGACAATTGAATAGCTAAAACAACATTTGTAACGTTTTTATTTTCCCTATACTTCGCCCAGCGAAATCGAATACTTTATATCACGGTGCGGCCCTGGCGTAACAATATTTTCTTCGAACTGTGTATCAGATCGTTTCACATGACCAATAAACATAAAAAAAATTAGGAACAATATATCTCTGGATGCCGAAAAGGTTTGTTACGCCTAAATCTTGATTTTCAATTCAACTAAGTGACAATTGAATGTACAAAAGTTTAAATATCGTCTCTAAAAAAAGGTGCGATGTGCACACAATAGTTTTTAATATCGCCTTCGGACAAAAAGGTACTTTTTACGAAATTTTGGGTAGACAGCGTAATTTGGGCATTAATGATCTCGATTCGTTTTTATATGGTTCGTTATATGGCTTTTTTATAGAACTTATTTTACCGCTATTTTTCGGAAAGAATTTCAGAAAAAAGGCTCTCTATCCCCAAAAATCTCGTCACGAGAGGCAGTCTACGAAGAATACTTGAGCGAATCAGTGGTGATTTTCTTGGTTATTGAGATGTCGTATCGTATCGTATAAAAACCGATACCGTACCGATACCGTACCGATATTACTTGTGCTGGGTCGGTGAATTAAAATTACCGGAGTATCTGTTTATTGTGTTTATCACCGACATTAAGTTACCGAGTGTATGTGATTTGTTCCATCACGCGGTGAGAGTAGATTACTTATTACAAGTACTATCCTAAATTTTTAAATCGACCTAATCGAGAAACCATGCCTCCGGCGTTGATGCAAGTGTCTTCACCTGAATAGTATTGTGGTGATTGGCTGGAGACTGTTGGACTCAGGTATCGTAAATTATTATTTAGTATCTCTCCTACCTGGAGTAAATCGCACCTTTCCTTATACGATGGTGAAAACAATAATTTAGTGTCACGCCATTTCTTTAGTGAAAGAACCATACGGTATGAGAACTATTTTATTATGATAACGAGTTTATTTATTACTAATATTGACATTGTTTTAAAGAACTTTCATGTTTTATGCTGTGTTATAGAATAACCGTTAAGAATTTCGGCGTGCACGTCAAATCTAGATTAAATTATTTTCCGATCACTTATATTGACGTAACTTTCACAAAGCCTATGTGGTTTTTTGTTTTCGAGTAATTCAGTAATATAATATCCTACATTTTCTTTTTTGGATAAACGGAAAATAATTCCGTTAATAAACTGATTTTTTCGTTCGCAAACTCTGCGACATTTATCGTTTGTCTATTTATATGATTTTGATTTGTATATTTGTTGTTCCTTGGAGACTATTTATTTCCCGAACAATTACCGTATGACTCGCCGTGTAGTGTTGAGTGATAATTTGTTTTATTGTTTTTATGTTAATATTAATATATTTGCGGTACCCGGTTATGCATGTACCCATATTGTGAGTATTTGAAGTTCTGTACACTGACGCTGGTCAAACCTGTTAATAAACTGGTTAACATAATAAACCGCGTTTTAGTGAGTACTTCCCTAACCTCCACAGACACATTACCGAAAATACCTCACTTTCTATAATTTCTCTCGCTTATCGCAGTTTTTGAAATTTTTCCTGTGAATTAAAATTCCTGGCGCCCTTTAATTATCTTTCCGGTTGATTAACTTTCCTAAAGTAAACCCACGACTCTTAGCTCTCCAACCAAAACAAGAGTGCCGTTCGCATACGTCTCAATTGTTTATCGCCCAGTATCATTTCAAATAATAATACGTCATCTTGGTCCCATCCATGGAAACTTGGAGAAATTGGTACCGAACAATTGAGACGGTAACACATTTGAAAAATATACAGTTGAATAATGGCGGAGTAGGTGTCCACTTGAATCGAACATTCAAGTTATGTACGTCCGATCTATACGTAATTTTTTCATACAAATAGGCGGGTGTTTTATACTGCAAAATTTTTGAGTACAAGCAAGCAGCATGTAATAGTCTCCTTTGTTTCAATCTGAGCCATTGCAGTGTCTTGTAATGATGACTAATATGACTATATATTCTAACACCAAATATATATCGTATACAAGCATTTTGCAACTTTTGAAGGCTTGTCTCATAGGATATACTTAGGAAAATACTATAAACAGCATCACAATAGTTTCAGTTATAAAGTATGAATGCTTCACATAAAATAATTTTAGTTTTTCTTCTAAGAAGATGGCGACTCAGATAAAGAAACCTTAATTTTGTATAAGATCTCTGCAATCAAAAAGATACATGCTTAGTAAAACGTAAATCCTCATCCATAAACACTCCCAAGTTCTTAACAACCTATCGACGCTCAATAACTTGGTTATTAACAACTATTTCGTTGCCACGCAAAATGTCAGAAATTTCAAAGCGACTGGATTTTCTACCAAACAGCATAACGTTAGATTTGGTTGGGTTATGAGTTGAACACATTTGCAGAGATTATGTATATAATGTATTCAAAACATAATTCACCGCCGTAATAGCTTGCTTAATTTTGTCTGAGAAAAACGATATATATTGTGATGTATATTTTAATGACAATCACTTAATAAACTTTATTCCTCTGTAATATAATTTATATTCACCACGTCCTGAGATCCTGTCACAGGTGAGTTCTTTCGGGTGCCAATTTTATCATTATTTTAAATTTAATGAGTGAAATTCTTATTTAAATCTAAATAAAATAAATAATCCTTTACTATTCTAATAACAAATTCAAAATTATAAAGTGGGTTATTACTACTGATAATTATTCAAAAAGTAGAGATAAAACGACGATAGAACTTGCCTGTATAAAACAATTTTATAATGCGTTTCTCGTGTGAGAAATGCAGTGCAGTATAAAACACCCGCCTATTTGTATGAAAAAATTACGTATAGATCGGACGTACATAACTCGAATGTTCGTTTTAAGGGGTCACCTACTCCGTACTAACACTGTATATTTTTCAAATGTGTTACCGTCTCAATTGTTCGGTACCAATTTCTCCAAGTTTCCTTGGATGAGACCAAGATGACGTATTATTATTTGAAACGATACAGGGTGATAAAAAATTGAAACGTATGCGAACGGCACTCTTGATTTGGTTGGAGAGTTAAGAGTCGTGGGTTCACTTTAGGAAAGTTTATCAACCGGAAAGATAATTAAAGGGCGCCAGAAATTTTAATTCACAGGAAAAATTTTAAAAACTGCGATAAGCGAGAGAAATGATAAAAAGTGAGGTATTTTCGGTAATGTGTTTGTGGAGGTTAGGGAAGTACTCACTAAAACGCGGTTTATTATGTTAACCAGTTTATTAACAGGTTTGACCAGCGTCAGTGTACAGAACATTAAAAAATTACAATATGGGTTCATGAATAACCGGGTATCGCAAAAATATTAATATATACATAAAAACAATAAAACAAATTATCACTCAACACTACACGGCGAGTCATACGGTAATTATTCGAGAAATAAATAGTCTTCAAGGAACAACAAATATACAAATCAAAATCATATAAATACACAAACGATAAATGTCGCAGAGTTTGCGAACGAAAAAATTAGTTTATTAGCGGAATTATTTTCCGTTTATTCAAAAAAGAAAATGTAGGATATTATATTACTGAATTACTCGAAAACAGAAAACCACATAGGCTTTGTGAAAGTTACGTCAAAATAAGTGATCGGAAAATAATTTAATCTAGATTTGACGTGCACGCCGAAATTCTTAACGGTTATTCTATAACACAGTAAAAACATGAAAGTTCTTTAAAACAATGTCAATATTAGTAATAAATAAACTCGTTATCATAATAAAATAGTTCTCATACCGTATGGTTCTTTCACTAAAGAAATGGCGTGACACTAAATTATTGTTTTCACCATCGTATAAGGAAAGGTGCGATTTACTCCAGGTAGGAGAGATACTAAATAATAATTTACGATACCTGAGTCCAACAGTCTCCAGCCAATCACCACAATACTATTCAGGTGAAGACACTTGCATCAATGCCGGAGGCGTGGTTTCTCGATTAGGTCGAATTAAAAATTTAGGATAGTACTTGTAATAAGTAATCTACTCTTCAATCCCAAGAATACAAAATGAACTTTAAAAATCTTGAGGTAACCTAAACTTTGGATTTTGAAAATTTGCCTACACCTTCAAAATCTTGAGGTAACCTACACTTTGGATTTTGAAAATTTGAATATCTAATGACTTATTATAATATTTATGTATTACGTATGTAAACGTAATACATAAATATTATAATAAGTTATTAGATATTCAAATTTTCAAAATCCAAAGTTTAGGTTACCTCAAGATTTTGATACACATAACACATATAAAATTCATATACACTACCTAGATACAAAACACACAACACACATAAATAAAAAATTACGACAATAACACATATCGTATAATATACCTATGAACATAGACAAATTCCAATATTCGCACACACCATTGGATCATGTAGATTCCAAAAATTTACTCAAAATTGTTGTAAAATTGGTATTATTTCAAATTTTCAAAATCCAAAGTTTAGGTTACCTCAAGATTTTGAAGGTATATATATATATATATATATATATATATATATATATATATTTATATTTATATATATATATATATAATATATATATATATATATATATATATATATATATAGTTTATTTTGTATTCTTGGGATTGAAGACCATTTTTAAAGACATTTAACTAGTAGTTAATACATTTTTATTTAACGTTTTGGTCTTTCCATGACCTTCATCAGATATAAAATTTTTGTTAAAACTAAAAGAAATGGTACAAGTTACAAAAAGAATCTTAATAGCAAAACAAATAAATCTTACCTTCGACAGAACGTTCATTTGATTATAGATAGACTAAAAATAATGATGGTATTTCATATAAAATTTTCTCTTTACGCCCTTCGTTAACGAACTATAAGGTTCTAAAGTTAAAAGAAATCCTTGCCTCTCGAAATCACCTGAAAAATAAATAAAACTTTCAGATATTCAACTACTAATTTAATAATTATAAACAAATAAACTTAACCTTCAATTAATGTATTCTTGTTATTTGATATAAAAATGGTCTCAATCTATATGGGTAATTAGCTTGCTTAGGAAGCTCCCACGGTCAACAGTGGTAGTGGCCTAAAGGAAAAGAAGATATTTAGTGTGACAGATATTTCCGTTTTCCCTTTTTGAAAGCAACGATTGTGGAACAACGTGCTACGCTGTAAGCGGATTTATAAAAAGGAATTTTGTGGTGCAATCAAGGAGGAAGCGGCTTGGATATATGTTTCAAAGCCAGCAACAGATAGTTGGATATATTTCTCTGATAACATCAAAATTCCAGTTTAAACGAAACTTCTATTGGAAGCCACATGTTAAGGCCCCATACCAATCGAGGTGAGTCGCCAGCTAATTATGATCCAATGAATAAAAATACCTATTCGTTTAAAAACTTATTACAATTACCTTTTTCTTTTTAGGCCTTTTTTTTCTTATTAGTTTCACTTTTTCTTGTTTCTCGTTAATTTCTGTTCTCCCAAATTCACGAGTACTTTTCTCTGTGTAAGCTCTACGGGAAACCACTTTGGAACTGGGCATATTCTGGATGATATTTCCCTGACGAAGGATCCCAGGGCATAGCACATTTTTGGACAGTGTTTCTAGACTTCTGAATGTAGGTTTCGTTACACTCAGTAACCTCCAACAAAATTATCTCGGCTAAACTGCAAGTCATATATATATAACATTACCATAGTTGAAAAGTAAATTGTTAGTAGAGTATCAATATTAATTCACTTAAGTTTATCAACATAAACATTGTTAGATAGGACATAAATTAAAGCTAAAATACTTACTTAAATTTTATTTGTACATATCGGGTATATGCATATAAACGGTATAGTAGATATACTCCTTTATATAACTGTATCTATACTTTCTTGTAACACACTTGAATTCTTTTCAAATTCACAATTGATAAAGCTGGGGTCAAATTCATTTGGGTTGTTTTCTTTAATAGAGCCTACCAACTCGTTGTTTACAGTGGCAGAATTACCCAAAAACTATCCCTGAGATAATTTGTCGTATATTTAATTTTGTTTAATCCCTATCAACTAAAGGGAAGAGCAATTTTTCAATTTTTTTCAGAGATATTATATGAATTTTCATTCAATATTCCAACCTGTTACCAATATAAACCACAATTGTGATTATTCCACAAAATGAGAGTTGAACAAATCAACATAACTTTGAAATTGTGAATTAATTCCCTCGGGCATTTAATTTGCGAATTCGGCAAAATCCAACGAAGTTTCACATCAATGAATGCTTTTTGCCGATTTTCCCAAGCGTCAACGCTACCCTACAACTAATTAGCTCTTGAGCCAAACGTGTTGTTGACACTTTTCCGTATTCCGAGGGTGACCAAAAAGAATATCAACATTTCGTCGGTTTAGTTCAGGAGCCAAGCAATATGAAGTATTTCGGATATAATTCAATAATGTTTTTAATAAAATTTATTATTATCATTCATAATATACAGTGCCCCCATTGTTCAAGAATGCGAATTCTTGATTTGTATATATTACCGTATTTTTAGAAATCTGTAAAGTATTGTTAACCTGTCGACGATTTATTTGCAGATATGAAATTCTGTTTGTATCCTTTCGCTATTGGTTTTATAATGAAAGCGTAGTTTATTTTATGTCTGTAGCATTGTTGAATATTTGGAAAAATATCACGTATTATAATTTAATTTTTATTTATGTTATTAAAATCAGAAAGTAGGATTGTTTAGGCCAAACGAAATATCTCATTATAAAGTTTGTAAGATTTATTGTCATATTATATTTGAATTTCTATGGTTGATAGAGACGAGATCTTTGAATAATTGATCAGGGTCGGAAGGCCTGTAATAAAACATTTCGAACATTTGAATAACATTTAAGAGCTCTCTCTGACTCTCGCGCTGCGTCGGCTTTTCCTCGTCCTGATTTATTATTTCTGATTTATCTTGAAACCCCTTAACTTTATTAAACATTTTAATGAGAACAATATTATCAATGAAATTTCCTACAATTTGCTTATTATCAATTTCTCCTGAAATTAATATCATGAAAGTTATCAATGTTTGAAGTCGAACATTCAATTGAAAATGAATTTTTTAGTTTTTGAATTAATTTTAGAATGATTGTACAACCTTTTTTATGAAAACCCCTATCCTCCATATCTCTTAAAACAAATTTTGTATAATACTTCTGAAAGAAGGACTGACATTACTAATGACATAGCACCAAACTTAGAATACAGTGACACTATTACTGACAATAATTACGTGCCAATTTATGTGTCTTTATCATGTATAAAATCAGTCATACCAAAAATTTCTGGCATATTCAAACATCATAATATAAAAATAGCTAACAAAGAACACCTAATAATTAATTCAATTTTCAGTAAAATTGAAGATATGACACCGAGAAATGAGCTGACTAATATAGTAGAAATTCCTTGTAATAACTGTAATAAAAAGTACTATGGTCCCTCCAAGAGGTTATATACTCATCGAGTCACCTCTCACAAAAGTGACAGCAAATTGTACCTTGACAGATGTGCACTTGCTGAACACGTATTTTATAAAGGCCATTCTATAAACTATCAATCTACCAAAGTCTTGACCACTGAGGTAAATTATAAAAAGCGTTTGTTTTTGGAAACAGCATATATCAATCAAGATGATGAATATATTAATAAAAAAACAAACTTGAATAACCTTAGCGTAATCTGTGCATACCTTTTTAATTTGAAAAACAATATTCAAAAATTCTTAATTTCAGTCATAATAACCTATAATAAAATTGATCATAACATCGTATGATAAATTAATAACATTCACGGTAATTTAACAACGTTGAATAATTTCTTTATATTGTTTTTTTAATTCGATTTTCGCACAAGTTATGTACACTATTTTTCCTACGACCACGCGATATACTTTTTCCGAATCAGACATGTACACTCTTGCGATTTTGTGTAGATGTGAGAGGTTTTATATATGTGTATTTGTAATTACTTTATATAGTTTTGATTACTTACCTTTGAAAGCTGCCCAGAAAATTGTTATTTTCATGCGATGAAAAAGAGTGCCTTCATAAAATAGTTAGAATAAATATTGGTACACAAAATATTACGAACATTTATTATAACAACTAACAACAATTGGAACATAACATCAGGAATAAAATAAATAAATTGCAATCATGTATGTGCAAGATTGTTTTCGATATTTTCTTGTTCAAACTATGCTCCAAATAATTGAAAACGGATATTTTTTGTTTTAATAACATGAAAGTCCAAGAAATGTCAATGTAAACACACTTTATTTTCAAGAATAAATAAACTGTTGTGTATATTTCCTTAGCGCTATAACTATCTTTGATAAGAACACAACGTAACAGCGATGCAATGGCCGAGCGGGATAAGCGTCCGTACACTCGATTTCTGACAAACAGTAAGGTGGTTCGAACCTGGGCTCGGTGGTTTTTTTTTAAATTTCAAATGGAATAAATAAATTATATTATATGGACAAATCAATTTAGGAAATACGCATTTGATATATACATAAATTTGCGGGGTAAATAGACTAGCATTTCAACACTCAATTTGACAGCTTTTTTATCCGTACACGTATGGATAAGTTTTTTTCCGTACGCGTATGAATAAAGGCCACCTTCCATAGAACTAGACAGTGCGATATATGTCACTTTCTTATGTGGTCGTAGGAAAAGATATTATTTGTACCTAAGTGGAAAAATATTTAATCACCTTCCGGAAATGTATAAGATTTATCAGTATTCCGTAAACTCGTCTCAATTAATTAAAATAATTATGAAAAAATAGCTATATGTATATAATATATATATATATATATATATATATATATATATATATATATATATATATATATATATATATGTGTGTGTGTGTGTGTGTGTGTGTGTGTGTGTGTGTGTGTGTGTGAGAGTGTGTATGTATATATTTGTTTATTTAGAAAGAAACATGAAGGAACATACAAACATAATATATGTGTATGTATGTATTTGCTATCCTACTATTATTTATACATTAAGTGATATGCTTTATGTACTTTTGGAGAATCAATTTAATTCAGTACAATATATATTTTAATCATTTTTAGTAAAAGTAAATTCAGCAGCCTATGCGCAACCGGGAGGTCATAAATCGGCTACCAAGTCGCATACGTATTACATTGATCTTCCATATATAATATTGTACAACAAGAGATGTATGTATATATGTGTATAACATGAGCTGAATAAAGATTACTATTATTATTATTATTATTATTATTATTATAATTATGGATATAATTATAAATATAATTGATATAACTTTGAACGTAAGTGATATAATTAATTATTATAAATTAAAGTAAGTTTATTGTCAATCGCTCCAAAATAATTCTGGATAATAATATGAGTATGGGATAGAGCATACGCAGTTGCTTATATATGGGGGATATTGCGCGCAAAGCTATTATATTACGTCCACTTTCTATTGCGTGGACTTCGGCAGGCAGCTCTACTTTCTCTCTTACACACTATTACTTGCTCCGATTTTCAAACTTTAATACTTGGCAATGATAATTCATGACAGATTTATTTTGGGCTATGCTATAACCATCGCGTTTATTATTAATTTACCTATATTTTGGTATATAATTCAAGCGGTTAACAGATCGGTGTAGTTATCTGTAACTTACCTGTTTATATCCGCGTGCTAGATGGTAAGGTCACGAAATAAGTAGTCAACACCACAGGCATATTACCTCAATTATTACCATCGGTTAGAAAAAAATTTGACGAGACAGATCGGTGAAAAATAAAAAAAAATATTAATTTTAAGTAATTAATTTAAAAATAGCCAGGCCACGATTTCGATAGGCAAGCCATTTTAGGAGTATTTATCTGTTATTGAAACATTATAAAAAATATGTTCCATCAAGTTAACATATTGGTGAAGGTGGTGCCCTATCCGCCTCTTGTGCTATTATAATTCTTGGTAATAAACTTTTTTGTATAAATAAAGGTAGCGAACTACTATTATACAGTTTATATCCAAAACATTTATAATCTAATATTTTGAATTTATTTATATTTTTGATATACATTTTTAAGCAGAAGGTCGTATTGCATGTACATGCAAAGCATCTAATGAACACTTTTTTAGTTTCAGATTTTAACTTGAATTCTTGGATTCGATACTACGAGCCTGCGCAATTTGATCCAAATTCATTAGTGTCGCAACACACACGCGTTCGGAGAAATTCGGGTGGTGATCATCGTAATTCGTTACGGTTGGACATACGAGCAAACGACAGGTAAGATTTTTATATTAATTATAACGACCCCTTGAATGAAACGAAATGTTTACGCCACTGGAGGAATTGTATTCAACCCTTGTACTGGAAGAATTCACATTTTTTGTTATTTTATCTCTGAAAATACTTTTGTTTGTATATTGAATCCTGTTTTGTTGACGTTTCGATAATACGATAACATAATACAATGACAAGTCGTAAATTGAACTTCAAGGGACTTTTGAGACAAAAGATATGCTTGCGCTCACTGATAAATCATCTCCTTACATAACATCTGTAAAGTCGTAGATATCTGTAAAGTCGTTAATATCTGTAAAGTCGTAGATAATATATATATATATATATATATATATATATATATATATATATATATAAAATTTTTTTTTTTTTTTTATATAACGACTGAAAAATGCTATATAGGTGGGGATAACGGGGATTTCAGTCCAAGGAATCAACGCGAAGATCTTTTATTTACAAAATGCCGCCAAGCTTTCGTGTCCTTTTGACACTTCTTCAGGGCACTATAATACATATACAAATATAAATATGATTTAAAAATAGAGAAATAAATATAAGTACTTACATGTAAAATATTTTAAGTAAATTCAATATAAATAATCATTAAAAAATTTGTAAATGTAAAAATAAATATAATTATAATATACTTGATGTCATATTTCACATAAGACAAATCGATACATAATTTGTTTGTTCGTTACTTAGTTATTTTAATTTTTTTAGGTTACTTTATAATTATTTAATGAAGTTTGAATTTGAGGTTAGATTATAACCTTATAAAATGACTTTGACAGATAATTTGTTTTTGACGTTAATAGAAAAGGAAATAAGGTTAGATTATAACCTGTGAAAATGACATTGACAAATAATTTCTTATATTTTGACTTTAATAGAAGTGAATTTAATTTTTATGAAATAATCATATAAATAATGAAAAATTATCTATTTTGTTCAATATTCAAAAGGTAGCTATAAATATTACTAAGATTTTCAATGTCACTTTTCTTATTCATACTATTATTTGCCTTGTTGATTTCAACCATTTCAAGAAAATATCTTTTAGACATATTTTGTTCAGTATGTAGAACTTTAGCTTCATTAAATAACATTTTATGGCCTGTTTCGATGGAATGCTGTGTTAATGCACATGATTTTTTGTTAAGTTTTATATCACTTTTATGAGATGTGATGCGATTAGTCAAATTTCTAGAGCTGGTACCGATGTAGTTAAGATCACAGTTATTGCATTTTATTTCATAGACTACATTTGATTTTTTTAAGTCAGGTGTAGAATCTTTCAATTTACTATTTAAATTTCCAATCGTTTTTATATTTTTCTGTGTTATCTTTATATTAGTTTCATTTTTGAAAAGTTTTATTATGTTCTTTGATAAATTTTCAATATTTGGAATTGATAGGTAATTAATATTTTCTACATTTGTATTCCTATCTGTTTCATTGCTAGAGATATTATCATGAATAGTTCTATCAGAAATATTGTTGAAAATAATTCTATTTAGAAGTGATTTAGGATAAGAATTTTGTAATAAGATATCACGTAAAATTCTTAAATTTTTTTGTTTTAAAGAAGGGTGAACTAGTTTTTCAATTCTATTTTTTAAACAAATAATGAGATTAATTTTCATTTTCTTTGTATGAAAAGAATGATAGTTTATATACCTTCCTGAATTTGTTGGTTTTATATACCAATCGGTAATCAAAGTGTTATCGTTTTTACGGATTATTTTAGTGTCTAAAAATGGAATGCTATTATTTTTTTCAAATTCAACTGTAAATTGTAAATTTTCATTATAACTATTTACTTTTTCTAATATTTCATCTGATTTATTAACTGGTATAGCACAAATTATATATATATATATATATATATATATATATATATATATAGTTTTGCTTTTTTTTGGTTCTTGGTCTTTTTTATTTAATTATATATTGTTTATTTTATATTGAGGACCATTTTTAAAGACATTTAACTAGTAGTTAATACATTTTATCCAACGTTTCGGTCTTTCCATGACCTTCATCAGAAATAAAATTTTTGTTAAAACTTCGACAGAACGTTAATTTGATTAATCGACATATTTTATAGATGTTTTAAGACGCATCACATAACAGAATATAACTCACACCCAAACAAAACGAACATTTTAAAAATATGATGTTCAATGATGAAAATTTGTATTGGAATAACAACTTATTATGTGAATAGTGTACCATGCAGAAGCCAAAATCCACTATCAAGGGTATCTTCTGCGCGGCTAGCTGCACTGAGCGTAACACGAAGATTTCTAGGGAAACAATTATTATAAAAGTTTGTGGATATTTTAGTTATGAAGTCCTTGATATTAGGTAGGTTTACTTGTTCATGTAACCAAGTATTTTTAGGAAGTCTTGGGTAAACAGTTGTGTATTTGATTGCCATACGAAGACACTTGTTCTGTTTCACCTGCAGAGTGTTAAAGTTGTGTTTTGTGGCTGTGAAATATGCTGGTGCGGCTTAAGATAAGTTCGTTTATTGCTGCGGAATTATGTCGAAACCCATTTTGTAATTGGTTGCAAATATTCCAATACAAATTTTCATCATTGAATGTCATATTTTTAAAATGTTCGTTTCGTTTGGGTGTGAGTTATATTCTGTTATGTGATGCGTCTTAAAACATCTATAAAATATGTCGAATAATCAAATGAACGTTCTGTCGAAGTTTTAACAAAAATTTTATTTTTGATGAAGGTCATGGAAAGACCGAAACGTTAAATAAAAATGTATTAACTACTAGTTAAATGTCTTTAAAAATGGTCCTCAATCCCAAGAATATAAAATAAACTATATATATATATATATATATATATATATATATATATATATATATATATATATATATATATATATATATATATATATATATATATATATATTTTCAATTCAATCTTAAATTCTTTTAATGAATTTTCCATATATCATTAGGGGGAAACCAAGAAATTAAGTTAATCACAGAATATGTATATTGGACCATCGTGAAATAGAATTTATAAGTTGGATCTATTTTACGAATACTGTGTTGTTTGTCTTATGTAAACAGCCCAAAATAAATAGAGGTGTACATATTGAAATTTGTCTACAATGATTCAGTATCGCGTAGTTTTTTTTGTGAAATCTGATTTTTCCAAAATTTCTTTATATTGGTGGTGCAAATTTCCGCGTCCATTTGTTAGAGTCGCATTTACAACCATTCATTTCATACTTGTTTGCAATATTTAAGATGCAGTTTTAGTACCTATCTTCCATGTAGAATTTAAATTGAGGAAAATCTTGTTGTGGACTTGCTTTATTGTTACTAATTTTTTCATGGGAAGTGTCAAGACACAGGTTAATGTTCGTTTAATTGATTAATTTAAAAATGTCTTTATTTAAAATATTTTTTCAAATAAAATTAACAAAGATAATATGGAAACAGTTAGATGTTCTGGCATTTCCAACTACCCTTGCGTTGCCATGGAACGGTAGGTACATAGTTCCTTGCATTCGTGCATTACCCATTTATTTGTCTTGATGTCATTAACTTTGTCCCGTATATATAAATATGACTCCCCAGATTTTTCGACTGTGTTGTCCCTGAAAACCGGCTGAAAAACAGGGTTTCAAAATCGAACTGTGTATTAATTTATGAAGGGCAGCAACATAACAGATATTGTTTATGATATGGTATAAGTTGATTAGGGGATATGTTAGTCCCTAATTCGAATGTTTATTTGTTGGGAGGTGAACAACTTATTATGTGAATAGTGTACCATGCAGAAGCCAAAACCCACTATCAAGGGTATCTTCTGCGCGGCTAGCTACACTGAGCGTAATACGAAGATTTTTAGGGAAACAATTATTATAAAAGTTTGTGGATATTTTAGTTATGAAGTCCTTGATATTAGGTAGGTTTACTTGTTCATGTAACCAAGTATTTTTATGAAGTCTTGGGTAAACAGTTGTGTATTTGATTGCCATACGAAGACACTTGTTCTGTTTCACCTGCAGAGTGTTAAAGTTGTGTTTTGTGGCTGTGAAATATGCTGGTGCGGCTTGAGTTATGTTCGTTTATTGCTGCGGAATTATGTCGAAACCCATTTTGTAATTTGTTGCAAATACTAATGATTCCTTTATGTTTTCAAAAATAGAAAAACATGCTTGAAAATATTATTGAGAATGAACAATTTTTTTCAGACCAATTAATTTCAGCAATATTATTTTCTGACTATACAAAAAAATTCCACCTACGCCTGTGGCGAATATCCAAATTGGAGAGCATCGTTTTTATCATTTGTTGACACTTTCCTTCCGTTTTCTTCTATAATATATTCTCTTTGCCTTAACCACAAGCTTTTCATCTCTTAATTTTTCCTAAAATAAAGTTTCAACACACCTTTTTGTTAATCAAAATTCAGAAATTCTATTTTGTTAACTCATATTTTCTAATATGCACGGACAGGGCATTTATTTATCCCATTATTCGAGACCTAATTGAATGCAGAACTTTTTGAAAACTGACTTTCTAAAGCTTATTTCGGTAAGGAAAAAGGCTTGCTTGTGTTTGTTTAGAACAGCTTGTATTTTATCTGTGCTAAAAGTATATGCTTCATTATTTCACTTCCTTCTTGTTTCTTTCCTTGGCGAAGATATAATATAAAATGATTGCTTTTTAAATATTCAGAAGTCTCCTTTGAACGCTTATTCGGAGAAACGGAATGAAATTTGTTTCATATTTTCAATGTAAATATGTTACCATTTGATAGTTTGGAGAATTAAATAACATAATCTACCAAAAGTAGGTACTTACTAAATCAGAATATTCATTCTAACAGTTGTTAAAGAATGGAATTACATACAAAACGAAGAGGCAAGTGTTATAATAAATAGATATTCTCATTCTATAGCGATAATGTTTACGTATTTTATTAATGATCACATTCTCTAATGGCCGAGGAGAGATTAATTCATTATTTGCGAACTAATTGGAACAACGGTTTTAATTTATTTGAGATATTTAATCAGAAAACGTTAATATTATAGTAACGAACAAGCTCAATGTGCCTCGTACAAATATTGCAGGTTGCTGATATACATGGGTTCAAAATTTACCTCGACTCCTATGACAACCTGAACTTTTTAAAAAATTTGAAACAAAAATAAAACAATTTAAACGACTAAACTTAGAAATAGGAAAATAGTTTTAACATTATTTTGAATAACAATAAAAGGGTAGGTAGCAGTGAAACAAAAATTGTTGACATTTCTGAATCAATGAAGTTCTATCAGTTTTTCGAAAGTTGTACAAGTTTACATTATCGACAGTGGTTTTTCACACAATTCAAGGTAAATTAAATATGATTTTGATTTATGGAGAAAGCCAAAACTTCTGTGAAGCTGTGAGTTTATATTGTAATATTTTTCTTATTTATCTAAAGTTTTTGTTTCGACTGGTGGGTTAAATTTAAACACACGGTAAGTCTACTCACTTAATTTATTTTTTCACTAAACTATTCACTTATATACAGTGCTATTCAAAAGTGCCCTCCTCCCCTCTTATCTTTTTAACGGATACACATACATTATTAAAATTTGGAGGGTGAAAATAAAGTGTTGTAAATTTCTCTACGAATGGTAACAAGTGACGTAATAGTAATAGATGACGTCACTGTGCCACTCTGGCCAATAATTTTAAATAGGACCTTATGGCAAGTGATATCTCGGTTGAAAGACATTGACATTGGCTACATAGCCATATAAATTTTGTTTGGGTTTAAATTAATTTTGACGGATGAATTAAATAAATACCAAAATTATTGAAATTATTTTATTAAATTTAATTTATCAAATATCAACAATGGATTCTTATAGCAAGTGTTCGAAATGTGCTCCGTCTACTTCCTGACAATAATACATCCTATTAGTAAACTCTTGTCGTACTCGTTCGAATGTGTCAGCTGAAATAGCATTGCATTCTTCAGTAATTCTTTATTTCAAAACGCCAATGCTATCTGGTGCCGTAGTATAAACCTTGGATTTCAAGTACCCCCACAGAAAAAAATCTAATGATGTCAGATCTGGTGACCGAGGTGGCCATTCTATAGGACCTCGCCGGCCGATCCATCTACCTCGATATTCTTAATCCAGGTAACGTCTTACTGCACCACAATAATGTGCGGTAGCACCATCTTGTTGAAATGTTATATCCAGATGACCGAATTCATCTTGATTATCTTCCAGAATTTCAAGAATTAACGACTCAATTGCATTTTGTAACATCTCCAGATATACTTCACCGCTTAAATTTGAATTTAGGAAAAAAGGACCAACTATGTGGTTTCCCAAAATACCTGCCCAAACATTGACTTTTTCAGGAAATTGGGTATGTTGTTCACGAAAGGTGTGAGGATTTGTGTCACTCCAATACCTTACATTTTGTGTATTGACATTTCCATTGAGGCTAAAAGTACTTTCGTCACTAAAACAAATTGTTTTTGTGTAATGTGGGTTTTGACTAATTTTATTTGTCATACATTCACAGAATTCGAGTCTTCTGTCGGGGTCGTCATACGAAAGGAGGTGCACCATTTTTAACTTGTATGGATGACATTTATTTTTAGCCAACACTCTCTGTACTGTACTTTCACTTACTTCACAGATAGACGCAACTTTAGTTGAAGAGTAGTTGAAGAGGAAGTAGGGTTTACTACCATTAGCTGCATTACCCCAAGAAGAAGAGTCTCTTTTAAATATAGCAACTATATAAATTCTTTTATCATCACTAAATGTTGGTCGACCAGATCGTTTGGCATCTTGAACACTACCTGTTGCTTCAAACTTGTGAAGAAACTCCCTCAAATGAGTTCTCGAGATATGGCGATCTGGCTATCTCTCATTAAATGAACGTTCCGCTTCATAGAGATTCTTTCTAGATTCACCAATTATTAAGATAGCTGCTACTTTGTCGTCTTGAGTACGTACCATTTTGCCTATGTAAACTCTTAAACGTCTCGTTAAACAATAATAAAATTAAATATTTAAGCTATTTAGGAAAATTTTGCAAACCAACAAATACTATTAAATTAAAAACGTCAATTTTTTGACAACTAACCAGAGGCGGACTGAAATATCTTCAATATTTAAATGTGAAATAATAATTTTGGTATTTATTTAATTTATCCGTCAAAATTAATTTAAACCCAAACATAATTAATATAGCTATGTAGCCAATGTCAATGCCTTTCATATGAGATATCACTTGCCATAAGGTCCTATTTAAAATTATTGGCCAGAGTGACGTCATCTATTACTATTACGTTACCTGTTACCATTCGTAGAGAAGTTTACAACACTTTATTTTCACCCTCCAAATTTTATTAATTTAAGTGTAGCCGTTCAAAAGATACGAGGTGGGGAGGGGACTTTTGAATAGCACTGTATAATATTATATACACAGTATATGCACAGACTAATTTATGTAAATACTTCACTACTGTTTATTTATTTAGACTTAATTTATATTCACTTGATTAATGATCTCACGATGTCAAATTATAAACCAGCTTCTCCCGCTGGTCGGTCCTTCATAAATTAATGCCTTGTCACTCCAGAGCATTCTAGAATGCGGCTCACACACAAACGGCCTACCTGGATGTCTCTAGATAAGACTAGTCACAAAAACAATGTACCTCACTGGAAATTTGTAGATAAGAATAGTCGCAAAAAATGATGTTAAACAGTTCGAAGGAATCCCGGCGTATGCGCCACAATTTCAACTCTCATACACAGCGTAGGCAGAGTCGCATTCAGGTACTACACCAATGTGCGATTTCATAACATTACCCCCTCCCTAAAAGGAAGTTCCTCCTGGAACTTCTGTGTATCCGGGACTGGATGTTTAAATCGGCCACTGGACCCTTGTCTGCACTTACCGATCGTATAGAAATAACAGGGCACTGTCTTCACCGGGTACTGATAATGAGGGATATAGCTGCAAATTAATATGTGGACACCAGTGTCTTGGAAGATCACCTCTATCATGTTCCTGATTACTCGCCAATCCAACTGGATGCCCTCTATCCAGGGAATTGCTAGTTTCTCCAATTGGGAGATCTCGAAGGTTTCGGAGTGCTTCCCACACATCCCGGTAGGTGTGTCGATCTGGAAATTCGTTTTTAGTTACCAGTTTTAGTTACCAGGTAGAAATTGTACCGCGAATTGTGTTTGAGTCTCAGTATCTTGCCAGGGGCTGGCATCTGATCTTCAAGTTTATCTAATTGTACAAACTTCTTTCGAAATATAGTTGCCAACCCTCGTGAGAGTTTGTTACTGGCGGAGATGTTATGTGCCAATGAGTACTCTTCCGGGAACATGAACAAATTTTGTCTTTGTTCTGTGTAACTCCGTATCTAGCTTTCCCGGTACCTCTGTATGCACCCATCATTGTGGCAAGTAACGTTTCTCGATTGGGTTTGAATTTGAAATGAATAATATTCCGACACCACTGTACCCTTAAGTTTCGGAGAAACTTACCATCTTTGCGGACGGCATCTGTTCATCGGTAGAGCAAGTGGGTAAGCTTGGATTCCTCAAATTTAGGTAGGATTGGTGATATACTGAACAAAATTATTAAGAGCGTCACCGTATCCATGTTTAAAGTCGTGGAAGAGGAAACGACTGATCCACAAAATCACTTAAAATTGCACAGTCTGGTGAAGGTATCTTACACTAGCAATAATACTCGGGAGTCATTATGAGTTTGTATTACAGTAGTATAAGTTTGTATAAAGAATTGTAAAAGTGTAAATTATATAACGAGAAAACGCTACTAACCCTCAGTGCTCGCTATAGATGTGCGGGTTGTCTCACGTGGTAAAACCCGTGCTCGCCAGTCGACTAGCTTCGAGTCGAAGAAGGGGTGGATTCTTAAAAAGAATTTAATATGTTTTCAAAAGGGCGCCAGAGAAGTTTTGGCAAGCACCCAAGACTTCTTAAGTTAGCCAACAGCTCCTCAGTGGGTTAACAACACTAACTACATACTCCAAAGGTTAAACTGATAGGTAAGTTATTATATAAAAAAATAAAAGTCAGCAAGTATCCTCTGATTGAAGTTTTTAATTATTCACTCTCTTTTCAAAGTATTTATTACAAGTTTACAACAAAATGTCACAAATAATATCTGAACTCAGCTGAAGGATGTATACTCAGTATGTAGTTAAGCTGAAGGCCGGAATCTACATAAAAAATTAAATCGCAAACTAAATTATCAGTTACAAGCGAAGTTACAGTTTAAATAAATAACTGACAAGGTTCTATAAACTCTGAGCAGAGCTGAAGGCTTCAAACTCAGGGTGCAGAAGAGCTGAGGGCCCCAAACTACACCGATGTCTCAAATTTACAATTACTGAAAAACGACCAAATGGTTCATGTACAATTTCTCAAGTACAATGAGAAATCGAATGCCAAAAATTACCAATGTCACAGTTACATGGGTTCACACTTCCGCAATTTATACGAATATAAATATATTAATATGGAAAAATAATGCTACACATTGTATATATCTAACACGAGTCAATTACAACTTAAGATATTAATCAATATAAGATAATTGAAAGAAAAACTATTCGAGAGTCAATATTAAACTAAATCAAACTAAAGAAATTAATTTCAACTTTATAATGTACCTTGTACATATATACATGACACTGATATAATAAGAATTCAAACTATTTAAGACAAAAACTTAAAAAAAACATCACCTGTTATAAAATGAACGAATCCACTCTTCAAATGAAACCGTTTAATGTTTATGCATTATCTTAAATTCCTATTAGATACCATCAAACTATTTAGAAGCCCTAGAAATGTTTCTTGTAATATACCCAAAAGATGAAATTCCAAATAAAAACATTAGGGTTATAAAATCTTTGACACCTGTTGAAGTATGTGTCAGTTGGGATAGACCAAGTTCAAGAAAGGTCGATGACAGCTGAAAATTTTTAAGAATTAATAAAATGCAAAAGATGTATATATGAATTGTTTGTTTAGAATTGTAAAAAAGTATGTTTTACAATTAAAAAGTAAATATTTTGAAGAATATGATGAAATCTATCAAATGAACAACTATGAGTTATTTTGATTGGTTACAAATGTTTATATGATTGCAATAAACAGAGGGCTAATATAAAAATGAGGTTTTTGTTTAGAAATAAAGTTGTTGATTTTGAAAGAAAAGAGTAGTAGAGCGTGGGTGCTAAGAAAAGCTAAAATAAACACACTATTTTTTTTTCATAATAATTATAAGATTTGTAAAATTTATAACCAATATTACAGAGTGAATAGTGAAACTAACCTTCTAAAACGATTCCTGAACTAAATATTCGATATATACAGTGTAAATATCCTTTACACAATCCCAGAAGAAAATACTGAAAGACTTTTCAGTAATGAATTGATTCAAATGAACTGTGAGTCCAGCTTCCCAAGAAATTTCCCAGAGCTTCCCTAAAAGGAAAGCAAAATCTTCTTTAGAACATTAGTGGAACACATAAGGTATTTCATAAACTTTTTTTTAAATGAAAACTTACTTGTGTATATAAAGGAACATTAGATATTGAATTATATCCGATATTCTTATGTACATATCACAATCGTCCATTTCGTATATATATATATTTGTTGTTGTTGAATGTAGAATATAATTACCAACACAACTTAAACGCATAATAAGTTGCATACGTACACGTATTACATATAATTCCATTGGTATGAATGTTGTGTGAAAGGCCATCGTAGATAGTTTTTTTCTTTTTATCTCATATGCAAGGAAAAATAATGTATTTTTTGATTTTGTACGAGATAAAAATTCTTCTCTCCTAAATAAATAGAATCATATATCTGTGAATCTTGATTCAGTGTTTTCTTTTGTAAGTTGGCGATACTGTTTAGACAGCATTCACCACTGAAGAATCTTTGAGATAAAGTATACAGGACCGTACTACAAAGATTTATTAGAAATTTTTTTTAATTTAACAGAATTTTTAATAATAACAAGATTTATTATATATATAGAGCCCATGAACCCAGATCCTGAGAAGCTGAGTTCTCATATAAAAATTAATAATTAAAAGAGATATAAAGGTAAGTGCACTGTGTGGCATTATTGAACCTAAATAATTCATTGAATATACCGGGCGAATTGAATTAAAATTTTATTCATTTTAAAACACATATAATAAACCACAATAATATATTGTAAAAATACATGGAGTCACATGAATTGAAGTTTTAAATGAAAAAAGTTTTGTATTTATTGAAAAAACGTAAATTTTTTACAGAGCATTACAAACTTATTAGTTCAATCGGAAGATGTCTTTTTGCCTGAATTTCGTTTGAAAATTAAATGTTGAGCTGTGTAATCTGTATTGGAAAAATGATGGGATGATAACTGCCTGGAGCGATACCTTTCAGTGCGTACACGAGGACCAAATCGATGATTGGGGAGAAATAATTTTTTCACCTGAGGCTATTATTTGTTTGAAATTGAACAAAAATATTTTTAGGAGCTATATATTTTACAAATCTAGTATATTTTTGAAAACCTTGCTTATTGACTGCTCTCCAGGGTTACCTATAAGGGAATATCTTGGAAATCACAACTGTGAAGAAGTGACAAAGACGTTCTATTGGAATTGACCAGGATTATAAAAAGACACCACAGAGGGCTATTGACGCTAATTGAATTCAGATTGCTATAACAATGGCCAAGCGGAAATCTGTCCTTCAAAGGAGTGCAAGTATATACAAAGTTATTCATTATAACTCAAGCACCCGCTTTTATCTTTAGCGATGTTTAAAAAAATATTTGCAAATTTTGTGGTTGAGGTTTGATTTCATTAAATGTGATTCAGAGTATACTGAGAATGCAACAAGATATATTTTTCTATGAAGTAAATACAATAAATAATTGCGTTTCTGGTTCCAAAATTATTTTTGATTCACAATACAATGCTCAATCTAATTTGAAGAACATAAATTTTCGTCTTAATAACTTTATTATTTCTACAATTTAGAAACCTAATAACGATGGTTTAAAAATGAGATGTTTTGTGTGAATATAAAGAACGACATTTCTGCTAATATGGACCAGAAGATTTCTGCTATGAGGAACGATATATCTGCCTATATCTTATTAATGAAAAACGACATTGCAGCTGACGTTGAAAATGAAATTTCGTCTCTAAAATCTGAAATCGAGAATAAGATGACGATGGACGAGAATATTGATAATAAAATGACAACGATGGACGAGAAAATCAAGGAGTTAGATAGAAAGATGACAGATATAAGAACTCAAGACACGCCAACGGAAGAAAAGAAGACCGAGCAAACAAAACCTTGCAAGCCAGAAACACACCCTAAGTTAGAAGACATTGGTAGTTTTACCCGAGTCAAGGCCTCAACGTTCGATGTGAACCAATTATGTGAAACAGTTTGAAGCAGCCGGTAGAGTGAATAATTGGTCCAATAGAGAGAAGGCAGTGAACTTAAATATCGCGCGTCGGGGAGATGCCTTGGATGTACGTACTTCAGACGATACCTTTCGAAGAAATGGATGACTTTCAGCAGCTGAAAAAGAAGCTGGACATGTGATACGGTCACGAATATTTGGAATATTTGTACAGATTCCAGCTGAAGAACCGGAGGCGGAAACGTGACAAAACCCTTCAAGAGTATGAACTGGATATTGCCCGACTAGTTCGATGTGCTTATCCATCAGCACCCGATAACATGATGGAATGTTTAAGCACCCAGGCCTTTATTGACGGCTTATGTGACCACGATATGGAGAGGACATTTCGATTAGCCCATCCTAAAACATTGGTCGATGCAATGACTGCTGCTCTTGAATATGAAGCAGCCACGATGGCTTCGGGATACAACAAAGGTAGGACCATACAGGAAGAAGGCGACGATGACAGACTTCACCAGATCGTCAACTTGTTGAAAGGTATGGTTGACAAGAAGCCGAAGAAAATGAGGTGCTGTGATTGTGGTGAGCTAGAGCACACACGTAGTTCGTGTAAGCGTCCTACGGCTCCTGCGAACCAAGAACCTCTTAAATGCAAAGCAGTCACGAAGGGCTCGCGAAACATCAAAGGTAGGACCATGCAGGAAGAAGATAACGATAACAAACTTGACCAGATCATAAACTTTTGAAAGAAACCGAAGAAGATCAAATGCCGAAAGTGTGGCGAGCTAGAGCACGTACGCAGTCCGTCTAAGCGCCTCCAAGACTCCTGCAACCCAAAAATTCCAGTCAATGTGAAAATCAGACAGGGGTGAACATCGAGCTGATGTGAATCACCAAAAGTCGTGCCCTGTAAACTATTCTCAATGCAACAAGTGGAAATCTAAGGAAGTTGCAGTTTCAAGAACTACAGTAGTCTACAAGATTGGTCACCCACCAGGATCAGAGAAGATCAGAAGAATGAGCCTTGCCTACAGAAGATTCGGCAGTGGAAGGAAGAAAATCGGCGACCTACCTGGCAAGAAGTGTCAAGATTTTTACCAAAACTCAAGGCGTATTGGGCTCAGTGGGACTCCCTTGTCCTAGTTGAAAAGAGTCCTTGAAAACGATGACGGTTCCGAGATGAGGAGACAGCTAGTTATTCCGAGAACAAGAGTAGCTGAAGTACTAAAGAAGTTACACGACAGTCCATCGGGAGGTCATCTGAAAGTGAAGGAAACCCTCCAGCGAATCCGTGAGAAGTTTTATTGGCTGAACAGCTCCGACGATGTGAGGGACTGGTGTAAGAAGTGTACGACTTGTGCTACGAGTAATCCACCATGTCGCAAGAGAAAGGCACCTATGAAACAGTATAATGTTGGAAGCTCTTTCGAAAGGATTGCTTTAGACATCGCTGGACCATTTCCGACGACAGAAAATGGTGGTAAATACATCCTGGTTGTAATGGATTATTTCATAAAGTGGGTGGAAATTTACGCGATCCCGAATCAAGAGGCCGCAACTGTCGCGGATCTATTGGTGAAAGAATTTATCAGCTGATATGGAGTGCCCTTGGAAGTCCACTGTGATCAGGGAAGAAATTTCGAAAGCCATCTATTCCAGGAGATTTGTGACAAGTTTGGAATGAAGAAGACCAGGACAACGGCATTAAATTCACAGTCAGATGGAATGGTCGAAAGAATGAACAGGACTATTGGAAAATACATGTCCAAAGTGGTTTCCAGCCATTAGAGAGATTGGGACCAGTATCTTTCCCTATTCGCATTGGCTTATCGATCTGCCGTCAATGAGTCCACGGGTGGAACACCTGCGAAAATCCTGTTTGGACGGAAAACCAAAAGTAGTTCAACAAAACCGACTAGCGTCATTCGAAGGAGAACATGACCTAGAGAAAGGAGTAAACCATATTCGAGATGTGTTTGACCCCACCTTCGATAAATTTATGGACGCGTATGGAGGTACCGGGAAAGCTAGATATGGAGTTACTTTAGAACAACGACAAGATTTGTTCAGACTCCCGGCAGATTATTCATTGGCATACAACATTCCCGCCCGTCTCAAGAACGCACGAGGGTTGGCATCCGTCTTTCGAGAGAAGTTCGGGCAATTAGAAAAACTTGAAGACCAGATTCTAGCCACTGGCAAGACACTGAAACTGAAACATAATTCGCGGTACGTCTTCTACGTGGTAAATAGAAATGAATTTCAAGATCGATCTACCTACCGCGATGTGTGGGAAGACCTTCGAAACCTCCGAGACCATGTGTTAGAATCCAGCGTGAAGAAACTGGCTATGCCTAAGATAGCGAGTGACCAGTTGGATTGGCGGTTCATCAGGAACATGGTAGAGGTTATCTTCCAAGATACCAGTGTCCAGATATTAATTTGCAGCTACAGCCCCCGTTATCAGTATCCGATGAAGATGGTGCCCTTCTATTTCCATACGATCGGAAAGAGTAGAAATGGGGCTATATGTCGATTCGAACATACAGTCTCGGCTACACAAAAGTTCCAGGAGGAAGTTCCATCTAAGGAGGGGGTAATGTTACGAAACAGCACACTGGTATAGGCCCTGAATCCGACTCTGTCTAAGCCATGTATGAAAGTTAAAATTATGGCGGATACGGAGGAATTTCTTACAACTGTTCACGATTGTGGCCATCTTATCTAGACATTGTTTTTTTGACCTGTCTGATCAAGAAAATGCCAGAGAGTCAATTGATTTTGTAGAACTGACTGGGTATGGTGTACACAATAGATATAAATTGAGTGAATGAAACGACGAGTACTCAGTGTGTATTTATTATTAAAAATACAGCTAAGCGCTTTCGGCAATTAGGCCATTCTCAGAGCTGTCGTCATAAAAAAATCCTATAACTGGTGTCAAAAAAAACATCCAGCAATTCAAAATGAAGCAATGATGTTAAGTCATTGTTACAATGAATTGATTAAAAAACATTATAATACCCTTTTAAGAGGGTGTACAAATACATTATGCATGATGAAAAGTTCCATTCAGAAGTGTAAACTAAATGATATCAGATGACAAGTTTTATACATATACATAAACATAAACATATACATATACATATACATATACATATACATATACATATACATATACATATACATATACATATACATATACATATACATATACATATACATATACATATACATATACATATACATATACATATACATATACATATACATATACATATACATATACATATACATATACATATACATATACATATACATAAACATATACATATACATATACATATACATATACATATACATATACATATACATATACATATACATATAGATATACATATACATATACATATACATATACATATACATATACATATACATATACATATACATATACATATACATATACATATACATATACATATACATATACATATACATATACATATACATATACATATACATAAACTTGTCATCACATATCATTTAGTTTACACTTCTGAATGGAACTCATCATGTGAAATGTACTTGTACACAATCTTAAAAGGGTATTTTAATGCTTTTTAATCATTTCATTGTAACAATGACTTAACATTATTGATTTATTTTGAACTGTTGGATGTTTTTTTGACACCTGTTATAGGATTTTTCTATGACGACAGCTCTGAGAATGGCCTAATAGCCGAAAGCGCTTAGCTGGATTTTTAATAATAAATACACACTGAGTACTCGTCGTTTCATTCACTCAATTGTTTTTGTGTAAGCCGCAGTCTAGAATTATCTAGTAAAAAAGGCACTAATATATAAAGGACCGACCAGCGAGAGAAAGTTATTTAATAATTTGACATCGTGAGATAAACAGTAAACTTGTGAATATCAATTAGGTATAAGTGAATAAACAGTCGTGAGTGTTTATATAGATTAGTTTAAGTGCGTATACTGTGTATATAATATAAATAAGTGAGTAGTTTAGTGTTTAAATAAACTCGTCTGTTTAAAGTTTATCCCACCCGCTTACTGTTTAAATAAATAAGAAAAACATCACAATATAAATCGAATTATCCTCATAATACAATGTCGGACATATTGTCCATAAAAAAAATACCGTGTTGAAAAAACAAATACCCATCTATAACATCGGAATACATTCGTTATAAAAATAGGTTGAGCGTTATGGATAGCTTGGCTATGTCATAAGCGTTTAGTTTGATAACACAGATACAACATCGTTTATTTTATAGCAAATTCAGCAAAATATTTCAACATTACGTTTTTATCTCGCAAAACAAGACAGTAATAATCTTACTTCCTTCATCTGGAAATAGTGCTTATCGAAAATAGACCAGGAATTTCAAGAAATAACCGTACGCTTTAATTTGTTTTTAATTTCTCTTATTTAATCACTCTGGTGATATGAAGGGACGTAGTTAGATAATGCCGGATCTCAATCATTGCATCTTAAAACGATTTCTCCCCATGTCTAGATGGATTGACTGCATTATTACTAAAAAAATTTACTCACAGATCATACCCACTGTCCAAAATAATGAATTCCTCTTGTCGGAAAGCTGCATTAAGCCCATCTGGAAATTAGCATGTCACCTAAATTTTTAAAAAAGGAAATAAATTGGATGCTAACAATTACTGTCCCAAAAGCCTCTTAACCATCGCCTCCAAAATAATGGAATCCATTATTGCTGACCAAATCGTTGACTTTTTGTTACGATAATATGTAATTCCAAACTTCCAATACGGTTTCAAGTTCAACTCTGACCAATTTACTACATTGTACCAACGATGTCGATGACAGACATCCTATAGACATAATTTACAATAATTTCTCTTTGTCATGGTACCAAAACGTAGACTTCTACTTAAAATCTATCATCTTGGCATGAGAGGTACTTTTAATGAATGATTTTCAGCCTTTCTGACGAACCGGTTCTTCAAAGTCAGAGGTGGACAAACATTCTCCGAGGAAAGACCCCTTACTTGCGTTATTCCACAAGGTTCCGTTTATGGACCCCTACCTTTTATCGCATATTCCAGTGACCTTCGATACTATCTGTCAAGCTCAATTTCAGCTTAAGCTGACGACATAAAACTTTGCGGAAATCGGCTCAACAGTTATCTAAGTGTTCAGAATGATCTCGATAAACTACAAGAATGGTGTTTCACTAGGTTAATGCCTCTGTACGTTGATAAGTCTGTCGTGTTACACCTCGGAAACCACAACCCTCAGACTCTTTCGCTCCGTTTGGACAACAGTCTCCGTGGACACTCTTTACAGCTGAATAAATAGCCTTCTAGAACGCGCAACAGGCGAAACTTCAATATTTGGAATAGTCTTCTTCAGCAAATAATTGATTCAGAGTATGTTAATAGTTTCAATAACTTAATTGACTCGCATGTTTTTAATTCTTAACTTAGTTTTTGGCTTAGTATTAATTTTTGTTCTCTTTAGCTTCTTTATTGGCAATTATATTCAATAACTTATTATAGGCAAAACATAACTTGGTTCTTTGCTCTTATTATGGAATAATAATAGTTTATTAGGAAATAATACTACAATAGACCAGACGTAGTAATCATTCATAAAAGAAAAAGAGAGGCCACAATAATAGACATAGCAATCCCATTGTCCCACAATGCTTCGAAAACTGAAAATGAAAAGAGGAGTAAATATGAGAATCTAGCGCTGGAAATAAAACATATTTGGAAGACTGAAAAGATTGACATAGTCCCAGTTGTTATCTCTGCCGAAGGAATGGTATCAAGAAGCTTTGTAAAATATCTCCAGAAACTTGAAATCCCCTCAAACGTTATCACCGGTATTTCAAGAACGGTCATACTACAAACAACACATATTGTCAGAAAGTTTTTTACCCCATTGGGTTAGGCTGAATTGCCTCTCCAGTGGAACCAGAGAAGAACCAGTACCAATTTACTGAGATCACAGAACCCCTATAATAATAATAATAATAATAATAATAATAATAATAATAATAATAATAATAATAATAATAAGAATCCGTTTTGTATATGTCTTCAAGAAACACATCTCAAGCCAGAAGATCAGTTCAACTTGAGAGGCTATAAATCATATAGATATGATGATATACCTAACCAAAGAGCTAAGGACGGAGTAGCGATTTTCATAAAAGATAATATTCACGTCGAAGAAATCAACCTACAAACCTCTCTACAAGCTGTAGCAGTTTATATAAAATATCCACTAAAGGTGACGATCTGTAGTCTTTATCTCCCCAACAACAATTGGACAGGCCAAGAAATTCGTGGACTCTTTCAACAACGTTCACAGCCATTTATAATATCTGGAGACTTCAATACCCATAACCCTTTATGGGGTTCTAATAAAGTATGCCCAGGAGATAGAATATTGGAAGATATTATAGATGACCTAGACATAGTCTTGCTAAATACAGGAGAAGGAACGTACATCAATTCCAGGACAGGAAATCTTTCTCACATAGACCTAACGTTGTGTAGTGCTAATATTGCAGCAAATTTCAAATGGAATGTACTCGATGAAGAGAATACGGATCATATACCAATCTCGATTGAACTTGGAATTAACCAAAATAATAACGAAGTTAGAAAACGCTGGATAATGGAGAAGGCAGATTGGTGTCTATATAAGAAAACGTTGGAATCAATTTAACTTGTAAACGAAAACATGTCAAGCCATGTAGACAACCTTACAAAAACGATCCAATATGCAGCTGAGATTAGTATTCCTAGGTCAAAAGGAGGCGCCATTAGGAAAAACGTACCTTGGTGGAATGTCGCAATAGGAGTAGCAATTAGAGAGAAGAAAAGTGCTTTCAATAAATTTAAGAGATGCCCTAATACAGAAAACATGCTGATTCTCAAAAAAGCAAGAGCTAAAGCTAGATTTTTAATTGTAAAAGGTAAAAAAGAATCGTGGAAACAGTATGTAAGCTCCATAAATACCGAGACTCCTATTAAGGAAGTGTGGGAAAAAATCAAAGCAATAAAGGGACGCCATTTCAGTACTACCCCTACTATGCTGATTGTAAATGGAAGAGAAATCACAGGTGATCAAAATATCGCAGAAGAACTGGCAGTTTTTCTAAGAAATATAAGTTCAGACGCCAATTATAGCGATATATTCAAAAATACAAAATCTGCGAAAGAACAAATTGATATAGATTTTAAAAGTGATGAACATTTGTCGTACAATGCCCCAATTACCATTAATGAACTGGAAAATGCATTCGAATCTGTTAAAAAATCGGCCCCTGGACCGGATGAAATACCATACGACTTTCTCATCAATCTACCTGAAAATAGAAAAATGTATTTAGTCAACTTATTTAATAAATTATGGCAGCAAGGAACTTACCCAAATCAATGGAAAGAAGCGAGTGTTATAGCTATACCTAAGCCTAGTAAAGATCATCTGGATCCATCTAATCATCGGCCGATATCCCTCACTTGCTGCATTGGAAAAACATTTGAAAAAATAATATGTTATCGCTTAATATGGGAATTAGAAAATAAGGGTTTAATCAATCAATACCAGATGGGATTGCGCAAGAATAGGTCAACAATTGACGAGTTAGTGCTAATTGAGAGCCACATACAAAGAAGCTTTGCCAATAAGTCACACACAGTAGCAGTGTTCTTTGATATTAAGAAGGCCTACGATACTGCATGGCGATATGGAATATTGGATACACTGCACAAATGGGGATTTAGAGGTCGTCTACCACAATTCATAAGCAGTTTTTTAACGAATAGGTCATTCAGAGTGAAAGTTGGTGGTACAATATCAGATAAACAAGTATTAGAGAATGGTATTCCTCAAGGATCAATTCTGAGTGTTGGCCTGTTTTTGATAGCAATAAATGGACTAGCAGAATGTATTCCAACCGACGTAGGCAGAAGCTTATTTGTAGATGACTTATCGATTTATTACCAAGCCTCAGAAATGGAACAGATAGAAACAGTGCTGCAAAGCACAATAGATAGGATAACAGAATATGCCGATCAACATGGTTTTAAAATATCAATTAAAAAGACGTGTTGCGTACATTTCTGCAGACTTAGGAAACTACATAATCACCCAAACCTTACCCTCTATGGAAACAATATTGAAATTAAATCATCTTATAAATTTTTGGGCTTGATACTGGACAGTAAACTACTTTGGAAGGAACACATCTCTGATTTGATTATACAATGTAAAAAACGCCTCAATATAATAAGATCGGTTTGCAATCTTAATTGGGGAGCAGATTCAATAACTCTAATCCAGTTGTATAAGTCTCTCATACTGTCCAAAATGGGTTACGGTAGTGTGGTATATAGATCAGCAAGCAAATCACAATTAACAAAATTGAATACAGTACAAGCAACCGGATTAAGATTGGCACTGGGGGCTTTCCGTACAAGTCCTTATTCGTCACTTTGTTGTGAAGCCGAAGTTCAACCATTGGAATATAGAAGAAGATATTCATTGATCAACTACTTTAACAAAATCACCTCTCTGCAAACACACCCTGTACTAGATCTCATACAGGAGGACGAACAAAATTCATTCGAAAATCGTCTACACAAACCGGCAATAACTCGTGCAAAAGCGATGATATTGGAATTTATTCCAACCATAGAAATTTACACCTTTAGAAACGATGAATACCAACCCTGGAAAATACAAATCCCGCAAATATACACAGACTGTCTTAAATACAACAAAATTGACACTCCCAAGGAAATCCTACAAAACGAAATACACAACATACTACACAAGCATAACAATCCATTAGAAATTTACACAGATGGCTCTAAAACCGAACAGGGTGTTGGATGTGCGATCGTCACTAAACAAGATACTTATCAATGGGGATTCGAGAATTTTACCAATATCTATTATGCCGAGATGTACGCAATTTTTCAGGCTCTGAAGTATACAGATAACAACGCTTTGAAAAATGTAGCAATTTGTACAGACTCATTAAGCTCATTGCAGTCAATTAAAAAGCAATATAATCAAGAACCAGTTACCAAAACCATCTTAAGTATGCTACAGCGCTTAACAGACAAAGGAACAGAAATAATTTTTATTTGGATACCAAGTCATTGTGGTATAAAAGGTAACGAAATAGCTGATAAAGCGGCCAAAGAAGCTGCTACATCTGGCAATATAGACGTAATAAAGTACAGCCTTGGAGACATTGAGCACTACATAAGAAACAAAATCATAGAACAGTGGCAAAATGAATGGAACCACACTATTACCGGATTAAGAAAAATAAAACCCAGGGTGCATACGATACCAACAATATACCAGGTAAAAACAAGGAAGGAACAGGTCATTCTGACAAGATTACGAATAGGACACACACACTTGACCTCTTCTCATCTTCTATTAGCGACCCACCCAACACAATGCGATACATGTCAAACTCACCTCACTGTAAATCATGTTATTATTGATTGCCCAAAATATGATAACCAAAGGAAAAACAACCTCCTTCCAATTGATATCAGAAGATGCTTAGCAGAATATTCCCACCAGCAAAATGTACTAAACTTTCTAAAGGCAATAGGAATGTATCACAAAATATAATAAAGAATAGAAGCACATAGCACAAAGGAGATAGAGAAAACAGATAAGAACTGAAATTATAAGGCTAATGACCTAGATGTCGAAGCCTAAAGAAAGAAAAAATAATAATAATAATAATAATAATAATAATAATAATAATAATAATAATAATACAGAAACTTGAAATCCCCTCAAACGTTATCACCGGTATTTCAAGAACGGTCATACTACAAACAACACATATTGTCAGAAAGTTTTTTACCCCATTGGGTTAGGCTGAATTGCCTCTCCAGTGGAACCAGAGAAGAACCAGTACCAATTTACTGAGATCACAGAACCCTTATAATAATAATAATAATAATAATAATAATAATAATAATAATAATAAGAATGTTATCCTCGAAACGTGTCGCATCGTACGAACAGTCCTGAACATGCCTAATCAGGAATTTGAGTAAGGTTTGCTTGGGCCCCTTACTTCTTGAACCAGATGTTTAACAACTCTGAGACTAATACATGAAATAATAATAATAATAATAAGCCTCGAGCCGTAAGGACGGGAAGGGAGGAGTGAAACTAAAAAACAGCTCAGAAATGGTCAGTGGGGCACTGGTGGGGCTATCTATGCCGATATGATGGCACCAACAAATACCAGTAGAAAATCCAACATGCCCAAGTTACATCTGAACACACTGACAAGTCCTGACCTGACATGGGGGACGGGCGGCGAGTTTCCGGCGCCGAAAAACCGGGAACCTCGGCTATGGTATGGTAACCCAGACAGAAGAGTCCAACTGTCTGCTGTTTTCCCCTTTTCCCTTGTTCTGTCCGCTGTCCTCACCTAATCCTCCCCCCCCAATCCCCACTAGAGGAGTAAACCTCATTAAATAATCCGGAATCTTAAGGTGTGAGACATCGTGCCGATGGATGAATGACCACCCGGAGTTGGTCATTAACGATTCCCTGTAAGCACCTGGCGACCCTTACTTGTAAACAGCCTTACTACGATAAGGAGCACTGTCGTAGCCGACTTTTTATTTCTTCCAAACTCGTGGGATATTATATGAGCACCTCTTCCTATAAAAACCAAACAACTGTTACAGATTATGAGACGGGATCTGTAGCCGTTATCTCACAGCCTCAAACAAATACGAATCGGGAGACGGCGGCTTCGCCCCGGTTCCTGATCGTAAGGAAAAAAGTAGGGGATTTCGGAAGCACGAATCCTTTTCTGATAAACAAATTTTTCTATGGACAAGTTGGGCAAGTTAAAAATTTGCGTAAAACTAAAGACGGCTTATTAATCGAAACAACTTCTGCTGCACAATCTAAGCGTTTATTACAAATAACAAAGTTCCTCAACGACGATGTAGAAATTATACCACATACAGGATTGAACCAATCTAAGGGAGTCATTACTTGTCGCGATCTACTCAACTGTACTGTAGAAGAAATATTGGAAGAAATAAAAGACCAAGGTGTAACTGCAACCCGAAGAATTAAAACCAAACGCGAAGGAAAAATTATCGATACACCGAGCCACATCCTCACCTTCGACTCACCAAAGCTCCCTAAATAAGTGAAGATAGCTTTTCATATATTGAAAACTCGCCCGTACATCCCGCCCCCCCCCTCAGATGTTTTAAATGCCAACTTTTCGGCCACACTGCGACAAAATGTACTAAAGATCAGGTATGTGTATGCGGCAAACCTTTGCACCCCGGTAACGCATGTGAAACACCAATAACATGTATACATTGCAAAGGACCACATTCCGCACGCGCGAAAGAATGCCCGATCTACAAACAAGAGGTAACAATACAAGAAATTAAAGTAAAAGACAACATATCTTACCAAGAAGCCAGAAAAAAAGTAATAATTTCCACCCCAAAAGAAAATATTTCATACGCTACTGCCACCACATCCTGCCCACCAACCCAACCAGCCCCGTATAACCCTCAAGAATTGGCCAACTCTTTAATTCCACACCTAACAAAAGCTCTAACAGAACTCTTCGCAATATCTTTTCAAACGCCACAAACGAACCCTAATAATGAAGACAACGAACACACCAACAGAACATACAGCTCAGATCTTGATTCGATCATTATTGAAACTTCATCAGGTGGGCAAACAAAGAAAAAAAGAAAACGCGGGTGGAAGAAAGGTAGACCCAGAAAAACCTCGCAGAAAATCGAACCTGACCTAGCTAGTTTCACATAAACCCACGAAAATCAACCCCCGTGATATTTTATAGTTCTAAGATTCATATTTTTTGAACCTTATCATTTATTCTTCCATAAAATTATTTCATTTATATACACATAATATATATTTACAACCAATTTTCCTTATTATACACATATTTATTTATCCCTTTTCACACAATTTTAATGGATAATAATACAAAATTCATTCAATGGAACTGTAATGGACTTAATTCACACCTTCCAGAACTGCAAATAATAAGGAGCAATTTGAACCCCATACTGTTCGCTCTACAAGAGACACACCTGAGACCGAACGAAATCTTTAGAGGATTCCAAACTTTCAGGAAAGATGCGAAACCAAATATTAGAGCAAGGGGTGGAGTGGCAGTTTTACTAAAGGAAGAAATCCCGGCTAAGAGGGTAACCCTCAATACCAGGTTACAAGCTGTGGCTATTAAAATTGATACTCCAATAAAGCTTGCCATATGCAGCATATATCTTCCAGATTCAAACTGGAACTCACATGACATTGAAAACATATTCGTACAATTACCGACCCCATGCATAATTATGGGAGATTTCAACGCCCATTCACCCTCTTGGGGATCTTTAACAACTGATACTAGAGGAAAACGTTTGGAGAAATTTATTGACGACTCAAATATATGCCTTCTAAACAATGGAAAGCACACACATTTCAATCAAGGCTCAAACTCCTTTTCAGCTATCGACCTAACCGTATGCTCCCCAAATATAACCCATCAGTTTCACTGGAACCCATTAGAAGATCTCCATTCCAGTGATCACTTCCCAATCTCTGTTACCACTAATATCCCAACAAAGGTTAAACTTTCTACAGAAAGGTGGCTTACCGGAAAAGCCAATTGGACTGACTACTCAAATATAGTGTCTCTTCCAAACCCCGATTCGAGTAACTCCATTAACGAAATGGTAGAGGCAGTGACCAAATATATACTAGTGGCAGCCGATGCAACTATCCCCAAATCTAAAAGTAAAATATTATCTAAAATGGTACCGTGGTGGAATAATGAAATTAGGGAAGCAATATCAGCAAGGAAAAATGCACTCAACAGATTCCGAAAATCGCCTACAAACTATAATTTAGTACAATTCAAAAAACTAAGATCAGCAGCCCGACGTTTAATTAAAGAAAGCAAAAGAAGGACATGGGAAGAATATGTATCAACCTTAACAACTGACTCCGAGGTATCCGAGATATGGAGAAAAATCAAAACAATATCAGGCAAATATCAATCTACCACCCCCCATAAAATAGAAAATAACAACATATTTTTAACCGATCCCCACGATATAGCTGAAGTTTTCGCTGACCACTTTGAATCAATTAGCAGCTCGGAAAATTATTGCCCCGACTTCCAAAGAACAAAAACTACTGAAGAATCTCTCAACCTGGATTTTAATACCGATGACGCAGGCCTTCCGTACAACGTCCCTTTCATTTTCGACGAACTGGCCAACACCCTTAATACCTGCAAAGATAGTGCACCGGGACTGGACTCAGTTATGTATGGAATGATAACTCATTTACCTTGAAACGAGAAAGAGAAACTCTTAACTCTCTAACAAATCCTACAAACTATAGACCAATTTCACTAATATCGTGTATCGGAAAAATATTTGAAAAAATGGTGAACAACAGACTAACCTTTGTGCTAGAATCACGCGGCCTTCTATTAAACCTCCAAGTGGGCTGTCGACGAAATCACTCCTCTCTAGATGCCCTAGTCGCATTAGAGACTGACATTCAAAATGCCTTTTCTAAAAGACAACACCTCGTCGCAGTCATGTTCGACTTGCAAAAAGCGTATGACATGACTTGGAGATATGCAATAATGAAACAAATACACACATGGGGCCTCCGTGGAGCGTTACCTAATATTCTAAATGATTTTCTCTCGGAAAGATTCTTTTGTGTAAGAATTGACAATGAATTTTCATCAACACGAGCCTTATAAAACGGAATACCACAAGGCTCAGTTCTTAGCGTAACTCTTTTTGCCATTGCAATTAACTGTCTTGTTTGTAACATCGGAGAAAACACCAAAGCAGCTTTATATGTCGACGATCTAACCATTTATTCTTATAGTCATTCAATTCCCGAAATTGAGAATTCATTACAAGGACAAATCAACAGCCTAGAAGAAACTGCTACAGCCAGCGGTTTTAAATTTTCACCTTCGAAGTCACACGCCATCCATTTCTGCAGATTAAGATCCGACCACGCCGAACCACAACTAAAGCTGCAAAGTCAGAATATCGAGATAAAACATGAAACAAAATTATTAGGTATGATACGTGACCAAAAATTAAACTGGAGACCGCACATTGAATATCTGATTAACAGATGCCGAAGAGTTATTAACATTATCAAATGTTTGTCGAGTATCCGATGGGGGTCCGATAGAGAAATTTTATTACGCATCTATCAAACTTTAGTGCAATCCAAAATTGACTTTGGCTGTATTGTTCATAGTTCTGCAAGACGTTCACACTTGAACCAGCTAAATAAAATCCAAAATCTCGCAGTAAGACATGCAATCTGTGCATTTAGAACAAGCCCTATAGAAGCAATCTTATGCGATGCTCCGTCCTTACCCCTAAACTTAAGGAGAGATATGCAGCTCATAACATATGGCGTGAAAATACAAACGTTACCCAACCATTTAAATAACAAGATTTTCACAAACCTTCCCAGTCCACACACACTAAGACGTAGTTCAACTAAACCATCCAGTATTCGTTTTTCAGACACATCTGAAGAGTACAGGATAAACTTACAAATAGAAAAAATGACCTATACGTATGACACTCCTCCATGGCTAAGAAAACTACCACAAATAAACATATCTCTCAGTAAATACAAAAAAGAAGATACCGCTCCATCGATCTACCGAACGCTATTTTTAGAAAAAATGGATCTATACAACGAAGATTTAGTCATCTACACAGATGGTTCCAAATCAGATAATGAAACAGGGGCGGCAATCGTAATCGGTGTAGATTCCTTCTTTTGGACCCTAAACCAAGAGTCTAGTATACTTAATGCCGAGTAGTATGCAATATGGCAAGCGTTGTTGTACTTCAGTCAGAGCAGCTTTGAAAAATGTTTAGTTTGTACGGATTCCTTAACTGCCACTCTCTCGACAAAAAATCATTTTTCTGCAAATGAATGGGTTGTACGCATTCAAGAATTATCAACCCATCTATACAGTATGCAAAGGACTATTTCAATAATGTGGATACCTGGGCATACCGATATTACCGGTAATACTGAAGCTGATCTAGTAGCAAAAAAAGCCACAAGCGGAACAGTTGACAAAGGCATACCTAACACCTTCCTGGATATGAAAACGGATATAAAGAATAAAATCTACGAAGCATGGCAGAACAGATGGAATACATATGACGGACAATCAAGACACATTAAGCCGAGCGTACAAAAATGGTTCTACCCCAAAACTCTTACAAGGCGTGAACAAGTCGTCCTCAGCCGATTAAGGATAGGCCACACAATCCTAACCCATTTACACCTCCTCCTTGGAAAGAACAAACCTAGATGTGAGAAGTGCGGCATCCCACTGACAACACAACATATATTAACTTGTGCAGCCTTCAATTTTCACAGACAATTCCTCAAAATACCCCAGATCGAAAACATTCTTATAAACCAAAATGACGAGCTTAACCAGGTGATAACTTATCTAAAGTCCACAAATTTATTTTATAAAATATAAATTACCCCAATGATATATCGACGAGCACAATGACCTAGATGTCGATGCTCAAACACAAAAAAAAAACAAAATAATAATAATAATAGATAGATAGATAGATGGTTTATTGACCCCATTCACATAAGTAGGACATTAGAAGTCAGTGAAAGTAGTACATATGAATACATTTTACCAACTAAAAATATTAAAGATTGTATAGTGTTGTATATGACAAATTTAAAATATAATAAAAATAATAGAAAGTATAAATTTTACATAAATACAGACATACATTTCATAAAGTAAAAATATTGATGAAAATATGACAATTTTAAAATATAAAATAAGTTAAAAAATAATAGAAAGTAAAAATTAAATTAAACAAAACAAACAAACATATAAGCATTAAGCCCAAGTATTCAATTCCTCCAAAAACTCATCAACTGTATAAAAACAATAATTTAAAAGAAAAGACTTAGCAAAATGTTTAAATTGAACTCTCGTCGTATCACTTATATTTATATGTTCAAAATATTTTACAAATGAATTGTACAATGTAACATCCAACTTATTGTTTTTTGTTGTTTTCAGTCTTGATTTGAGAATGACAATGTCTTTACTATTTCTAGTATCATAATTATGAACATCTGCATGTTTAGTCAGAACATATCGATTTTTATGTGTTTCAATTAACACTTCGAAAATATACAAGCACGGAAGCGGCAATATTTCAAGTTTTTTGAATATTTTTTTACAATTGGTGTTTCTTGGTGCGTTGTAAATTATTCTAACTACAGTTTTCTGTAGCACAAATACTTTGTGCACTGATGTGCTGCTCCCCCATAGCATAATACCATATGTTAAATTGCTATGAAAAAGTGAATAATATACAGACTTTAACAAATGAGTTGGTATACATGATTTTAATTGACGAATTACAAAAACTTGGCTCGCTAATTTTGAACAAAGGTAGTCAACATGAGGTGACCAACTTAAGTTTGTATCCAAATGAATACCCAGTAATTTAACTGGCTCTGATTTTATAGCCCATTTATCTAAACTGAAAAGAATGTGTTTCGTTTTAGTGTCGTTGAGTTTCAGCTTATTTGCCAGGAACCACTGATTCAACAAAATATTATCACCAGCTTGTGTGCCATCAGATAAAGTTGTAGTATCATCAGCGAATAAAATACAAAAAGTGTCAATAGCCTCTGGTAAATCGTTAACAAATATTATAAAAAGTATTGGACCCAAAATCGAGCCCTGAGGAATGCCGTTGTCTATATTACGTAAATCAGACTGGTTGTTTCCACAAACTACATACTGTTTCCTATTACTTAAATAAGATGTCAGTAATTTGTGTGCATTTCCTCTAATACCATAAAATTCCAGTTTATTTAGGAGTAAATCCGCTGGAACACAATCAAAAGCCTTCGTTAAGTCGCATAACGTGGCAACAGAGTTGACGCCTTCCTCTAGTTTATGTATAACTTCCTCTAAGAGTCGAAGAAGAGCACGTATGCATGATTTATTTTTGCGATAGCCGAATTGAAATTCCGTTAGAAGTGACTTATCTTCCAAATAATTTATTAATTTTTCTTTGACTATCAATTCAAATATTTTGTTAATCGTCGGTAAAATTGCTATGGGTCTAAAATTTTCTGGAGAATCTATATCACCATTTTTATATAATGGAATAATTTTTGATATTTTAAAGGAGTCAGGCCAAGATCCTTCCTCTAAGCATTTATTAAATAAAATGGTCAGTGGATATGTCAATGAGTGTATACAACGTTTCAATATTTTGCTATTTATATTGTAAAAATCTAAACATGACGAATGACTTAATTTCAATATAGCCTCATGGACATCACTTTCCAAGATTGCACTCATAAAGAATGAAAATGCAGGTTTATTTAGTTTATTTAAAAAGAAACTCGACTCGTATTGAGAATCACCAAGAGATTTTAATACTATTTCTGATACCGATGTAAAAAATTCATTGAATTTTTGTGGTGATATATCGGACTGTTTGGTTTTATTAATTTTAGTTCTTCTTTCCGAATTTACGATTGTCCAACATGTTTTATTTTTATTATCCGAATCTTTTATTATCTTTGAGTAGGCTAACTTCTTTTCAGAGCGAATTGCTTTTGTATATATTTTGTTTAAATTTTTGTAATTCACCCAATCACCTTCCGAATAAGTATTCATAAATTTGTTTTTTGCTGTAATGACATTTTTTCTCATACTACGCAATGTGTTGTTGAACCATTTGATATTAGATTTATTTGTTTTAACAGTTTTTTCACAAAAACAAGTATCAGAGATATGTTTCAGAGTATTCAATATGTTTTCTGCCAAATTATCTGCACCCATATTATGAACATCCAAATCATTCCAAGAAACTTCAGAAAGTTTATCAGAAAAAGCCGTTATTGTTGCGTCGTTAATAACACGTTTAATAATGGGGACATTTTCATTCAATAGGTGATTAAAATATATGTATTGGCCGTTGTGATCAGACACTAGAGGATCTACTACTCCCACTTTAGTGAGACTAGGGTCTATGTTTGTAACTATATTATCTAGACAGGATTGACTATTCAGGACTATTCTAGTGGGCTCCTCAATCGTATGGCGTAATCCGAAACTTGTGAAGACTGTTTTAAGATCTTTGGATTTATCGTCGTTCTTTGAAATGTCTAAATTGAAGTCCCCTACCAAGACAATGTTTTTATATTTTCTATGAATATATTCAAGAAGTTTAATAATTTGATCTTTAAATATGGTAAAATTATCTCTACTAATAATAATAATAATAATAATAATAATAATACAGTACAATAAGAATGACACTTCCAAGGAAAGAAGGAGGCCGAGGTTTAATAGACATCAAAAACCTGCACAACAACCAGATCAAAATGATGAGATCATACTTCCACAAAAGAAAAGAAACATCATCGTTACACCAACTTGCATGCATGACAGATAGAGGATATACACCACTGAATCTATCCAATGAATAAGTACAAGGCAATGAACTCATGATTAGTATAGAGGAGAAGAGGAATGAATGGAAAGGCAAGGCTCTACATGGGCGACACCCGCATGACCTCGACCTACCCCATGTCGACAAGCAAGCGTCACACGAATGGTTAAGGACAGGCGAACTAATTCCAGAAACGGAGGGCTTACTTATAGCCATACAGGATCAGGTGATACACACAAAGAATTGCCAGAAATACATTGCAAAAGAACCAAGTGTGACAGATGACATATGTAGGAAATGCAACGAGCAGCCGAAAACCATCCAGCATATCACGTCAGCATGCAACATGTTATCACAAAATGATTACTTATACCGCCATAATCAAGTCAGTGCTATCATCCACCAAGAAATATGCCACAATTGGGGAATAATAGAAAGCAGCAATAAAACACCGTACTACAAATATCAACCAGCTGCAGTAGTACAGAAAGATCATATCACAGTTTACTACGACAGATCCATCATAACAGACCGGAGGATCCCCTGCAACAAACCAGACATAGTTGGAAGAGATAACAGACAGAAGGAGGCATACATCATAGACATAGCGGTTCCTTACACCCACAATATTATAACCAGTAACGAAGAAAAGAAAAGAAAGTACACTGACCTTGCCGATGAAATCAAATACCTGTGGAATCTCAACAATGTGACCATTGTACCCGTTGTCTTGTAGGCCACTGGTGTGATCCCGAAGGAACTACAAAGAAGCCTCAAAACACTGGCATAAAATACCAATTTGTACAGGCCCATGCAGAAAGCAGTTGTATTGAATACAACAAGAATTGTCCGAAAATGCTAAATGCAAACACCGGGAATGAAGCCTGAGAAGATTGGAATAATAATTATAATAATAGTAATAATAATAAAAATAATAATAATAATAAAAATAATAATACTAATAATAATGAAGGATACTATTACTGCAGGTATTTAATCAGGTCATTATATTTAGTGAAAGTTTTAAATCCAATACTATTACTGCGTCTGTGTTTTTTCACATGTATGATGTAAGGTAAGTAGGTAATATAGTTGCCTCTAGATGAGTTTACAGTAAGGTTATAATTAATTGCTGTAGTAATGTTGAAACGGTGTATTTTAACATTGAAATTCTTCGGTTCGGCGTGGGTGATTTGATTGCAGCCTACATTTTTTCTAATGGCGTCTAGTCGGACAAAGTGACAATCCAACTTGTCGGGTAAAGCGGCCACTTTACTCTGATTTCTTCCCTCCTACACAAATAACCAGTTAAGTCTTGTTGCGCTATTTACAGGGCGACATCAAGATACCGTCGAACTACTCAAGGAAGTCATGGAATCCTACAGCAATGCAACTTGCTGTAGCAGCAGTAAAAAGAAATAATATGCCGTTTGCTCTGGCAGCCAAACAGTTTAATCTCACACGAGGTACATTCAAAAGTAGGGTTCTCGAGAAAAATCGCGATGCCAGTGAAGATAAAATGATTCTAGGAAGCTATTGATTTGTATTCAATCAGGAACCAGAGGAAGAACTCTTTCATATCTTTGATATGAAATAACAATTTTATGATTTAGCAATGCAGGATTTACGCCAATTAGCTTTTCGGCTTACAGAAGAAAAACAATCTACCGCATCGATTCAACAAAGACTATAGAATGTCAGGCTAGAATTGGGTGACATGTCTTAGAAAACGCCATCGTAATATTGTCCTAAGCAATCCAGAAAACACGTTGATTGCCAGAGCACAGGGGTTTAATAGAGCCAATGTAAACAATTTTTTAACATCCTTCAAACTTTGCAAGACAAATAGTTCTATCCTGCTCATCAAGTATACAATATCGATGAAACTGGTCTTTTTGACAGTTCAAACAAGGAACACTAAAGCTTTCTCGCTTAAAGGGAAGGCGTTAAGTAAGTGCTATTACGTCAGCAGAAACAGGTCTGTTGTCTATATTTGCAGTTTGCATGTTCGCAGGAGGCACTTTAGTTCCTCCATTTATGATCTTTCCCAGAAAACGAATAAAGATTGAACTTCAAGATGGAGCTCCCCCAGGAACCGAGCTTGCCTACCATCACAGCTGATGGATGCAGACGGATATATTCATGCAATGTGGTTTGATCATTTTTTGAAACACGCTGAACCATCCGAACAAGATCCAGTGCTGTTAATTCTGGATGGTCATGGCATTTACACCAAAAGTATTGACTTTATAGAAGAGGCAAGAAAGAATTTTACAACAATCGTATGTTTACCCTCCCACTGCAGCCACAAGATGCAACCTCTGGACGTGTCATTTATGGCACCTTTCAAAACATTCTACGCCCAAGCTTCTGAAAAATTCCTGCGTAACAACCGGGTCAGCGTTGTAACACAAATTCAGATCAATATACTTCTTGGGGAGGCATTTTTGCATGCAGATATACCAACTTCGGCTCTGACGTAGATATTGTTGCTGCAGAGGAATCTGACATTCTCATGATTCCTGAAAAACAATAATCCCCCTAATACTGAAGACAGTGTATCAAATGATGAAAGCAGTAGTAAGCAGATTAACAATTTTTTTTTACCTACTAAGTATGTTATAATCTTTCTGGCTGAATAAATAAAGGAACTTTGTTGAGTTTGTGAAATATTTGGATTCGTTTGTTAATAGATCCATTATTTTAGGTTACCGTACATAATATTCAATAATACATCTGAATTATTCTTTGTAACGGATTATTTTTTCCTTCGTTTTTTATGATACTGTAATGTATTTCTTATTTATTTTAAACGTTTTTATTACGGGTGGGATAAATTTATACACACACGTTATGCATGTCTACTAACTTACTTTATTTATTCACTACACTAATTTATATTATGTACATAGTATATTCACTTACATTAATTTATATAAACACTTCACTACTTAGACTATTTACTTCTTCGCTGTTTATATCACGAGATCACTTTATAAATTAGCCTTCTCTTGCTGGTCGGTCCTTTATATATCAGTGCCTTCTTACTAGATAATTCTAGATTGCGGCTTACACGGAAACAATTGGCTCTCTGGCAATTTCTCGATAAGAGTGGTCACAAAAGCAATGTCAAGATAAGAGGGTCACCATAATTTATAACTTACATACATGGCTTAGGCAGAGTCGGATTCAGGGACTACACCAGTGTGCTGTTTCGTAACATTACCCCCTCCTTGAATGGAAGTTCCTCCTGGAACTTTTGTCTAGACGAGAAGGAATGTTTGAATCAGCAACTGGCTCCATTTTTACATTTTCCGATCTTATGGAAATAACAGGGCACCCTCTTCATCGAACACTGGTAATGGGGGTTGTAGCTGCAAATTAATATCTGAACACCGGTATCTTGCAAGATCACCTCTACCATGTTCCTTGATGACTCGCCAATCCAACTGATTTTCGCTATCTTAGGCATAGCCAGTTTCTTCACGCTGGATTCCAACATATGGTCTCGGAGGTTTCGAAATGCTTCCCACACATCGCGGTAGATATATCGATCTTGAAATTAATTTTTAGTTACCACGTAGAAGACGTACCGCGAATTGTGTTCAGTCTCAGTGTTTTGCCAGGGGCTGGAAGCTGGTCTTCAAGTTTTTCTAATTGCCGGAACTTCTTTCGAAAGACGGTTGCCAACCCCCGTGCATTCTTGATACTGGCGAGGATGTTGAATGCCAGTGAATAATCTTCCGGGAGGCTGAACAAATCTTGTCGTTGTTCTGAAGTGACTCCATATCTAGCTTTCCCGGTACCTCCATACGCGCCCGTAAATTCATTGACGGTAGGGTCAGTCACGTCAATATGGTTTACTCCTTTCTCTAGGTCATGGTCTCCTAGGAATGGCGCTACTTTTATTTTTCCGTTAGGGATGTTATGCGATATATAACATCATTGATCCTTTTCTTGATTCAAGTATGGACTTTCCCAGGATTTTTGTGATTTTGGAGAAAATCCTTTTCTCCTCGTCGGGTTGTATAACCATACTTCGTCCCCTTCTTTAAAACCGCCTACTGTGGCCTGCTTGTCGTACCGACTTTTCATTTTTTTGCTGGCAACTTGAAGATTTCTTAGAACTAATTCATGAATTTCGTCCAGCCTTCTTCTCAATTGGATCACGTAGTCTTCTCCTGCTCGATCTCCAGGCCGACAGCCAAATTCCAGGTCACAAGGACGCCTCATTTCACATCCAAACAGGATTTTCGCAGGTGTTTCACCCGTGGACTTATTGACGGCAGATCGATAAGCCAATGCAAATAGGGAAATATACTGGTCCCAATCTCTCTGATGGGTGGAAACCACTTTGGACAAGTATTTTCCAGGAATCCTGTTTATTCTGTCGACCATTCCATCTGATTGTGGATGTAATGCTGTTGTCCTGGTCTTCTTCATTTCCAGCTTGTCAAAAATCTCCTGGAATAGATGGCTTTCGAAATTTCTTCCCTGGTCAGTGTGGACTTCTAAGGGCACTCCATATCGGCTGATAACTTCTTCCACCAATACATCCGCGACAGTTGCGGCCTCTTGATTCGAGATCGCGTAAATTTCCACCCACTTTGTGAAATAATTAATTACAACCAGGATGTATTTACCACCATTTTCTGTCGTCGGAAATGGTCCAACGATGTCTAAAGCAATCCTTTCGAAAGGGTTTCCAACATTATACTGTTTCAAGGGTGCCTTTTTCTTGCGATGTGGTCCATTACTCGTAGCACAAGTCGTACATTTCTTACACCAGTCCTTCACATCGTCGGAGCTGTTAATCCAATTAAACCTTTCACGGACTCGCTGAAGGGTTTTCTTCACTCCCAGATGACCTCCCGATGGACTGTCGTGTAACTTCTTTAGTACATCAGCTACTCTCGTTCTAGGGATAACCAGCTGTCTCCTCACCTTGCATCCATAATCGTTTTCAAGGACTCTTTTCAACGGCCCTCCTTCCACGACAAGGGATACTGAGCCCAATATGCCTTGAGTGTCGGTGAAAATCTTGACACTTCTTGCTATGTAGGTCGCCTATTTTCTTCCTTCCATTGCCGGAACATCTCCAGGTGAGGATCATTCTCCTGATCTTCTCTGAACATGGTGTGTGACCAACCTTGGCAGACTACTGTAGTTCTTGAAACTGCAACTTCCTTAGATTTCGACTAGTTGCATTGAGAATAGTCTACAGGGCACGACCGTCTAGGCAGAGTTGGATTTTCGGTGATTCACATCAGCTCGATGTTCAACCCTGTCTGATTTCCCCTGTGACCGGAGTTCTTGGGTTGCAGGAGTCTTGGGGCGCTTAAAATGACTGCGTACGTGGTATAGCTCGCCACACTTCCGGCATTTGAGCTTCGTCGTCTTCTTGTCTGCCATACCTTTCAACAAGTTGATGATCTGGTCAAGTTTGTCATCATCCTGCATGGTCTTACCTTTGTGGTACCGCGAGCCCTTCGTGGCTGCTTTGCATTCAAGAGGTTCTTGGTTTGCAGGAGTCGTAGGACGCTTACACGAACTGCGTGCATGCTCTAGCTCGCCACAATTACAGCACCTTTTTTCTTCGCCTTCTTGTCTACCATACCTTTCAACAAGTTGACGATTTGGTCAAGTCTGCCATTGTCACCTTCTTCCTGTATGGTCCTACCTTTGTTGTATCTCGAAGCCATCCTGGCTGTTTCATATTCAAGAGCAGCTGTCAATGCATCGACCAATGTTTTAGGATGGGCTAATCGAAGCGTATTCTCCATATCGCGGTCACATAAGCCGACAATAACGGCCTGAATGCTTAAACATGTTCTCTGGTGCTGACGGATAAGCAAATCGAACTAGTCGGCTAATGTCCAGTTCATACTCTTGAAGGGTTTCGTCACGTTCACGCCTTCGGTTCTTCAACTGAAATATGTACAAATATTTCAAATGCTCGGAACCGTATCGCATGTCCAGCTTCTTTTTCAGCAACTCAAAGTCAGCCGTTTCTTCAAGAGGTATCGTCTGAAGTACATCAAAGGCATTTCCCCGAAGCGTGATGGTTGAGTTCACTGCTTTCTCCCTATCGGACCAATTATTCGCTCTATTCTCGATTTTCTCGTCCATCGTTGACATATTATTCTGGATTTTCTCATCCATCGTTGACATCTTATTCTCGATTTCAGATTTTAGAAGACGAAATTTCATTTTTAACGTGAGCGGCAACGTCGTTTTACATTAATAATATATCGGCAGATATATCGTTCTTCCTAGCAAAAATCTTTTGGTCCATATTAGCAGAAATGTCGCTCTTCACAGCAGAAATATCGTTTTTCACATCCGTTGAAATTTTCTCTTGCATGGCAGAAATCTTCTCGTCCATGTTCTCTTCTATTATAGAAATATTTTTGTCTATGTTAGCAGAAATGGACGAGATTAAGGTGGAAGCCTCGTCATTAAATAAAACTGTTTCTGGATCAAAGCCGTCATTTTCCTGTGCCACTTTAAGTCGTTCTACTAATTCACTTTTCCCTCCGGACGTTTCCAACTCAAGATCTTCCCAATTCAGCTCTTAGTTCCGTCACTCTCAGGTCACATAGTTTCTTGGCCATTTTCACGTAGTAATTTATTTATATTACGCCACACCTGTCACCAATGTAATGTTTTTCTTATTTATTTTAAACGTTTTTATTACGGGTGGGATTTACTTGTTCGCTGTTTATATCACGAGATCACTTTATAAACTAACCTCTCGCTGGTCGGTTCTTTATATATTAGTGCCTTTTTTACTAGATAATTCTAGATTGCGGCTTACACAAATAATTGGCTCTCTGGATTTTTCTTGATAAGACTGGTCACAAAAACAATGTCAAGATAAGATAATCACAAAAAATCGTAAACAGTTCTAAGAAATCCCTGCCCATCCGCCATAATTTTAACTTTCATACACGGCTTAGACAGAGCGGATTCAGGGACTACACCAGTGTGCTGTTTCGTATCAATACTGTTCAAAATAAGTCTTCAATTCCTCAAATAACCTTCGCCGTAATTTTTTGTCATTACTGTTTCCATCTTATTAATCATGACATAGTTTCAAGATATTTGTTATTATACGGAATAGTTTCCGAACGATGAAAAATGCCTCCTGTTAACTGGACTAAAATCGCCGTAATCCGTACGGGTATAATGTGGATTCGGTTCCAAATCCTCGTCGGAAAATGTGCTTACTCGCCTCAAGGTTCGATCCGCAAAATAAAATCCAATAAATTGACCGATCCTAAATAGCATTGCTCCGGATAACTCTAGATCGATAGTTTATATAAGAAACACTGCCACTTTAGATCTTGACCGAAATAAACTCCTTCGTTTAATAGCGGCACACGCTGGACTGAAGAAGACCATACACATTGCGGAAATAAAATAAAATTGTGCTCTTGCTTCTGGAAAGTTGTGGATGAAAGTGATGAGCTAAATTATAATGTAGAGTTTTGTCTTGTTGAATTTTAAATTTGGAAGATGTAAAACTATGAATTATGAACACTCATGTAATACATGTTCATTTAAACTTAATTATACAAGTGAAGCTTCCGAAACTTTGGAGGGAGACGATAAAACATATGTAGTATGTTTGGAAGACCCAATCAATTATGCGGCTTCTTAGATATATAAATAAAATTAGCTGAGAACTTATTATACCATATCCAATAAATTATTTTCACGCCATAATTTGATAGCTTGATATTCCGTATAAACAGCAGCGGAGTGTATTGTATAATTTAACATAGTAATTATATAATATGGAACATAGCTACAGAATTTGGATCATGATTACATTATTTAGAGCGTAACTATATGATATAAATTATGATAAGGAACACAGAATATAGAACAAAATCACACAATATGAAATATATTAAGTAACATAATTACATAATATGAAACATATTCATATAATATGCAAAAAATAATACAATTTCAAATTCAGGGTGAATCACTACCCACGGGGTGGAGGTTTATAACGATACGGCAAATTTTTTGAAATGTTTGTCACATTAATAGTTTGTATATTGATAAAGGCTACGATTTTGGAATATACAGGATGTCCCAAAAACTTTTGGAGTATCAAAGTTTTCTTTTTTATTAAGGGACACCACATATTTGATTGCATTTTCTAATTGTACCTAAAAAATGAAGTTCATGTTGAATTCTTTGAACAAAAATGAATGTTAGTTTGAATTCTTATTACTTATTATAAATTCTATTTTAGGAAAAATATTTATCTTTTTAGTACGTGCTTTTCTGACCATGGGTTGGATAAATTCTTTTGTGGATTGTTTAGATAAGTAACCATTTTAACAGAGGTTCTGTGAAATGAAAAAACTAGTTTCAGAAATAAGACAGTAAGCGACAATATTCTTATGCGTATAGACGTTTTCCCAAGACCAGATCGTTTATAATAAAGATTATCGATAACAAACATTGATGTTGTTTTAATTATTTCACAATTATTCTCCAAATAACTTCCTACAGGTTATGTTGTATATTCTTGCTGAATTTTTATTTCTAGAATAGGTTTTATATTCTTAGCAATTTTATTAATTTCATATAATCCTTCAAAATCTATTTTAGTTAAGTTTTGTGAATTATATGGTTGAATTTCTAAGAACTTTGAATGTAATTTCGGCAATATTATTGATTTTCCTTTTCTAATGTTGATGTTGGTTGAAAATATTTCTTCTCCAACTTGAATCTTGCAATCTTCTGAAATTCGGATGATTAATGGATGATTGATTTCCAAATATTGATCGAAAGTGCATTTTGTTAATATTTTTATCGCTGAATTTGGAATAATTATAACTTCATTATTACTAACTTGTTCTATTATGGTTTCTTCAAGGTGAGCATCGTTAGCATAGCAGTTCGTAGGAAAATGGCCGTTTAATATTTCCATAGTACAATTGTCTCTTGACTTCATCTCTTCTTATTGAAATGATTTCTTTCAGAGTTTTAGCCAAGTAAGGTTGTAATGGAATATATATTTTATGGTTTTGAATGATGGGGTATAAGTGATAAAATTCTGCAGTTTTGGATTTCAGGATAAGTACATGGATAACCAAAATTATTTTGGATTTGGAAAAAGTTACTTGGGAACCCAAAAATATGTCAAAATATTATTAAATTTTGGAATATGTTCTTCTTCATAGATTGTATGCAAATACTTTGTAATTTCTACAATTTCTTGATTTGAAATCACTGAACTATGAATAGAATTTAATTTGGAAAATGTAATGGAGTTTTCAATATTATCAATTAACGTGATTAAACTTTGACAATCCAGATTAATCTGTGAAATCGTGCTATAAAGGGTGATAAAATTATTATTTTTCTTTCTATTGATATATGATATTTTTCCAAATTATTTTGTAATTTCTGTTGATTATGCCATAAGGTAGTTAATGATTTATTACAATGATCGATTCTTTAAGGGTATCTGCATATTAACTTCGTGAATTATTTGTTTATGGTTTTGTTGTAATATATTTATTGCGTTATTATACCTCTCTTCATCATATGAATCTAGATAAACAAAAAGCCATGTATCAATTTTTCCAACAGCGTTTAATAATCCTCTTTTTACTCTAATATGAGGGTAAATATTTCCTAACTTTCTATCCAATGCATTGATTGAACTTTTTGTTCTTTCCATCATTTGCTCAACCAAATTATGGTATGAAATAGGGTTTGTGGCGTTAGTTTCTACTTAACCATTTCTTAACATGTAGAAATATTGTTTAACTGTTTCTATTTGCTTACTTATTTCTTTTAAATTTATATAATATATGAAAGTATGTTAAGTATAAATAAGCTTACATAATCCTAGATTAATTGTTAGTATTAAGTTACTCAATTTGGTAACTTATGTCTTCGGTTCTACATTCGGTATGAAAAACCAGGAACCTGGTTACCATTATCATCAATTTCAATTTGCTGTAAAGATTTGCTAGAATCAGTTTTGGGATTTTTTTTATTATATTTTTTCTATAAATTCCTTTATGAGTTTCTAAAATTATTTTTGAATCTTTAATGATTTTTGTTTTCTTATACTTTGGTGATTTTTTATCTCTAAATTTTGTTTTCATAATAACCTGGATAATTCTTTGTGATTTTGTATATAGTGAGATATTATTAAGTGATCGTTCAGATCAAATAGAATTATTTAAAACTAAGAAATATTATTTTAGTCAAAGGAAGATTATTTAAATGCAATGAGTATAATTTAAATTAAAAGAAAATTATTTAATTATTTTAAAAAAGCTCAATTCACATTCTAACATATTGAGTTAATTTGTTCTAAATTGCTTTGAGATAAAATTATAAATAACGTGTGTTATCAAAACACGTTTGGTTCTAACATCTGGTAAATAATAAATTTCTTTTAGAATGATCGAATCAAGATCATCAATTTACATTTTAACAAAATGAATAGAATTTAAAAAAAAAATGTATAAACAAAATCGAAAAACCAATTTATTTGGGAGAGGCAGCAACACGAACGTGTACTCTTATAACATTATTTATTTATTTATGACATGGAATACAAACGGGACGAACCAAAATACAGTATTCACAAGTATACAATTAATAAAATGTAGACTGATAATTGTAAATATTAAATCATTATCACTATGAAATTAAAACGCAGCTTCATCACTCAAATACAGCTTTTTTAGCTTACTACAAAAAGTGAAAAATTTATCATGAAATATATCAATGTCAGCGTGGTTACAAACTGAGTTAAATGATTTACAACACCTATGGAGAGGAGAGATTAAATAATAGTTGTTAGCACTGAAATTGATATAAAAAAGTTCAAAATCACTTGTATCATAGGCCGGAACATTGAATCCAATGAGGCTGGTAATCTCATTTGAGTCAATAAGATTATTAACAATTTTATATACAAATTTAACATCGTTTATTTGACGTCTATCTTCCAGGGGAATTAAACTCAAGTTCCGCCTAACTGAAACAATATTATCCTTAGGAAACAACTTCTTCTTGCAGTAATTCATAAATTTATTCTGGATATGGTCAAGTCTATCGATGTAAACAATATACTGTGGATTCCAAATTATTGATCCGAAGCTCAAAACACTATTTACATAGGCCATAAATAGAGTTCGTAATGAATGTGAGGTCTTAAAGTCATGACAAGTCCTGATAATAAATCCCAACGCCCGATTAGCTTTCTTTGATATATAATTGATATGCTGGTCGAAAATAAGTTTTGAATTAAAATAAATTCCTAGATCTTTTATCTGTGATACCTTTTCTATCTGATGGTTTTCAATAAAATATTGATAATCAAGTTTGCATCCTTTTCTAGAGGAAGTGATCGAGAAGCATTTTTTAAATTCAAGAAAAGAAAGTTTTTTTTGCAATACGCAACAAGTCTGTTTAAGTCACTTTGTATCAATTGAGAATCCCCAACATTACCAACTTTGAGATACATTTTTAAATCATCGGCATATTTTTTGTACTTAGAAAATTTGAAACATTGAGATATGTCGTTGGTGTAGATATTGAATAATAACGGTCCCAAGTGGGATCCTTGAGGTACCCCTGAAGTTATATCACTGAAGGGTGATACATATTTACCTATGACTACTGCCTGCGACCTGTTACTTATGTAAGATTTGAACCATCTGAGTAGATTACCATGTATACCGACTGCACCAAGTTTATCCAACAAAGTAGAATGATCAATTTTGTCAAAGGCCCTGCTGAAGACGGTATACACAGCATCCACCTGAAATCCTTCATGCATGTATTCTAATAAATATTCACTATAACTAAAGAGGTTCGTTTCAACAGAACGTTTTTTCATGCTCCGCATCAATAATGTATTTAACATCTCTAAACAAATAATCAAAAATAATTGATTCGAATAATTTGGCAATAATAGAAAGTTTAGATATAGGACGATAATTTTCGACTAAATATCTACTACCGGATTTAAAAATAGGAATTATTAAGGCTGTTTTCCATATACTAGGGAAATAGCCCTCTGTTATAGATTTATTAAATAATATACACAATGGAGGGGCTATTTCGTTAACGCAATTTTTAATGAATAGGGTTGGTATTTTATCCGCACCAGCGGGTTTATCCGGGAGGTTGCCAATTTTATCGACAATTTTGTGTAAGGGGATGTGATACGAAGATATGTAATTAATATTTATATCATTATTTGAAATTGTTTTGCTGGAGTTAGGGTTAGGAGGATTAAAGACTGAACTAAAGTAATTTGAGAAGGTATTGGAGATTAATTGGCCATCAGTAATCAGACTCTTATTACTATCCCTAATGGCATCGATAGTACCAGAATTGCCTTTTTTGGACTTTATAAACTGCCAAATGTGCTTTGGGTTTATACTTATTTGAGATTCAATATTATTTACATAATTATCAAAATCTAGGTTAATTAAATACTTTGCCCTACCTCTCAAAAGCTTGAATGTTAAATAATCCAAGTTATTAGAGTACTTTTTCCATTTAACATGAAATTTTTTCTTTTCTTCAACAACTTTGATGGTGCTTAGACTAAACCAATGCGGGAATTTTGACTTATATTTAGGATATTTTGGAACATGTTTGTTAATAATATTCTCCAAATGGCAGTAAAACTTATTAGTGCTATCACATGTATTTAAATTATGAAACTCACTTTTCCAGTCAATAGAAGATAAATTATATCTAATTGAGTCAAAATTTGCCTTGTTATAATTAAATTCGATATCCGAATTGATCTTCTGATTGTCGCGTGTGAAATTCAAAAAATTTCATGTTGAACTCCAATGTTGTGTGGAAATGATCTTTAGAAACAAGGGGACACTCACTTTCAATTATATTTTCGATTATAAAATTATTATCAAAGATTAAGTCAAGTGTGTTTTTTGATTTATTGGTAAAATTATTATATAATTATAATTATATTTCCAATATTTCGACAATGAATATTGTCATCATCAGGGAGCTACAATATAATGAAATACTTAAAATTTTTGAATAAATGAAAAAACCTAACCTTACTTACAATGTTAGCGAGGTTGTACGTATTGATGGAAAATATCCAAAACTTTCAATACGTACAACCTCGCTAACGTTGTAAGTAAGGTTAGGTTTTTCATTTATTCAAGTATTTAATTATATTGTAGCTCCCTGATGATGACATGTCGAAATATTGGAAATATAATGTTATAAGAGTACACGTTCGTTTTGCTGCTTCTCCCAAATAAATTGGTTTTTCGATCTTGTTTCTAACTAGTCAGCAAAAGACTACTTTCCACTTATATATATATATATATATATATATTGAACTTATCGTAAGAAACAGTAAAAAGAATGGAACACAAAAGTATGAAATTTGCAACCTTGCAGAGTAACAGATGGAAATTAATTGTTTCACACAGCTGGAATTATCTTTTCGAATGATGATAATATAAGAAGAATATATATTTTCTATTGAATTGAACATTTATTATATTAGTTATGCTTCAAAACGAAAGAGATACATAAGTAATAGTAAAATTATTTACCTTAGAATTTCAGATCATAAACTGCATTATTTTCATAAAGTTTTTAATTAGATCTTAACAAATCATAAACTCATTTTCTTGTATATAGCAAATGATAATTTGTATCCAGTATTTCGAACATCTAACAATGAATCTGAAAATAAAATAAATTATTATCAGACAATAATAAATAGAATGTTAGATCACGATATATACCAACAAAAGTGTAATGTTTATATTAAAAAGGAGATAACTGGAGTGACAACTAAAAATTTCATGTCTGTTAATGAAGTACACTTAGTGCGGAGGTAGATTCTACCATAGAATTATTTATGTTTGTGAACTATTGACAATAGAAAAATATGATGACTGAAATAAATAAAGAGCCAAGTTTGTAATAGATAAATATGTAATGATGAGTAAAGATTCAATTGAAAGGCATTATGACAGATATTTGAACATTCTAGATTGTATATGGATTGATATTGAAATTTAAAGTCAAATAGATATAATTTAGTTAATTCAAATAAGGTAGATTTTTGAAAGAATGAGTATGTAAATAGGAATGGTAAATTAGTTGGAAATCTTACATCAACAATCCATAATCATAGAAAAATATAAAGACATTTATCGACATATAAAACATTAGATAAGACAAAGCATATTCTATCTAGTATGTAGTAAGTTTTTTGTTTTACAAATAACAAAGCGGACAACAAAAAGTTTGTTGATTTAAAAAACAAAAGGTTGGTGAAGCGAAGCTAATGGAGAAGGACGCATGTAAGAAAATTTTATAAATTTTATAAAGATATTTGGGAAATTATTAGAATTTAAAGTCAAAAGACATTGCAAACATTTAATTAATATACATTGAACATTTTTAAAAGAAAATACTTGGAAATAATAAGAATTTGTGGGAAATATAAACATTTTAAATTTGAGAGGGGACGCTACCCGAATTTTCAAAAAGTAATCACTTTATAATGAGAAAATACGTTTCCTAAACCATTATCATTGTAACATAAACATTATAAGCAAAAATATCTAAATGATTTAACAAGAATTTACGAACTTACCTGCCATACGAACTATAGAGTTTGTAACTACAAGATTGAAGGAGATCCAGCTTTGGTCCAGAAGATTCCACATCAATAGAACATACTAGAGACTTCCCAGTGTTGTGGTCAGGTTAGTGTTTTTAACGATTTATTTGGTTAACCATTTTAAACTCAAACGTAATTCATAAATTTGGCCAAATTACACAATAATAATTTTAGGTATATAATAATAGTTGGTATTTGTAATTTGCACTGTATTATATTTGTTTTAACATAAGTTTTATTTACTTCTTATGATGCTTTTCAATTTTACATTTGTCTGATAATTATAGGAACTAAATTTGAGTTGTTGATTTCCATTTACATGTCATTTGCCAAACACAGGGCAAGGTTTCATAACACATAGGTTGAATTACTGTGTTTCATATAATCGATTCACATCGTTGATGGAGATGATTTCCGCAGGTTGTTTGTGGGATGCAGATTTCATATATTTTCTTGTTTAATTTTATCCTGAACCCAACGAGAGTAAGTGTTCTCAAGCTCTCCATTAAAACATTAAACTAATAAATAAAAATATAAATCATATAACCTGAGCTAGCCAATACAATTTAAAAAAAACATAGATATATATCAACCATAGATAAATTTAATAGATAAATAAATAAAGTAAAACAGTATATCGGGAATAATATATATAGCATTTTTCAGTCGTTATATAAAAAAAAAAAAAAATTTTTTATATATATATATATATATATATATATATATAAGTATATTATTATATATCTCAATATCGTTTTATATTTGCCCCACGTTGTGGTGACAAATTATTATATATCTCTATTCCTTCAATTGTAATTTCAATAGTTATATTTTAATGGATATAAGAATATAACAATATGAAATATTATTCGTCCACGTCTTCACAATCTGTGATTGTAGCGACACTATTGCAAACACACCTTTAGCAGTGTATGTAACCTAATTTAATTTTGACAGTAGTTGTCAAACAATGCGCGGCTGAGATGAATATTAATTTTTGTATTTTGAAAGATAAATTTATTCACAATCGACCTAATCACTCTTGTCTCAGGATGGGATCAAAAATTTTCAAATAATAATAATTCAAATTTTATAATTTTCACGTATTATCCAAATCAAATATTACTCTATATTCAAAATCTCGAGTAACTGTTTATTCAATATAATAAAAGGCATTTGAATTATCTTATGACATTTATGATTTTACTGTCACTGGAAATTAACCAAATGTCACTGATTAGATCAACATTTCTATAGAATGCAAAATGTTAAATACGATGAAAATAGATACTGAATGAATACCACAGTGAGTTGGAATCAAAATTATATATTATACGATCAGATAACAAAATTACAATAATAATTATTGTTTACCAAAAATATCATAAAAGAAACAAAGATAGTATTTTCTACCAAACTTAATATTAGAACAGCCTATGTTAGAAATCAACTAATTAAATATTTTAATCAAAAGTTCAACTCGCCTAATTTACACTTGACGTGTATCAATGTCAAATAACACAAATTTCCGTTCAAATTGTCTATCCAAAAAATTTCTTCACTTGACGTAAAATCTTATATGTGTAACGTTAATTTTGGTTCAGATCAAATTATCATATAGATGCATCTATTTTTGAAATATATTTAAAAAGACCTGTTAATTCTCGAGAAATAATTTAAAAACCGGACTGGACTCACCAACTAGGAACAGGAAAACTCGTACGTATTCTAAACGTATTTAGAATTCTGCAAACTTTCTAAAAATATAATTTAGAAACTGGAACCACTTACACTTTATACGATGCAATTCTTCTACGAATTATGCACGCACTGGCTTTACAATGTGTGGCTTTATGATCTGATTGTATAGTTATACAATTTCTACTATATTCTCAAAAAAATTGAGACAACTCTTATTATGATGTTGTCTCTTGGGGGTTTCAAATTCAACTGACTAAACTTTTTCTAAATAAATAAATCTCTTCTCCCGTGGTTACGAAAAATTAGTTTTTAAAAAAAAATACTAATTTATGTTACCCAATAATAAAGAGAGATTTGAATTATTTTATTACAATTGTAGTTCTGCTAACAGAGACATCAGTATTTTAAAATTTCAAATATATTTTCCAATTCATAATATAATCTATCTATCTTTAGATATTTTCTCCATAAATGTCATCAGAAATTAAAATGTCAAATTTGATTTGTATACCAAATCTTTCAAAATTATTGATTATACATATACAGTGTGTATCGAAAGTATTGCATACAAATATAAATAATTCTCCTTATTCTAATGTTTCTTCTAATTTTTAAATAGATGAACTGTATTAAATCCCCCTAATAAAAGAATGACAAATCGATTCTTGTATATTATTATAATTTCATCTTTCAAAATTGCCAAATATTATACAAGTATCTTCGTAAAACATAGTAATATTTTCCAAATGATTATTAACATATTTCTAAAATCTTCTCTTCAATCAAATTAAACTATTTTCCCCAATTCCCATAAAACTTATTAACTCTCCTACATCTATATTTAAAATTTCACCCAACACAATATGCTTTGTTATTCTAAAATTTCCTATATACATGTTGATAATTTTCTTAATAATTCATATTTCATAATATTCTTATTTATTTATAGAAATCTCGAATTCTATAACTCATATCCTCTTTTTAAGAATAAAATTGTGGATGATGCAATACCTAAACTAACTAGAGTTTAATTTCTAATTATAAATATATCTTCAGTTCTAAATATGGAGTGGTAACGTTGACTTTATGTATTTTAGATTTGAAATAATCATTTGGTTTCTAATTGTCAAGATTTTGTGTTGGTACTACCTAAGTAAGCATTCAAAATAAATATCCCATTATCGTAATACCAAATTAAAAAAAATATTCTTCTGCACGAAAACAATATATTTTACGAGCAAAAACTGACACATAGTTTTCAATCATGCGACTGCGAAGGTTTTGTTAACATAAATTACTTTCATTGGTCTGCTACTACAAAAAAAACCATCTGAGCAATATAAGGTCTTTATTACCCTGGACTTTTGCGTTTACTGAATATGAGTTACCAGAAACAAAGACAATAGGCCAGTACGTAATAAGTTCCATTTTATTCAATAAATGTGGTTAAACTTCGATCAAAGAAAAATAATTAGAAATAAATTAAGCTTTGTTCATTGTTGCAATCCATTGTTGTCTAGACTAATTTTCTAGAAGAACAATAAACTGAAAATCATGTTTTTATTTTTGTTGTTACACTCGTGGACTCACTGAACTCAAGTTACAATATATTATTTGTAAGGACGTGTCTATTACCATGAGTTATTTATGATTTCTATATCGCGGACACGGAAATTATAAAAAAAAATCCATACAAAAATAATGGGAAAGCAAAATGGATAGAGATAAAGGAACAGAGGGGTACAGTGAAATGATAGTTGCCGTGTAGCAGTATAAAAAAAGAATAAAGACAAAAATCGATAAGAACAAATAATTGTCTGCACATCGCTGGTCCCTCCTGGTTCACATGTTGCCTAGGAGATCTCAATCCACGGGGCTTACCCATGTTGAAGTCTCAAAGAACAAATAAAATAGGGCACAAGCAAGAATACATAAAAAGCAGAAATGAATGTAACAATAAGAAAAAACAATCGAGATTGGATAGAAAATAACATAAAAGTAATATAGAACAAGAAAAAAAGGATCGAGATACTAAGAAATTTTATAAAAATATAAATGAACAAAGTCGAACCTATAAGGGCAAAGCGAAAGGTATACTGCAACATTACTGAACCTATCACTATAATATGCAATGAGACGAATACAAAAGTGGAATCGATACTTTAGCCTTTGGATAAATTTCTAACACTGCATTATGAATAGATATCTCAAAATCTACTACTATTTCTTCTGGTACAAATTTGATTTTTATATAATCACAGTACTCTTTAATTTTTGATATGCAAAACCTATATGTTCTTTCACTTTTGTCTTTTAATAAACAAAAAATAAATGGTATATAAAGGTCGTTAAAAAACCATGTTTCGTGAGCATTTGTGCGAATTATTTTATGTAGTAAGAAAATGTACTGGCATCCATTTAAATAATTCTTTATTCACATAAAAAATTACTTTTACCGCTGAATATCACAAAATTTTCGGATAAACCATTAACCCTCTATGGCCCCATGTTACTTAAAGGTAACATACCATATTATCCTAAATATAACGTACTTGAAATTTCTGTTCCCAGAGTCTCTTCGAAATAACATAGTTCTGTCGTACTAATTGCAGTATGGCGCCATCTATGTGTTATTTGTAAAATTACGCGGGAAGAATTTTAATGGCGTGAGTCTATTGTTTACAGTGTTGAACTGCGGGCTTTGAATATTCATTTTTATGATATTTTATATCAAATAGGTTGGAAAAGAATATAATACGACGATTTACAAGTGTGAGGAGGTAAGTGTTCAAGAATATTCTCAAAAATTTTGTATTTGGATATTAAAACGGTTGAATTTAGGAATGTAATTTTGAAGATACACTGGGCTATAAAAGTTTTTATTAATTATTTGATTTCAAATTTCAGTATGAATCCGATAAAATTTTACGGACTAAAATCAAAGAAAAAATATTCAGAAATTTCAACCAGAGTTGTGGATTTTGGCAATAAATCCGATGATTCCCTATTGAGTGATAGTAGTGAAGAAGATGACGAAATTTTGAAATATAAAGACCAAATTTTTGATGAAGAAAAACCAAGCAGTTCGAAGAATATATCAGAAGAGATAAGTGAGTATGAAATAAGTAGGAACAGTAGTAGCAGCGAAGAAGAGATTTTTGAGAAGAAAAATATGAAAACTGTTTCAAAGAAATCTAAAAATAAAATTATTTCGAAAAACCAAATTGAAACATTGAAATCAAAAACAACAAAAATACTAAGCTATCGTTAGATTGGAAACTCATAACAACAAAAATAATACGTCCAATTGAAATTTGGAAGGGAACTTTGCCGGTTGCTTCTGAGGAACCAGAAAGTACCATTACAGTACTTTAGAAAATTTGTTGATTCAGATCACATAATATTGTCAAGCAAAGGAATGTGTTTGCATGCAAAACCAATCCCAATAAACCTCTCTTTTTGACTAACGATTCATTGGAACAATTTATAGGAATAACTTTTATAATGTCGATATATGGTTTACCTAGAACAAGAATGTTCCGGCAAGCTGAGACGCAGGTTCCTAAAATTGTAAACACTATGTCACGAAATAGATGGGAGCAAATAAAATCCAAAATTAATTTTAGTGATAACACCAAAGCTGCCAATAGTAACGATAAGCTCTTCAAAATACGGCCAAATGAGAAATTAGTCACACAATTTAATGAAATTCCTATGTCTGAAAAACTTTGTGTAGATGAGCAAATGATTCCTTTTAAGGGAAAACATATCTTGAAACAGTATATGAAAAGATAGCCAAAAAAATGGGGCTACAAAGCATTTGTGTTGTGTGGATCAGACGGTGTAATTTATAACTGGGAATTATATTCTGGATCAGTAGATATAGATTCCACCCTTACAGATGTAGGTGTTAGCGGTAATGTTGTTATGAGACTTTCAAAAATTGTACCTAGAAACTACTACTTTAAAATTTATTTCGATAATTGGTTCAATAGCCCAAAATTACAAGTCGAATTATTCAAGCTGGGTATTCTTAGTATCGGCGCGGTAAGGTCAGATCGTCTAGGGGGATCGAACTTACCTCAGTAAAATGGTATGATAATAAACCAGTTCATTTACTCAGTACTTTTGTTGGCGCTAATCCAGTTAGAGATGTAAAACGCTGGGATAGAAAAGCAATTTCAAAAATCGATGTGCCATGTCCCAAAGCAGTAAAACTGTACAATCAATTCTTGGGAGGAGTCGATTTAATTGACTCACGTATATCTCTATATAGAACTACAATAAGAAGTAAAAAACGGTAACATAAAATTTACTTTCATCTTATGGACGTGTGTGTTGTAAACGCATGGCTGCTGTATAAAAGAGACTGTAAGTCTGTCACAATTTAAAACAGACTTAGCTCACAGTATTTGTGCTGCAGGTAAAGATACAACAAACAGCCGTAAACGGGGTCGCCCAAGCAGCTCATCATTTGAGCAAGAAATCGAAAACTAAAAACATAGAGGAAAAATCGCTGAATTGCCACCAGAAGACGTCCGAAGAGACAAAATGGCACATTGGCCCACTTTCAATGATAAACGCGGAAGGTGCAAAGTGATTTGCACCAAATGCAATCATTATTTGTGCTCCACTCCTACTTCCAATATACCAATTGAAGTCCACTGTTACTCTGAGGTAACATACCCCAAAGTATGCGTAAGGGTACTTGTTTCACTATTTTATATATTTTTTTTCCTAATAAAACTCATTTGAATCAGTATGTTGAGTATTTTTTTTTATTTCACTTTACAACAAATTGGGCTATATAGGGTTAACAATTCACAATTATGAGTACATGAACAATCAACTCTACGTAAGGTCTAAAAAGTTTATAGAATTATTTTGTTCCAGCTCTAAGTATAATTTTAAATATAAATAATAAACATGATTTTTCTATATTTCATAAAACATCACTTACAGATATTACAATTCATAATAGTTTAGTCCACCCATTCAGTCATAAACTAGCAACTTTCAATAGTATGATACACAGACTCTTAACAGTCCCATTAAATATTATTAATTATAACAACGAATTAAATGTCATGAAACAAATAGCAGTTAATAATAATTACGATCCAAATTAATTGACAATATCATAAATAAAATGATAAAAAAACAGACTTTAGAACAAGTATTCCCTTCTGATTAAAATAATAATAAACAATTTAAAAGCTTAATTTTAAATTGGAATACCATCCTTAAAAATTAAATCATTTTTAGAAACTTTAGACATGAATATTTCCTTTAAAACTGATTACACTTTAACCAAACTAATTAAAAATAATAAATCTGAATCTTCAAAATTAAACAAATCAGGAGTTATAAATTAAAATGTGGTAATGATAACTGTGATAAAATTTATATCGGTAGAACTTTTAGGAATATTAAAACTAGAATTCCGGAATACAAACGTAGCTATGACAACAAAAAATTAGATTCTAACTATTCAAATCATTTATTAGAAAATCAACGCATTTTCGACCCAAATTTTGAAATTCTATATGTAGTCGGTTAATCCTTTAGTTTGAATTTATTAGAGGCCCTTGAGATTAACAAAAATACATATTCAGGTAACCTTCTCAATGACCAAATAGATATCAATCACTCTCCTTTATTAAACCTTTTACCTAGAAGATAGCTTGGGAATGTTTGTAGTGAATGAATTTCCATCTAATTCCTTTCAATACCTTTGTTAACATTAGTAAATAAAATTCTGCATTTATGCACTGTATATATTAAAACATTTTTATATTATACCTTCATTCGTTTTGAGAAAGCTACTGTGTTAGTGAAACGCGTCAACCAGTTTAAATTGAACATTAGTTCAAATAAATGAAGTATTAAACAAATTATATTGTTTTATTTCATCGTTCAGAATGTATCTTCATCAAGTAAAAGCCTCATCTATTCAATTTTAAAAACTGATATACCTAAAATACAAAATATTGAGAGCCCTTCTATTATTACCTTTTACAGGGGTTAGGTAAATGTTACGGACGTTGGGTATCTGCGTCATTTTTGAGCCGAGTTTGTAGTTGTAAAAATATAATTTAAAGTGCATTAGGATTAAAAGATTAGGATGTGCAAGTTTGATTCCGCCCATTATTATTTGTACTATTTTGATTTTGACAGTAATGTCAAATGTAATGTTTACGCTGTTGATGATCAATCATGACTTACTTGATATATTCAAACTGTGCGTTTTCTTCACGAAACCTGTGCGATTTGTTTACAGTGCTTATTGGGCTATTTACTGAGGTTGTGTGTCGCGTGCTTTTGCCTGTTTTCTACAGTGGTCGTTGGTAAAATTATTTAATATAAATGTTTTATCATATCACTTGGATTTGAAAACCGAGTTCAATTCACGGATTGTAAAATGAATAAAAACAAAAAGGCACAGATAAAACAAAAAACTGCGTTTCCAGTGATAGAGAGTACTTACAAGGTTAGTAATAAACTTCTGAACTCCATTGAAATTTGCTAATCGAAATAAAATGTAGCTACCATAACTATCAATAATCCGTAATACTATTTGTCCTTAAAGCGTGGAAATAAAATTGCGTTTCTGTAGACATATTTTATACACCTGCTTGGAAAAATATTTAACACTAAGTACATTGATCTAATAACGAAAGGACCGTGGTAACGCTATGGCTTCCACTAAACTTATTTATTTACTTTTTTGTACTAATAAAAGAATGACAAATATGTGCACTTGTAAAATAATAGGCTACTTCCAGAAAACGTATTACATGATATAATACACCTAGTATACTCTTGAAGCAAAAATATTATTGGAAAGCTAAATGTATAAAGGAGGAAAACATATCAACTAGAAATTGAAAATTAACAAATACGAACAATAATGATGACGAAACGGCATAACATACTCATTATTTGACCAAAATTCCTATAACAATAGAATATTTTCCACTTTTCTCACCATCAGACGAAAATAATATGATTTTGAAATGATGTTTTGCGGATAAAAAACTGGCCTAACTCGCATGCAGTAACAATGGAAGTATATATAAATTATATACGAAGATAATAAAAAAGTTAAAGCTCTTTCAGATTCTACAAAAAAGCAAAGCGTGAAAAGGCTATATCCAATTGTAACCATTCGTTGAGTTTGTCACGACTAAAATGATACGGTGCTCCCCTTTGCAGATTCTTTAGAAATATGTGAAAATATTTTATGATTTATTCGCATGGAAAAATATGTGGTATGTGATAAAAACCATGCTGGGCCTCAAACATCAATACTTTTTGTATAAAGAAAAAAGAAAACCTTATAAATAAGGAAATGTGTTCATTGACGAGGCATCAAAATTGATATGCTTGAATTTCTTTGACTCCTACTAAGTGATTAAATTGCCAAATCATTATTTCATCCGACAGTATTTAACTTCCATAATTAATTCCATAATTAATACCGGACCACGAAAAATCAAGTATCATTGCTAGTTAATATGAGATATTAAGGGAGCTGACCTTCTACGTCAAAAGACATAGCAAATAGTCTATAAAACTGCAATGGAAAACTAGATTCTTTGAATCTCATCAAAAACCTACCTCAGACATTTATACGTTGAAAGAACAAGGGAAAATTATTTCCCTCATATGATTCTTAATAATTTCCAAAATAACATAGGGGAGACTGGGGCACATTCGACACTTTTTTTTCGAGTGTCTGTTCTTCAACACGAACATTTTTCAGTTGACTGCCAGATGAATATTCCAAAAGGCGGGTATTTGTCTTAAATTACTTGCATATATTCCAGTCTTAATACAATGTAATTTTTTGGTGGGGTAGATTTCTTCAATGTGATGCCATGTGATGAATGTGCCCCACCGGTGGGGCACATCCAACTTCACTATGGGGTAGTTTCGACAACCCCTTCTAATTTATTATTTTTGCCTAAAATGTGAGAAAAAGTGTTATCCTAATAAGACTGTTGTTAAGCAATGAAAAACCTTTAATTTAATGGCCACAAATTGTAAAATACATTATATTTTTCCACATTAATCTTGAACAAAAAAATATTTTGAGTTCTTGATGTTCCTTTATTCTCGATAGCTCTCAGTTTTCCAACAAACATCTGGAAATGAAAATTGCATTGATTGTCCTCTTCTTCTCAGAAATTTAATGGTATACTCTCCTTGACTGCAATTTGTTTCTTGACCAACGTAGTATTTGGTAGTAGTGTCGAGGAGCGAAGATGGGCAGTAACCTCAGTGGACTGTATAATTTTTGGGGAGGTGTTTGTTGACATCTAAGTGAACTATCCTGTCTCCGCTGACCACGAAAGGTTGAACAAACTACTGAGATGTCAATAAATAGTCAGTTTAATTTCAACTGATCTTTAATGAAACAACTTCGAAAGATCATATAAAAACAAAATAAATATACACGACCACGGCGAATAACTGAGTTAGTTACACAACTTTAACACACAACTTGAACAACAACGCACTAACTTCACAATAAAGCTGTAAAGCTCGAAACTCTTACATAGGGGTAGTTTCTGTCTAAAAAGTGTAGACACTCTCACAGTAGATGGGCCTAGGGCGAAAGCTACTGCAGTACTTTGCAAAATGAAATTGCGCGCGCAGAGATTCGTTACTGTTAGACACCCAGCGACATCTACGCCGGTTCCAATACATATGTACAGGGTGTCCCGAAATTGATAATTAGAACAGTTGGAATTACTTAGAGTAAATTCCAACAAGTAGTTTTAGTACAAAATTTGACTAGTAGAAAATCTTTTGCATCAATGGTGTCGTTCTCCAGAAGAGTCAAACTTTCATGGGAAATGGATTCGTTTTTACTGAGACTTATCCAATCCACATCACTTTCTTCGTCAACTTCTAGTTGCATATCACCTTCACTGGATGATGAAGAGGATGGTGTGAAGACCTTCCTTTTACATGGCCTCTTGTTTTTATTTCTAGTTGCAACTCTCATCTTTCTCTCTTGTATTTCTCTCATTTCCAGCTGAAGTTTCTCAGGAGTGTCAGTATAAATTTTTGATTTTTTCTGCAGTCTTCTTCTAGGTTTAGAGGATTTGATGGCTTTTGTAAGAGGTCGAACATGTTCAGGTGTTGCTTTTTCGATGATTCCATTATTGCATTTTTGAATGAATTCTTCTTCAGTATTTGTCTCGGTTTCACAGCTTATGCTCGCAATAGGTATCATTTCACTTGATTTGGGTATGTTTTCGTCAATTCTACATTGAAATTGCTTGTCAGAAGGTGCTTCTGTGTCATAAACATCAGTTGCACTGAAACCATCGTCAGTGAATGCTAGGGAATTCAATGGGCAAATTCCAGATTTCTTGAAAACATTGATAATGTTGGATGGCGTGAAAACTGCTAAAAGGGCATGTCGAGTCAGCCTTGCTTATTCCATTATTTGTATATTTTTTCCTGGATGTATCAACAAATCGTGGAAGGCATTGGCACAGTATTGCTTGAAAGGACCAAATACAGGAATGTCGCAAGGTTGAAACCGATGCGACGTATGTGGTGGAAATGAAAACATAACAATGCCATTTGCTCTACAGTAATTTACAGCAGCCACAGAAATACGTGATTCGTGTTTGTCTAATGTGAGTAAGATCTTTCTTCCTTGTGAACATTTTGTGTGCTTTTTGATATGTTCTAAAAGTTTGAGGAATAATTCCTTGGTCATCCATCCAGAGCTATACTTGAAGGGGGTGCCTCTTGGATCAAATCTTCCAGCCGTCTTTTTCACGGAAAGATGTTGACTGGGTGTAAGTAACCACATGAAGCATTTATGATTGGAACTATGGTTACCAATTCACCCCTCTCAGCTGAAGAAGCCTGGCTAATTTGCTTCTTTCCTCTTGTAGGAATCACCTTAACTGTCTTGGTGACAGTAGTAACACCAGTTTCAGCTAAATTTAAAATATCTTAAGGTTCGAACTTGTATGTCTTCTATTGAGAACTACAGCATGTGCGACGCCGGTATTTTCGGGTTTACGAGGGCTAACCTCTTGATGTCTCTTCATGAAATTCATTACCCAATCTAGACCAGCTATCTTGTTTGTTTTCCAGGCTTTTGACACCTTCCATTTAGGTATGATATTTGCATAATGATATGCTAGGATTTTTACTTCGTGGTAACTAAATCCATAGCTCAAATTAGCGCATTTTGCTAAATACTTTGCAAGTTCATTTGATTGCTGCATTGTAAACACCTGGTTTACTGTGTATTTAGAACAGAAGCTGACGGCTTCCACAGGCTCAGGAAAGCGAGGAGCTTGATCTACATCATTTCCGTTGGCGCTATCACGTTCTTGGCACAAGGTTATGAGTATATATGTAGAATGTTGCTTTTCTAAGGCCTTTATTCTAGATATCAATGTTGTTCTTTTGATATTGTGAAATTCTGCTGCAGCTTTTGTACTCCTCACCGTGTGAAGAATGTATTTCATTGCTGCCGAAACTTGGTTCTCGTCAATATTAACTCTGAATGTCTTCTTCTTGTACACTCGCACCATCTGGATTCATAATAATACCGGTATAGTATATCCACAAATATCTATCAAATATATGAGCCATGAATGTTATAATTATTGTTGATAGGTATTATCGAAAAAGTTGCATGAGGTACATTCGACACCATGTCGAAACTGTCCCACCTACATGGTGTCGAATCTGTCCCATCCCGCTTGTAAACAAATCCTCAATTCAAACAAACTAATCTTGAAAGTTAGGTTACAATATTGTGCTTTGATGATTCAATAAGTGAATAGACTCCATATATTGGTAAATATCTCAAGAACTAGCAAACAATAAAAGATACAATTGCAATAAAAAGTGTTCCACTTACCGCTTTTTTGATGCACTTTACAAATTATTATTTTACCGAAAAACTACACACACTATTGAACTGCAATTTCACACAGACCATCCTTGATGGTTGTAGAACAGGACACCTTATTTTACTTTCCCGCCAATTGTATATTTTTCAAATGAAATCTGGGTGTCGAACATGCCCCAGTCTCCCCTACTGAAATTGAGTTAATGCCAGTTTTTAAAAGTGTATAAATCTATTTCCCGTCTATCATTATATATATATATATATATATATATATATATATATATATATATATATATATAGAGAGAGAGAGAGAGAGAGAGAGATATTGAGAAATCCAAAAAAGAATAATAAATGCAAATAAATACATTTATATTTTGAACAAATTACTTTTCCCTTCATTTACACCAACGCACAATTACACTGTCTAACGCGCGCCGTGAGAATTAAATTATCCTCTTCAGAAAACGGTAAGGTAAAACTGAGTTCGTTAAGAGGAAAGCATAATGATGACGAAAGACACGATGCAAAACTGAGTTAGAGGGAGATATAGAAACCTTTGGCGTTACAAACTGGAAAAATAAGACACTGGATAAGAAAGAGTGTAAATCAATGTGCATTCGAAATATCATTATAGGCTAGAATGCAATAACGCAAGAGATGTATAAGAAATGTGGAACTAATAGTGAGATGCTGGACAGTTGTAACCAAAACGATGATTGATCTAAGTAGTCACACAAGAGTTTAGTGGAAGCTCCAACACACTTGTTAAAAATACAGTTAATTGCCTATGATGCTAGTTTCTTCTTAACATTTTCTCTAAGTTTCTTCAGTACAACGTCCATCACCATGACAAATAGTACACGTCTCAATACCCCCCTTGTCTTAGACCCTTCTTTGTTACAAATTTGGCAGATTGTGCATTGTCTTTTTTCACATAATTTCAAGTTGTTTCATAGATGCACCAAATATTGTTTCCTAATTTCTTCATATCACCACTTTGTCATAAGCGTTGCCAAACTGAATTTTTTCGGATGCTATCAAATGCTTTCTGTATATCTATAAACGGTAATTATACTTTTTCTTCTTGTGAATGCTTTTTCTCTATAATTTGCCGAATTGTAAATATGTGGTCATGCCTACTTCTTCACTTTCTGAAGCCGCTTTGTGATTGTTCCAACTGACGGTCTATTGTCTCCCGTAGTCGCTTATCTAAAATTATATCAACACTCCCAAAAATATTCATTTTGAATCTCGCATTGCCCATGGCCGTATTTGCATATACTTATCCTCTACCGAACTGATTGGAAATCTCCTAAAAACTACTCTCAACCTAACAATCAACTCTCAAATTATACCTATTTGTAGACTCATTCCTCCATCTAAAAGAATTTTAATCTCCAATGTTAACCCCTCGATTCCCCACTCTCTGTTTGAAAAAGCTCTCCTCGACCTCGGATTAAAAAACATTATGCCCATAACTCATGTTATATGCGGCATACCCGACGGTACGTATGCTCATGTTATGAGCTCCTAAAATCCCGGATCGCGATGATTTTTCCCTCCAAACATCAATACGTATCACCCATGAAAGCACCCCTTACCGAGTTTTTATTTCCAGTGATAAATTAGAATGCTTCCCCTGTAAACAATCAAATCACACTACTGAATCTTGCACTAATTTCACTACATAATCCCCTTCCCAATTAAATGTTGCATTCATTGAACCCTCACATGATCTTCCCCTCTCTACTGCTGACTGCATTGTAAATAATACCCAAACCTCCACCGATTACCCCCTTGATCCCTCTGACCCATCCTACGTACCATCACCAAAATCTGGTGTGAAAAGACCGCACTCTAATGATACCAGTCTGGCTTCCCCAACTCCTTTACCACCTGAAACCAGCAACTTTCTCCGTCAAAATGCAATCTCGCCCTCTGCACCCAATTTATCGCAAATCCTTGAAAAACATCCTATGAAGAAAACTAAAAAATCAAAATCTCATGTAACTAACTGTCTCGACCCCTTACTTCGTGAAATCTACTCATATTAGTGTTTTAAATGAAACTAAATGTTTCTAGCTGTTTCCATAATATAATGAAAAATGTTGAAAATTCTAAAAAATTGACAATATTTCTGAGAAACATGTTTTAAGTTCTACAACTCGATCCACTATTCACAAAATATGCTCTGATTTGCCTAGTCCTCTCTAACATACCGAAACCCAACTGACTGCTTCCTTAGACGACTATCCCCACTCCTAGCATACGCGGCTTCTCTATCCTGCAACTCTTTTAATCCTGTTTTTGAGATATGTACCTCTGTAGCTAATCTATCTACAAATGACTCTCCCCGCTCTATAAAATCTTTTCCCGGGCTTATAGCTCCTCTACTAAACGTCACAGGATTACGTTCAACTTTACCATTTCCATCCCCACTTAACGCTCCTTGGTACAAGTACCTACCCATATTTAACACCTCTCTCACCATTTATAATAAACACGATTCCCCCCTGCGCTTATGTATGACACATTCCTTGAAATTCTACACACAAATGCTTTTGATTCAGTCCTTTACGCAGACGCTTCCAAACCCCGCAGCGGTGTCGTATGCGCCATCACTACTGCAGACGATATTATAAGCACCACTCGGCTGCCCACTTTATGCAGCATACATACTGGAGAGATGTTTAGTATCCTTCAGGCTTTCAATACATTCCTCTTTATCTAAACATGTCGTTATCTGCACTGACTTCGAATCCTTTATAAATTATTTAAAATCTAAATTCACCGACCATCTAATAACTCAAAACGTACATGACTTATACCAATCCCTTCATGCTCGGCATACTAAAGTTTCACTCATCTGGCTTCCATCTCACATTGGCCTTGATGGCAATGAAACTGCTGACCAACATGCCAAAGAAGCTATGTCCATCGTCACCACTGCTACTACAATTCAACTAAGCCAAGATTTGAAATCCTTATTCGAGGCCTTAATACACAAATCTTGACAAATTCATTGGACCAACAAGAATACAACTCTTCATGAAATTCAACCCATCCTTGGCCGCCTTTTACTTACCGAGTTTTCAAGACATGATACAAGGATTGTGCGAATTGGCCACACACGTTTGACTCATGGCCACTTAATGACCACCGAGAATAGCCCATCATGACACGACTGCAACTGTCCGGTTACTGTTAAACATGTATTGATAGACTGTCAACTGTACAACGCCGTCAGGGTGAGAAACAACTTGAAGCCTATACTAAAAGAAATTTTAAGTTCTCCCAGGGAACTATTCAAAACTATACAGTTCCTTAAAGACATTAACATTTTTTATAAACAATAATATTATGTAATGTACCGTGCTAATGGCCATAACTGTCGAGGCACTTAAATTTGAATAAAAAAAATAATAGACATCCCAAATTTAAATTCACATTAGAAGTTGAAGAAAAGAACTCAATCAATTTTCTTGATTTGAAAATTCAGAGAGTTAATAATGTTCTTGATTTTTCAATTTACAGAAAACCAACTTAATAAAAAAGAGAAAAAAGTAGCATTACAACTAATATTTCCTAAATAAACTGAAGAAATATTAACTTACAAAACCATCACATATGCTGGCAATATTTCAAAGCAACAACAAATACAACAATTTCTTTTCAAACAGAAAGTAATGTGAGTACAAAACTGTTTAATGTAAAAACAAAAATATCCCCATTAAAAAAGTCTGGTATGCATATACTTTAATGACCAGAACGTAATACTGTCTATTTGGGTCAAACCACAGTGAACAACACTTCACCTTTACGGGCTTCAGCTTTGTGTAAGTTTCTGGTATTTGAAATCCAATTTTTATTAGTGTTCTCAATTTTATTCATTCGAATCCTTGATTAAATTCTAATATATACTTTTTATGCCGCAAACATATAGAGAGGCGTTTACTCAGTCTCTAAAGCGGCTTGCACAGAAGAATCTATTGATGTTACTTCCAAACGAATTTTGATTTTTTTGCACTGAAATTTTTATTGGGAAACGTTCAAAGACATAGGATTTTTAATCTTCTAAAATATACAGCGCTCGAATATTTCAAATATTGAAATTTGAGAAGATGGGTAAACTATAAACTTAGATAAATTCCATATTAATTTTTGAACGAAGAAATTGAATTTCACAATAAAATATTTCCAAAGCAATATCCATTGTCTCTTTGGTGTAGTAAATTTCATATTAACACTTACAGGATGAAGCCTTTTGACTCCGTTTGTCCTTACATGAACACTGAATTCATCAGAAATAATAATTAAAAATAAATAATTTAGTTTTCTTTTCTTTGTAGCATAGCAGCTACTAGTGTTTGCTTGTATTGATTCTAACATTTTCCAGTTATGAAATTTCCAAGATTTTCATCAAAAATGAAAATGTTGCAAGTGGGTATTAACTGGTTAAATATTTTAATGAAGTCTTCAATAAGAAAGCTGTCGAACTTTCCGGTCTGAAAGTTATTTTTAACTTTCTATTAGGCTGCTGATTATTTTTGTTGTCTAGTTATAACTTTTTTCATGCTGTTATGGATTTATATAAAGTTTTAGTTTGAGAGTTAAAATAAATAATTTGGTTTTATCGAAGGAATGAGTAAAATAATGAGTTATGAACTTTATGATGTATCCAAATATTCAAATAAAAATATACGATTAAGACGATTAAGCAATTGTTCAGTTACGAATATATTATATTGTTGACAAAATGAGGTTTGCCTTTGAATCATACACCTCATAATTGCCGATAAGTTATTTTTGAATTGTTCAATAGTAATCATGATCATACTTATCTACTCAAGATCAGTATTACTCCAAATGATATGGGAAACCAAGAAAAGTTATATCTGCTGATCTTTGGGCCTTTCAATATTAATGTTGTCTTGTCTTTCGTTGATATTTAAAATATCAACTAAAAAGACAGTTCAATGAACGTTTCTTGATTTTCACATGTAATATACGAATAAATGGTTAAGACTTTTTTTTTGGAACCATCGTAAGTTCACCAAATTTTATTCACTAACCATGTACACTATTAATATTTTAAGTACATCCTACTGACTGAACTAAAGGTCACATATTTAATTCACTTGTGTTTCTTTCGTTGTTTCTTCGCTTTTTTTTATATTTTTCGATCTAAAATTCGCTCTTAGTTTTTTCAGTACTCATTCTATTATTCCCTTCGCCCCCCACCTTGAAAGGGCGCACTTTGAATTAATCGGTAACGCGCACAACCTTGCATAGGAGCGTTTCACATTCCATTTCTTCGTTCGTATGGTAGCAACTCTCGAAATTCCATCCTTTCCCGGATGCAGAGCTTCGATTCTTCCTAGCAACCATTTACAAGCCGGGAGAGTATCTTCCTTCAAAAGGACTTAATCATTTAATTGCAGAGTGGCTTTGTCACTGCACCACTTAGTACGTAGCTGAAGTTCGGAGATATATTCAATCGACCACCTTGACCAAAAATGCTGTTGAAGTTTCTGTATGTATTGAAAGTGTGATAATCTGTTGTCTGGGATCACGCTTACGTCGGGATCTGCTACTGTGACCATTGGACGAACAATTAAAAAGTGAGAAGGAGTTAAGGGTGTATAGTCTGAAGGTTCATTTGAAAGCGGAGAAAGAGGACGTGAATTTATTACCGCCTCGATTTGAACCAACAGGGTGAAAACATTTTCAAACGTCAACGACGCATTACCCGCAACGCGTCTCAGATGAAAATTGACCGATTTAACGCCGGCTTCCCAAAGGCCGCGAAAGTGTGGTGATTGGGGAGGAATAAATGACCATGAGATACCTTCATTCTCGATAGATTCAGTCAAGTCAAACGCATAATCTCGCAAAAATGTACCCAATTGTCTTAGTTCCTGATTTGCACCTAAGATATTGCTCCCATTGTCTGAGTATATTTGAGAGGGCTTTCTGCGACGTGATACGCAACGTCTTAGGGCAGCCAGAAAAGATTCTGTTGTGAGGTCTGAAACTAGCTCGAGATGCATTGCACGAGTCGTAAAACACATAAATAAAGAAATGTATGCCTTGGTTAATTTATATCCTCCACACATTGCCTATCGCGAATTAAAAATGTCCCCGCATAATCGACACCGGTTGTAAAAAATGTCGGAGCAGGTATTAAACGGTTTTGAGGCTCCCCATAAGTGGTTCAATGATCTTAGGTTTAGCCTTAAACCAATGCACACAGTTCCGAAAAATTTTTCGAGCCAAACTACGACCACCCAGTGACCAGAGTTTATTACGAATATATGCTAAAAGCAATTGAGGTCCAGCATGGAGTAACACCTTGTGCTCTCTTCCACATATCAATGTTGTAAGATGGTGTTTGTAAGGAAGAACAATAGGGTGTTTTTTGTCAAAGTCAAAATTTGAGTTTTCTAGACGACCTCCCATTCTTATTATGTCGTTATCGTCTGAAAAAGGGTTCATCCTAGAAAAATCACTTCACAGAATTACCGTCTTTGAGAGCGAATATTTCCTGTTTAAAACAATGAAATTGTCCTAGTTTGACAAGATACAAAAGGGCGTTATTCATTTCTGATATTTTGAGAGGACCTTGAAAAGGTTTTTGTAAAGGGTTGACAAATTTTAAGCAGCAATCTCTAAGTCTAAAACTATAAGCAGTAATACGTTCTAATTTAGTTAAATTTGAATAGTTGTTTATATCTAAAATAGCATTGATAAAAATTGCGACGTTAGTATGTATAGTTATCTTTCGTAGTTCTGGTGAATCACTGTCTAAATTTAAATTAGTTTTATCAGATATTCGCTGTTGAGGCCATGCAGTTTCGTCTAACTTTAGTCATTCTGGACCAAACCAGTAAATATCCAGAGCTAGTATATTACTTGCCATTACGCCGCGTAAAACATAATCCGCAGGAGTATCAACAGTAGGGACGTGCCTCCAATCGAGAAAACTTGTTTCTGAATGGCTGCAACGCGGTTACCAACAAAAACTTGTAAAGAACTTGGTGATATGTTCAACCAACCTAGGACGATGGTAGAATCGCACCAATAAAACGTTTGATCGATATGTAACTTTAAAGAACTGTTAACCTTATCTACTAATCGAGCAAGCAGCAAAGCAGCTGTTAACTCGAGTCGAGGAATGCTTTGAGTCTTTAAAGGTGAAACCTTGGATTTTGCACAAATAAGTTGTACTATAACTTAATTGGTATTATTTATAAATTTTACGTAAACGTAAGCGTCATACGCATTTAATGATGCGTCACAAAAACCATGTTTTTCGGTTCTAGTCGCATTTTTGCAAGTTACTTGCCTACCAATCATAAGTTTGCTTAAAGCGATAAGCTCATTACGAAATTGTAACCATCTGGTATGCAAGGATTGCGAAAAAGAATTGTCCCATCCTAACTTTTCCTTCCAAATATCGCGTAAAATGATTTTTGCTATAATGATTGTAGCGCTAAGTAAACTTAGCGGGTCGAAAATTTGTGATATATCGGATAGCACAGTTCGTTTTGTAACTCGTAATAAGTTTTGGATTCCAAACCGATTTGATGTAGACACCGAATAGCCAAAAAGGGAGCCGATTTGGTTCCGTACGTTACAGTTTGTAACTCATATGTATCGATGGGTTTGGAACTATGACTACGATATAAAGTACGTTGTAAATGTGTTTGCTCTGGCTGAACTCTGCACATTCTATACATCTTTTCGACATCCGCGGCTAGCACATAATTATGTTTTCAGAAACGTAACATGATTGAAACAATGTTAGATTGAATGGTAGGACCAGTCATTTGTAAATCGTAGAAAGAAAAACCACTTGAACTAGGACACGATGCATGAAATACTACGCGCAGCTTTGTTGTTAAACTACTCTCTTTCATGATACCATGATGGGGCATATCATAGGAGTATCTTGTACGACCGTTAGGGTCAACCTTTTTCATGTGCTGTAGAGCCCAATACTCATCGATAAATTTGCAATATTGATTTTTGAAATCCACGTTACGCTGAAATTCACGTTCCAAAGCAAGAAAACGTTTCCTTGCCGTATAGTAAGAATCACCCAACCTTTCAGGACTTTCCAGTAAAGGAATAAAGACAACAAAACGTCCGGATGAATCTAGTTTAAAGGTTTTTACAAAACGCTCTTCGCAAGCCTTTTCCTCTAAGGACATAGGCTTCACACCAAGAAACTCTTCTACCTCCCAAAACCGACTAAGTTGTTTATCGATATCGACAGTTTCAACAAGGTTACACTGAACTGTGAGATTTGAAATTGATTGAACAGCACCTGAAACAACCCAAACGAACTTAGTTTTTTGTAGATAGGGACCGTTTGTATTTAGCTTTATTTCACCTACACAAATAAGTTCCCAAAACCAGTCTGCTCCTATTATCATATCGACTTTATCAGGAGTGTCCAAATGAGGATGTGCTAATTCTAAATTGCTTGGAATGTTTAGAGAATATTTAATGATTTGGAAGTTTGGCAATTGCCCTGTAATTTGTGGAACTACTAAACATGAAACTCAAATAGAAAATTGGTTTACTCTCGATTCGACTCGTATAAAGCATTTACCTTTGCATTCCGACTTAGTTTCGTTAAGACCGCTCACCTTTATATCTGTAAATTATTTAGAAAGTCCCAATTTAGTTAACAAATCTCAGTAAGGAAGCTACTTTGCGAACCTACATCCAATAAGGCTCTAGCTGTTCGCGGTCTGTTATTGGAATCGAAAACATTGATTAAAACTGTTGATAAAATTACTTGCTGGCTAACGGTTTCATTTTTAGCTGATAAATTATTTTTTTCTTGCGGCTCTGTGTTGGAAGTATCGAAATTTTGTTTGTTTTCAAAATGCAGAAGCGTATGATGTTTTAAATGGCACCTTTCGCAAGATCCCGAAAAGCATTGACGATACAAATGGCCTGATTTTAAACAATTTAAACAAAGGTGTTTCTTTTTTAATTGTTCGATTCTTTCATTGCCGTTCAATTTTAAAAAATCAGTACAAACTGAGATATAATGTTCTTTATTGCAAAATGTACACTTTGGTTTTGTTAGATTAGTACTTGATTTTAAGGTAACTGATGAAGAACCCTGGTTTTCAGCTACCAAAGTTTTTACTCTTTTTTGTTTGTATTATTGTGACTTTGGGTTGCCTTCGATACGTGATTTACTATGCTCTAGAGACACTAAAAGATCCGCTCTCTCCTTTAAAAAAGTAGTTGAATTATTTGAAGTTGGTGTTTTGTAGGAAGCTTTTAGTTGTTCCCATTTTCGAAGAGTAACATCGTCTAATTTAGACGTAATTAAATAAATGATTAAATTATCCCACGATTCAGTTGGTTCGTTTGAAGTCTTGAGAGCTCTCAAATGTTTGGCAACACTGTCGACTAACTTACGTAAAGCACTTGCAGACTCGTTATAAATGTTATCGATATAAAAAATTGCCATAATAAGATTTTGTATTAAGATTCTGCTGTTGTTAAATCGTCCGCAAATCAATGTCCAAGCGTTGTCATAATTAGAATCATAAATTTCTAAACTAGCAATTATTTCAAGCACTGAAGGACCCAAATAAGAACAAAAATAATGAAACTTTTGAATTCCCGAAATATTTGAATTTTTGTGAATTAAAGACTCATACGTATCTCTAAGCTCAAGCTACTTGCTGAATTCTCCGTCATAAGTCGTAATTTCGATGACCAGCAATTTAACACCTCCTGTTACACTAGAATTATTAATTGTGGAGGGATTGTTTTCGTTTGCGCTTGCGACTGAAGCAGAATTGTTTGCTGAAACATAGCTACAGCTACTAACGCTAATGTTAGTGGCGTCATCATCACACACGCTCCGCGTGTTGCCCACGATTTGATTGGTACAGTCGTTTGACTGTGTTCGCAAAGTTAAATCACTTGAAATAAGAAAACGTTTTGATCTTGCAAGCACATCAAAGAAAGCCGTCTCAAATAACTCACGCTCAAGATACTGCTCATCAGGAGTATCGCTAAGTTGTTCAATTTGACCTTGAAGGTCTTCAAAATCATCTAAAATCTTTGAATACCTTTCATAACGTTGCTCTATTTCTAAAAAAATCGTTTTGATCTGAAATGGTATAATTTGTTCATTTTTTTTCTCTTTTTGTTACAAATTTATCGAAATTTGTTAGTTTTGCCTTGACTGAACCTCGCTTTCTGATAAATTGTTCCATTTTATTGAATATTAACAAGACACAACGTGTTGCAAATATGTATAAATGATAAAAATAATTTGAGCGGCGTAAAACGAGAAAAACGTTCAATCGAAAACAGTACTAAAATCACATGCACTGGAAAATAAAAAGGAAAAAAAATGGAAAGGACCCACCTGTTTGTCTTCTATAGTCGTCTGAAGAACGTTGGATACTCTAAATTGTGGAGACGACTTAAACACTACTAGCGTTTTTCATTTTTATTTATCCGGGCGAAGACCAAAAATGTTTAAGTTTGTAATTGAATAATGTGAACTGTAGTTAAGGCCTGGTGCGGCCACTTCTATCGTTTGATAAAACTTCCCTGTATAACTTAAAACTTTGATAGTAAACTTCAAACTTAGTTTACAAAGGAAAAGAAAGATATATTTTAAAATGAATACAAGAGTGCAAAAATACGAAAATTATTATTGTAACGGCTCGCATGTAAACTCGCTCGATTGTTCTCTTGTATTGTTCAGCAAATTGACGGCTTGGTACCCACTACACTTCCGCACCACCGAGAAGTTCTAAAGGGAGAATAAAAACAGCATTGTTTTACACTGTTGCAATGTTTATTCGTAGGCGCGCGTAAAGTTATAGGTATCAATATGTGCTAACATTGTTTTTATGTATTTATAACTTTGTAACGATGTTCCGGTGAACACCGCTGATGATACGCCTATGGCTCGAACCAATCCAGTTTTTATCGACAGCTGCTGGATATATAAACCGACCAACAATTTCAATGAGACAGTTCGGTCGAGCCATTGACTCGAAAAGACTTCTCCTCCAGTCTGGCGAGGTATTGACTCGTTAGACTCTACCCTTCCGTCGGTAAGGTATTGACTTGCCGAGCATCCTTCCTTCCATTTGGTAGGGTATTGACCTACCAAACTACGGCCACCCGTGTGAGAGGTATTGACTCTCACATATTCCTGTACTTCCCGCCTCTAAAGGCACTGACTTCGTCTCGCCCGAGGTATTGACTCTGCATCCAGAATCCGTATTACCGCTTACACCCGTGTACCGAAGTCTCAGCGTTTGCATCGCCCAAACCACTATTCCGTAGGTATATCTCTCCGGTCGACGAAAAATAATTAGATACGCAACCTTATACGGACCGATATAATAAATATTTAATTTTAGGCCAGGTATTGATCTTGTTGTACATATGTAAATAGCGTCTGTAAATATTTTCATAAGAATAAACTTATTTTATTCAGGGATCCTGTCTCTGACTGTACAACCCTACCCGGCAATCCGTAACCACCCCCTTACAGAGGGTTACAAATGGCGCCCGAGCAGTAAAAGGATGAAATAAGAGCTGTCCGTATTCCTCAAAATATATATACAGTGCAGAAAACTACCGATAGAGTTACAAAGAAAAAAAAGAGAAATATACAGGGCGATCCGGAACAGCTGGCAGACACAGACATAAAATGACAGACGACGAAGACACCTCAAACCAAGACGGATCAGGCAGAGTTGGGTGGATCTACAAATTGAGAAAAGAAGAATTAATAACAGAACTAGGAAACTGAGGTGAACCAACGGAAGGCAATGTCGAGGAACTTAGAACAAAACTGGTTGATGAAATTAGATCAGCTAAGAAGAAAACCATAGAACCACTCCCCGTCGGCCAGGCCGTAAACACAGACATGACTAAAGAGGACATATGCAAACAAATGGACGCAATCAAAAAATGGGGACTACATTACGACGGTTCTAGAGACCCCATAGAGTTCCTAGACGCATAGAAGAGCTCCAAACCGCATACGAAGTACAGGATAACGTCATGCTAAGAGCGCTACCAGAAACCATGGAGGGCAAAGCAATACTATGGTACCGCAACGACAAAAAGTATTGGGACAATTGGAAGGATTTTGTAAGAGACCCCACAAATTTCTTTTCGACGACAGATAAATAATACACAGTTACTAGAAACCTAGATACGCAACCGAATGCATAGCGAAAATGAAAAAACCCAAGAATATATCATAGACAAACAGACCGGCAGACCGACAGACCGACAGACCGACAGACCGACAGACCGACAGACCGACAGACCGACAGACCGGCAGACCGACAGATCGACAGCCCGACAGACCGACAGACAGGTCTATACTTTTTTTTAGGAACGAGCAGATTAATTTTTATTTTTTAGGGGTACAGATAAGGTTTATTTTCAAGTGGGTGCTAAAAAAATTATTTGGTGCCAAACAAATTTTTTTCCCCGAGGAGAGAGGGGTGTAACGATGTTCCCGTGAACACCGCTGATGATACGCCTATGGTTCGAACCAATCCAGTTTTTATCGACAGCTGATGGATATATAAACCGACCAACAATTTCAATGAGACATTCCGGTCGCGGCATTGACTCGAAAGGACTTCTCCTCCAGTCTGGCGAGGTATTGACTCGTTAGACTCTACCCTTCCGTCAGCAAGGTATTGACTTGCCGAGCATCCTTCCTGCCATTTAGTAGGGTATTGACCTACCAAACTACGGCCACCCGTGTGAGAGGTATTGACTCTCACATATTCCTGTACTTCCCGCCTCTAAGGTACTGACTTAGAGGTACTTCGTCTCGCCCGAGGTATTGACTCTGACGAGCATCCAGAACCCGCGTCACTGCTTATACTCGTGTATCGAAGTCTCAGCGTTCGCATCGTTCAAACTTCTACTCCGTAGGTATATCTCCCCGGTCGACGAGAAATAATTAGATACGCAACCTTATACGGACCTATATAATAAATATTTAATTTTAGGCCAGGTATTGATCTTGTTGTACATATGTAAATAGCGTCTGTAAAGAGTTTTATAAGAATAAACTTATTTTATTTTGGTATCCTGTCTCTGACTGTACAACCCTACGCGGCAATCCGTAACCACCCCCTTACAGAGGGTTACAACTTGGATGCAATTATATTTTTCAAGATTTAATGCCAGAAACATCGACACATCTACTCTAGGCAAATTAGAGGTATTTGCTTCGGTAAATTCTTGTCCTCTTGTAACAACTCTGAGTCGTTTGTTTATTGTTTATTTTTATTTTTGCAACGCCTGCTGTCACCAGTGCCGTAAGGCATGAGAGAGCAGGATTCTTCCTCCCCTTTCTGAAACTTTAGAGAGGGTAGTTTCCCGGCTCGAGCGGAAGGGTGTTGTGGATCCCCTTGGGCTTAAACGATGTGCCAAGCCTGAGCTCTGAAGTTCGCCGTGTAGTCCGGGCCCGTAAGTACCCGGGTCCAGTCCACCTGTATCTAAGGGGGGGGGGAAATGTCGGGTATAAGGAAAACGGACTAGGTAGATAACAAATAGCTAATGCCTATATTACAATCAGGTAAATAACAACACAATAAAAAAAACTGAAACAAAAAAAAATTACTTGAGCTATACTTTTAATACCTATAGTATACAATGATGGCGCAATAATAACGTTAGGATTTATTCATGTATTAATTTCCTATTTTAACTAATCGCCGGGTTTTCCTTTAACTCCGGCTTCTTTAAGTGTTTTTGATTTACCTCTCAGTTAGTATCGTATCAGCGAAAAGCGTCCGGGTTTTTTACTTTACGCAAACATATGGAATGGCCTCCTTAATAGAATATGAACACGAGCCGTGACCTAGCTAATCGTCACTGTATTGGCTCGCTTGATATGAAGTTACTGATTAGCCGTTTCGTCTACACTGCAGAAAAATGAATTCGTAACCGGACATGTTCTGCTGACACGGGTGACCTTCGATAATCGGACACATTTTTATTTACTAGCGGTATCTGAGTTCTCTTGAAGTGAACACGATTAAGTCGACAAATATAAGGTCGTTGGCGCTTCCTGTATACCAGAGGTACATACAAGTATTGAGTAGAAGTCTCCCCTAATTACAGTATACTATGCCTGAACCCCATTCTTGGGAACAATATACATGAAACCGAATTGAAAATAATATAATGTGTATCTCAATTTTAAGTGACGTACCCCATGTATAATGACTATAACGACAATATTTTACAATGTATGATTAAAGGAATCTGTGTAGCTCGGGTTTAATGGGTGTACCCCCTCGTAAATGTCCCCGTACAAAACTGTATAACAACTAACATGAAAATAAACTTCATAATGTATGACTACGGTAATATATCTGTATCTCAAGTCAAATGGGTGTACCTTTCGTAAATTGTATAACGACCAAAATGTACAGTTTATTCAAAAGTGATTGAGATATTGTGGAAGATTCCTCTTTCGAGCTATCAATGAGTTGATAGAAGACAAAAAAAATTCAATGCGATTATTGGAGATAATTTTCAAATGCGTTTGAAGATGTAAATAATATTTTTTTTATATTTGTTTGCACAACATGTAACAAAATGTACTATCAGGTATTATTTACCCCAAAATTAATTAATAAGATGCCAATTAAAGAGAATACAAAATGACCGGTGACGAATAGAGGTTTTATCCAGTCAACACAAACGGTTGGAAATCATATTCAGAGAGCTCTCTCCAACACAGCGTCGTATACCATGATCAGCAGTCTGTTGCATAACTCATAAACGTAGAAAAACATGAATACCCGCTGAATTCTATATGAGCAGGCACTCGATCGAGTGTATTAAGTGTAAATCTCTAATTACAATCACGATTAGAAGAGCTTCTTGTTTGTGTATTCTACCTCTCAGGAAAATAATTAAAATTATAATTCGTCTAACGGAAATCCAACACAAAACTCTTAGTTTAAATCGAATTAATTCCTGTAAATGTGGTTTTCTTGTAAATGAAATTTACATTTAGAATAAACCAAACACAATGTACGCGGGTACCTTGCAAATTCATAAAGGCTTGGAACGGATTTCTATCTTAATAATGGCCAATAAATTTTGAAATAGCGCAACTTACAATACATCTCTTGCACTAAAACATTTGTGTACATCTCTTGCACTAAAACATTTGTGTCATACGGGTCTATGATGCCTTTATATTTCGGAGCCAAACGATTCACGGAGAACGTTTGATATAGACAAAGCATTATTTTTCTTTAAATAGCTCTTATCCGCCTGCATTTTAGTCATGTATTTTACAGTAGATACAATCCGTATGCCGACTTATCGTTTGGATAGAGTATAACGTGAAAACTGATGTTTAGATTCAAAGCAAGGTTATGTTATACAAAAACAATTAATTAATTCAAAGTTTTAACAATTCGAGATGTTGAGAAGATAATAACAACACGCTACATCTACGAATTTAATAAAAAAATTACCAATTTTTGTCAACAAAAATTTTTACTAATATATATATATATATATATATATATATATATATATATATATATATATATATATATATATATATATATATATATATATTTATATAATTCTAAATTAATTATTTGCCAACTAAATAATCCTATATTTATATATATATATATATATATATATATATATATATATATATATATATTTATATATATATATATATATATAAATTTTTTTTCCATTTTTCGTGGGCATCAGGTTAATAGTAAACACAGTATCAGTTTATGTTTTAATTTGACGTTTCGCTCCCTCAATTTGGAGCATTTTCAAAAACTTCACATATCGATGTTTTACATTTACATTTTATTGTAAAACATCGATATGTGAAGTTTTTGAAAATGCTCCAAATTGAGGGAGCGAAACGTCAAATTAAAACATAAACTGATACTGTGTTTACTATTAACCTGATGCCCACGAAAAATGGAAAAAAAATTTATATATAAAGGTTAAAAAAAATCAAATAATTTATATATATATATATATATATATATATATATATATATATATATATAATATACCGTGAAAGTCAATGTCGACTTTGTTCATATTTTGTGGTGAGAGTATTTTTGTAATATACACAGAAAATCCTACTGGCCAATCTCATTAAGCTGCAATCCATGTAAATTTTTGAAGAAAATAGTCAATAACATCCTAACCTGGTAATAATTAACGAAGCCCAATCAGGTTTTATTAGTAACCGATATACTATGGATAACATTTTCTTCTTACACACTGACATAACTGAAGCCCTCTACCGAAAACAAGAAGTAATAGCAGCGTTTTTCGACATCGAATGCTCAATCGACCATACAAAAAAATCCTCCATTCTTCACAAATTCAGAGGAAATGGATTGGCAAATAATCTATTCTCATTCGTTCAACATTTTCTAACTTCCCGGACCTTTAAAATAGGTATAAACTGAAACGCGATAAACTGAGTTTCTGTTAAAAAATATAGCGACGGTAAGGTTGACATCCTGAAATTCAGTGAAATGACTATATAAAAGACACAAATCTAATAAATAATATATAACATATTCTACCCAAAATGTATCAAATATTGTAACTATCAGTGGCCTTAGCAGTCGAGACACATTTAAGGTATGCTCGATTTATAACATAAGACCAAAATGAAAGAATATGATTTATAAATGCGGGAATAGAAAAGAAGATATTGATGCAGAAAGTACTTCAAAAGTAGTTTGGAATATCATTGTATGCTATTCGTCATTCAATTTTAAGACTAAATGTTCCAAGAAACATGTGTGGCAACTGTTTTCATGAGTGGTGCTACCTCAAAACTAAAGAAAATTAACATGTTTATTTGAAATGATCTTTGGAATGTTAACATTATTCTGCCAAATACAAAAACAAACAAGAAATTTGTATCGTACTGAATTAGTTATTGTTAGCTGCTAATATACTTGTTTATTATGGATCAACTAATTCTTAGAGCCTTGGCAGACAGGAAAGCGTTCAGCATTCATCCCGTCCGCTCGAGATCTACACGAGTTCAAACATACACGGGACACGGTTAAGAATGCTGCGTTCCAGTTAGGTACCTAAGTAAACTTGAGCATAAAACTACGATTGATCGGTTATATTCAGGTCACACTATTACTATTGTACGTTTTTGAAGAAAATAAATTAAAAATATTTAATAGCACATCCTTAAATCTCTTTATAATTTTTTTCTGTTTCTTGAATAGATGAGTAGAAGAGATAGTAATAAAAAATGATATAGACTGGAAAAAGGACTTTAAAAATATAAATTAATGATGATTAATTTTTCTATGAAAACCATCTTGTGGGCGAGGCGTTTCACGAGTTCTATCTATTCCTGACAATAGAATGCAATTTTATTGTTCACACTGACCGGCGAGGCCTGGCTGCTGCTTTGACAGTGCGATGCCATTTTGGTCAACTACTTACAAGGAACGCGGTACTTCGACGCTTGAACGCTGGTCTATGCGGGCACTAGGTACTTACCGTAAAATAATGTTTTTGTATTTCGTGCAGCATAATTATTAATAATATCGTAGCAAAGCGCCTTCGACTGTTAAATCACCGCCAGTGCACCGGTAAGTAAGTAATCCAATAAGTGCGGTAACTTCAGAAAAATCCACAAAAAGATCCACACGCACCAACATTATGTGTACAAACACATTAAAATTTATATTAGAAATCATTCCTTTGTTAGGATTTTTCATTCAATATCAAATTATACGTCATGTTTATATAAAAAATTTTCCGATGGAGAAAAGTTGCCCGAATGATAGATCAGAATCCATTTTCATTTGATCTTAATCTTCATACAATTTATTGAAAAATTATACAATTGTACATACATATTATTATGTCTCGAGGACTGTCTGTTTCAATTTTATCGACTGTTTCTTCCCTTTCTTTACTGTTAATTGCTTTTTATCCCAGATTTGCAATTTCTAACTCATTTTGTCTTTTTTGGGTAACTCTTTTTTCTCCCACCCCCTTCTCCTCCAAATGCGCCTACCTCACAATCCTTTGGTCATTAGTTATTTTATTAAGTTGATCATTCAACGCTTCGTGAACGCATTTTTTTTTAGATGTTTTCATCATCGTCAGGTATTTTATCTTGTGTCCTGGTACCTCTAGAGTTTTCTCTCAGTAGTATTCGTTCTTCCATACATTTATTTTCGTATATTCTTATTTAGTCATCATCCAATTTATACAAATAACATTTCTTATTAAAAACTGATTTGAATTGAGCCTTTTTTTCTAATTAAAAATAATCACAAGTTCAACTGACAAAGGCTTGAATTTGATTAGGCCATTTAGGAGATTCAAGATTTTTTAATTGGATTCGCCACTTCTTTTTAAATTTTCATAATTCCGTTCATGTCTAAATTTGTAAGGGTAGAGTTACATTTAAAATTATGAAGTATTTTTTGTCTTTCAAATTACGAACAAAATGAAGATTTAGTTAGGTTAGATCAAAGGAAATGGGAATAAATGTAAGATTTTCGAATATAATTTTTCAAATTTCTCATTTCTTTATGACCTGAACATACAAAAGGATCGTTATTAGATGAGGCCCAAATGTTTGTAAATAACAAGTTAAAATCAAATAAAAACAAAAGATATCTGAATTTGTACTGATATATCAACGATATCAATCACTGAGAAATTTCTTTCCGAATTTTGATTCATTTTATATAAATAAATATATATTAATTGTAAAATATTTTTATTTCACGACCTACCATATATAATTTGTATATTAACTATTCTTGGAATAAAAGGTCTCCATTACTTTAATTATAATTTTATTGACGTTGCGACATCATACGTGTCATCTTCTGAACAATGTTGCTAAAATTACACAAATATTTACAATCTTTACATTATTTACCAGGTGAAAAAATACTTACATAAAATCTACGACTTTATACAACTCATAACATTTTAAAAATTATTTTAAAATTTGTATCTAAAATAATTGACCTAGTATCAACTTAATGGATGTTATGGGCTTTTAAAGTTTTTTTAATTTAACAAGTTTTAATGGTTTATACTGTATGAAGATATATTAATTCATGTCAGGTATTATACAGATTGGATACATTTGTCAAGATGCAATAGTTATTTCGATGTCTAGTTTTTCATATACTATTTGTTATTTTTATTTTTAATTCTAAATTAAACCGTTATATATATGACTTAGGTTATTGATGTCAGTTCTAAAATTAATTGCGTTTTTATTTTGTTTTATCCTGATCATTTCCAAATATGTACGTTTTTTTGTGTTTACTTTTTTATCTAAAATTTTTATATCATCGTAATTAAATTTATGATTTAGTTCTTGTTGGTGCTTTGTCAACGCGGTAACATCAGTTTTTGAGTTACGATGGGCTTGTATTCTTTTATGTAAATATTGTTTGGTTTGCCCGATATATACACCATTACAATCCTCACATCCTATTTCATATACAGTATGTGTTTGTTTATTTTTGGGAATTGTGGGTTTTAATTTACTGAAGAGGCTATTGTTTGTATTTTCTAGTTTATGAGCAACAAGAGTTATATGAAAATTATATATATATATATATATATATATATAACAACAAAGAGATTCATGGGTAATTCACGCAAAATAAAGGGCTACTGAAATAGAGTGGTAACCGCGGACATGCATGTTAACGGTTACCACTCTATTTCAGTAGCCCTTTATTTTGCGTGAATTACCCATGAATCTCTTTGTTGCTGTTGTTAACATATCACGCAATATTCCTACATCTTCTTTGTTATTTACTATGGGTCGGAAGGTTCATGGCGGGGGGGCTATATGCGCCTCCGTGTCGATGTTGGTTGATGTCCTAAAAACTCGGGATCTTCCAATTGAAGATACAAATGAGCGTTTGGTTTCCCTGCTGAAATCTGTTATTTTGTGTTTCCCCATGTTTCGATTAACATATTTGCTCCCAAATTTCACATCCTTATTTGGTTATGCCGTGCTGAAGAGGCAAAATGAGCCAGAAACATGCATGTCCGCGGTTACCACTCTATTTCAGTAGCCCTTTATTTTGCGTGAATTACCCATGAATCTCTTTGTTGTTGTTGTTAACATATCACGCGATATTCCTACATCTTCTTTGTTATTTACTATGGGTCGGAAGGTTCATGGCGGGGGGGCTATATGCGCCTCCGTGTCGATGTTGGTTGATGTCCTGAAAACTTGGGATCTTCGAATTGAAGACACAAATGAGCGTTTGGTTTCCCTTCTGAAATCCGTTATTTTGTGTTTTCCCATGTTTCGATTAACATATTTGCTCCCAAATTTCACATCCTTATTTGGTTATGCCGTGCTGAAGAGGCAAAATGAGCCAGAAACATGCATGTCCGCGGTTACCACTCTATTTCAGTAGCCCTTTATTTTGCGTGAATTACCCATGAATCTCTTTGTTGTTGTTGTTAACATATCACGCGATATTCCTACATCTTCTTTGTTATTTACTATGGGTCGGAAGGTTCATGGCGGGGGGGCTATATGCGCCTCCGTGTCGATGTTGGTTGATGTCCTGAAAACTCGGGATCTTCCAATTGAAGACACAAATGAGCGTTTGGTTTCCCTGCTGAAATCCGTTATTTTGTGTTTTCCCATGTTAACATATTTGCTTCCAAATTTCACATCCTTATTTGGTTATGCCGTGCTGAAGAGGCAAAATGAGCCAGAAACATGCATGTCCGCGGTTACCACTCTATTTCAGTAGCCCTTTATTTTGCGTGAATTACCCATGAATCTCTTTGTTGTTGTTAACATATCACGCGCTATTTCTACATCTTCTTTGTTATATATATATATATATATATATATATATATATATATATATATATATATATATATATATATATATTGATGTGGAAAAATAATGCTACACACTGTACATATATCTGACACGAGTTAATTACAATTTGAGATATTAACGAGTATAAAATTATTGAAGGAAAAACTATTCGAGAGTCAAATTTAAACTAAATTAAACTAAAGAAATTCCTTCAATCTTTATAATGTACTTTGTACATATATACATGACATCAATATAATAAGGATTCAAACTATTTAAGAGAAAAATTTAAAAAAAAACATCACTTGTTATGAAATGAATGAGTCCACTCTTCAATTGAAATCGTTAAATGTTTATGCATTATCTTAAATTCCTATTAGATACCATTAAACTATTTAGAAGCCCTAGAAATATTTCTTGTATTATATCCAAAGGTGAAATTCCAAATAAAAACATTGGGGTTATAAAATCCTCGACTTCTGGAAGTATGTGTCAGCTGGGTAGAGCAAAGTCGATGACAGCTAAAAAAACTTTGAGAATTAATAAAATGCAAAAGATAAATAGATTAATTGTTTGTTTAGAATTGTTAAAAAGTATGTTTTATAATTAAAAAGTTAATATCTTAAATAATAAAATGAAATCTATTGACTGAACTACTATGAGTTATTTTGATTGGTTACAAATATTTTTATGATTCCAATAAACAGAGGGCTAATGAAAAATGAGGTTTATTGTTTAGAAAAAAGTGGTTGCTTAGGGAGAAAAAGAAAAAGTTGTTGACGGGTAGTATTGAAAAATAAAAAAGAAGTACATTCTTCTTCAGAAATAATAAGAATTGTTAAAATTAGAGTAAAATAAGATTAAAAGCAGTGATACTAACCTCCAAAAAGCATTCCTGAAGAGAGGTAATATCCTATGCAGAGAATATTGGCTTTAACTATACTGAAAAGTCTATATATCCCGTATCGTGGGAACAATAATTTCCACGATCTTTGAAGAGAATCTATGCATGGAAAGCCTTCGAAATTAAATTGATTCGAATGGATTCTTGAATCAATCCCGACATTTTCGAAGCAGCCTACGAAGAAGAGAGAGTAGAATAAATTGACAAATCTATTGATAATCAGCGGATGATAAAAGGTATTTAAAAACTGTTTCATTTTAAATAGAACTTACCGTGTGTATATTGAACATTAGATCTCATTCGATGTTCTAACGAGAATTTTTTTTTATGAACATAAAGTTGTGTTCTTTTGTATATAACGTATAATAAGTTGCATACTTGCATGTATTTAGAATAATTTCATTTGTGCGAATACGTATCGTGTGAAAGATCATTGTAGATAAGTTCATTTTTTTTAATTGATGATAAAAAAAGAATAATGTATTTTTAATATATAAATTAACAAGTCTTCCCATTTGGAAGAACAAATTATATTGTCTGTAGACTGCATTTCTTAGTGTTTGATTTATCAGTTATCAGTTGGCAGGATTGATGGAGCGTATTGTAACTCGAGAGGGGGTTTGAAACAGAATTTGCAGGCCGGTTTGTAAAAATTTATTGAATACAAATATTTTAAATCACTAATTTTTTTTTATCAAAATTCAATATTGAGATTTGGCGCTTATTACTAAAAGAAAAATCATATGAATATTTAACCTTATGAACCCAAAATTCTGAGAAGCTGAGTGCTCATTAAAAAATTTAATAATAAGAAGAGGTGAAGGTAAGTGCATTGTGTGGCATTATTGAACAAAATAATTTCTCAAATATACCGGGAAAAATTAAATTCATATAAAATAAACTACAATAAAATGTCACCGCAACGTGTGGCAAATATAGAAATTTTGTAAACAATAATAGAAAAGGACAGAAATAATAATTTTTGACTGTATAAAAAAAATTTAATAAAGAAAATGGAAAGAAAAATGACATTAAGGGATGGAAAGCAGGTAGGAGTTGAAAGTAGATCTGACGAAGAAGGAGAAGAAAAGAGTAATGGTAGAGGAGATTTTCAGGTGCAATACTTGGAACAGGGGAGAGAACATTCAGAGGGAGATATTGCAGAACCAGGACAGAAAGAAGAAGATGTACCATTGTCAGAAGGAACAGGACAAGAGGACAAACAAGAATCAAAAGGAAAAGAGGAAACGGACGTAATGAGTATGTTGAAAATGATGATGGGAAAAATGGATAAACAAGATAAAAAAATTGATAAACAAGATAGTAAAATGGATAAACAAAATGAGAATATGAATTGTATTAGGGAAGATATGAATAAAAATAGAGAAGAAATGAATACAAAAATGGACCAGAATAATGAATATAAAGTTGGACCAGAATAAGGAAGAAATAAAACAAACTAAGGAACTGATAATAAAATTAATGGAAGAAAAATTGGAACATGTTGAGAAGAAATTGGAAGAATCAAATATTTACATGGAAAATAAATTAGAATCCACCAAACAAGAAATAATACAAGAAATAAGAGGAAAGGGGATTGGAAAAATCACAGAAATAGACAATTCACAGATCAACAGAATCAAGGAAATAGAGGAGAAAGAAAATGATTTCAAAGGAGAGATTCAAATGGATGTAAAGATACAAAATGAAAATATACATGATGATACTATAGAACAAAAATTAAGTAATAAAATGGAAATTGACGAAGTGAAAATACAAAGTGTGATGGAGTTTAAAGAAGTTGAGAAGGAAACAGAAGAAATACAATTTATTAAAATACAAAGACAAATAAATGAGGAGATGATAGATAGCAATTTACAGAATCTAGGAAGTGTGGAAGTCATGAAAATTTATGAAAAAGCGATTTATTGGAAAATAACAGACCCAGATGTTAATATATTGAAACGAATAGTGACATATGGTAAAAGAAATAATAATAATAATAATAAGGGGATACAACTTAATTGGAAGTTAGAGGAAATGAAAAAGATATTACAAGAGACCAAGGAAGAAATAGAAGAAACCATAAGACAGAATATAGAAACAATAATTCATGCAGAAAATTTCGAAACGAGATTAAAACTTAGCAGAAATATAAAGATAATTGATCCAAGAAATTTTTATAGGATAATTAAAAATGAAATGATAGGAAGTGAGAGTATTATGGGAAATGAAATAATAAAAAGAAGAAACAATAATATGAAGAAATTGGAAACGCAAATTTTGATGAATCTATTGGGAGAAATTGATGAGATAGGGGGAAGCAAAATAAAAAAAGACTTAGTGGAACATTTAAAGAAATTTAGGATACAAGAGAATCAAACAATAAGAGAAGAGTATAAAACGAAATTTAGGAAAAGAAAATAAAATTGACTAATAAGGCTGTATTATAGGACTGAAATCTAGAAGACGAATAAGGAATTGTAAAAGGTCAAGAAGGGATATGAAAACAACATGTAAATAAGAAGTTTATAATTAACAAATAATGTTAAAAAAAACATATGTAAATATAATTGAGTACATAGATAGAAATTAGGATAGGTAAAGATATAATTATGAAATACAGAAATAATTACATTAACAGATATAATACCAATGGAGATTATAACAATAACAATAATTATAACAACAATTCAGGAAATAACAATAACTATAATAAGAACGATAGCAACCAAAACAACTATAACAGAAACTTTAAATATAATAACAACAAAAATAACAATTACAGAGAACAGTATTCAAAGGAGAGAAGAGAGAGTGATCACAAATGAACATCCAAGGGAATATACAAAATTTGGGGAAGAATTGGAATTAAAAGAAATAACGGGATTAATAAAAATTAAAGGAAAATTAAATGGGAAACAAGTCAAAATATTAATAGATACAGGTTCGGAAGCGTTCATAATAAGAACAAAATTAATACAAGAAAAAATTAAAAATTATGAAAATAAGCTAATTAAAATACCGAAAACTACATTGATAGGAGCAAATGGAAAGAAATTGTGTGGGGTTAGCAGATCTATAATACAATTTCACACCTTGACTCAATTTAATAAACATTTGGTTTCCACCCTGTATTCATGAATCCTTTTAAATATTTTTTGATCCAGCAATTTGTTTTCCATCATTTCAATTTGGATAGAGAACTGTTTTCTATTTTAATTTTTTGACTCTCTCTGTGTGTTAGAGATCCATTATTTGTTTTCTAAATCTTCGAATAAAATCAAAACTGTTTGTTTGTTGGTCTAATGCATGATAATAACATATCCACTTTTTTACTTTAATAAGAACCTGAACTATACAAAATAATTTAAAACGTTTCGCTTTCCTATTCAGTTTTGTCAGTAGAGCAATAGTTATTAGTGAGAGTTGTAATTGTTGAGTAATGTTAATTTTTATCTAACCTTGTTGGTATAATGTGAGAGATTTTACCTCAGGGCTGTTTTATTATCGGCCTTTTGTTGGATTTTTTTGTGTTTTGCTCTCCTAATCAATGTAAATTTTAAATACATATATGTATGTCCATTGAAAATTTTAAAGTTTTTAACGATGTCTTTCTTTTTCAACTCACTTTGGTGAGTCAAATCGTTTGTTATAATGGTTTAAAAGTCACTAATGATATTTATCACTCATTGTAGATGTTCTGATGATGAAAATAAACATTTTCGAAAGCTTAACTAGTCAAAAAGGAGTCTTCTGATTCAGCCCTCCTCTGACCGCATCCCTACTAAGTTGTTTGGTTTTTTCTCTACGGTCACTACCCGAGGTTTCTCCTATATATATATATATATATATATATATATATATATATATATATATATATATATATATATATGTATATATATATATATATATATAATATATATATATATATATATATATATATATATATATATATATATATATATATATATATATATATATATATATTAACTACTTAAACGATTTATTAAATATTTACAAAATTTCAACTCGTTGGTACACTCAACCGAGACCAAGATGACGGCGATGCAGCATATATATAATCAAGAAAAAAACAGGTTTGACAGATTCAAACAAAAACATCGAGAGTGCT